>CM077150.1:260912867-261360051 GCA_039583875.1 Platanthera guangdongensis
AACTCCGATGGTGACGTTCACAAGTTCTTGATTCGTTGGTGCGTGGTCGTCCTGTCTTAAGGACGACTCTTGGCTCTTGCTTCGAGGTGGAGCTACTTGATGCGGATCTACTACGCCGTTATGTTCCTGACCACTCATCGGTGATGAGTCCGTTTGAGCGGGGGAGGATTGATGGCGACCGCCACCATGACGGTCAAATTAATGATGAAGATGACGTGCATGGCGCATTGTTGATCATGGAGTTGCGGCGGATGATGATGATGTTGGCCCACCGGCTAAAGACTTGCGGCGCCGTGGCGGCCACGGCTACAATCTTCGTCCACGCCACAAGAATTAATTCTTATTTATGTTTGAATTTTATTATGGTTTGTATTTTATTATCTTGAACTTTTGGTGTGCATTAGCACTAATTTTGGACTGCTATTAGCGCTTGTGTTGTAAGGCCTATATAAGGCTAAGATTCTACTCATAATGGAGATATTTTAATTTGCTTGCTAAACAAGAAATCTTCCCAAAACCTAATTTTGATTTCCCCCCTCTCATCCCTCTTCATAGCCGCCGCCCCCCTTTGGGTTTCCTCTTCCCATAGCGGCTCCCACCTTTCTCCCTTCCTAATCTCGGCCACCATCACTCCCTTCCTCCTCCACCAATCTTCCTTCAACTCTCAATCACACATCCTCCACGGAATTCTCCACTCATCTCATCCTAACCGGCCATCCTTGGGTGGAGACAAATTGATTGCAAGGATCAAAGGCCTTGGAGAAACTTCACGGTGCAAAGCGGGGAAGACGATCGAGTTTCTACATCATTGGAGCATCTCTCGTGGAGTTCAACGGAGAGCGATATATTTTCTAGTGGAACCACTATCTTGGATCTACTATTTGAGAGGGGTAAACGAAACTTCTACACAAGAGTTTTCTTTTCCTAGATTGTTTGCGTGGTGGACGATTTTTGCGTAACTTTTGAAACGGACAAAATTTCGCGGCGTCTTCTTGATAGATCTGTGGATTTCTCGTTTGATTTTTGAATACTCTCGGAAGGATTGGCGATCCTCGTTATTTTTTGTTGGGGAAAAGATCAACCGTTTCTCGAATCGAAATTTTCTTGGTGGGATCTTTCTTTGGTACAACATCGCTTGCCCGGACGCGAATATTCGTCCCTTTAGCTTGATCGGATCTCGACCTCTAGTCGTTGTTCGATCTCTATCGGATTGGCTAACCGAACGTTGGCGCGAGAGATAAATAAACTAATTGTACCTTGCTGCGTTTCGCTAGCGTATAGTGCGAGGTTGTTTATCGTAGCGAGAGAACACTCGAAATCCCACGTGTAGGCTCCTAGGACGGCGCTACATCAATTAGTTCAAAAGAGGGATTCCAAAGCTCTTTTATTCATTCAACAAGGAGTAACAAAAGCCATATTTCCAAGGTTAGTGGCAGCAACTACATCTAAGCAAGCATGGGAGATACTAAATAAACCGCCATGTTGAAGAAGACAACCCTGGAGTGCAGCTGAAGAAGAACGAAGACGGCGGAACAGTGGAGCTGAAAACTAAAGGATTTATCTCTTACTATATATATATATATATATAATTATATTATTATAAAAAAAAAAGGTTTTATTATTTTATATGTTATTTTGCAGGTACATTGCATTTCATTTTTAAGTTTTTTCAGTCCGGGCATGTCCAGTTTTGGACCGGTCAAACAGTTTATTAATGCAGTTTTTTTGTTAGTTTTATGGGCTTTCTTATCTTGTTTTAAGCCCACGTCTGAAGTTTTTTTTCAGTTGTAACCTATATGTCCGGTTAGAAGTGAAGTGGTGTTAGTGGACCTACTACTATTTATAAAGGTTCATTACACCCAATCAATCACTGAAAATTGTATCCCTGTTTTTATATGAATGCATAGCCGGGCAAGAGCCCCGTTCTCCCCATCACTTGCAAATTAAATTCTCGTTATACCACATACATTCATCCACATTCAAACGATATTCTAACATTGGTATCAGAGGGAGGTAAATTACATCCAGAAGAAGCAGGAAAAGAAGAGCAATTACAAGGAAGAAGAAGCAAAAATCAAATTCGGAAGCCATCAGAATTCCCTGGTATTCTATATTATCAGAACTTCGATCACTTATAGTTCACACTGCAGGTATCATCATATGGCTTCAAATCAGCAACATACCACCTCTTAAGCACCCAGAATGGAGTTCCTATCTTCGACGGGACTCTCTTTGATTTTTGGTGTATACAAATGAAGACCCTGTTCCTATCTCAAGAACTATGGGATGTTGTTCATACTGGATATGAACAGACACCAGAAGAAGGAGCAAACCAGGCAGCAATTCAAGCAATTATAAAAAGAATGCAGACAACATAAAGAGGGATTCCAAAGCTCTTTTATTCATTCAACAAGGAGTAACAAAAGCCATATTTCCAAGGTTAGTGCAGCAACTACATCTAAGCAAGCATGGGAGATACTAAATTCTCAATTTAAAGGTACGGATAAAATTATAGAAGTCAAACTTCAAGCCTTATGGAAGGAATTTGATTTTCTTCTAATGGGAGAAAATGAGTCTGTTCAAGATTTTATGACTAAAACTACCTCTATAATAAATCAAATTAGAGGTTATGGAGATGAGATAGAAGATAAAGAGTGGTGACTAAAGTATTGAGAAGTCTACCACAAAGATATGAACACATTGTAGCCACAATAGAGTCTAAAGATCTGAGAACCCTCACCATAGATGAACTAATGGGTTCATTACAATCTCATGAAAGTAGAAATGAAAAGATTTGCTCAGCCATTAGAGCAAGCTTTCCATTCCAAAGCAGTTATACAATGTGCGTATGCTGAAGATAAGAAGAAGCAGAACTTCAATAAGTATAAAGGAAAACAGCAATATAACCAAACTGCCCAGAATTCTGGACAGCACAAACCAAATACAAATTATAGTGGCAGTAATGTGAAAACTCAAGACAAAACCATGAGCAATTCAAGTGCAGAATTTGCAAGAAGAACAATCATGAGCCTAAAGACTGTCATTTTAGATGCAAGAGATGTAGAAACCCTAATCACAGTGACAGTAATTGTTGGCACAAGCAAGAAAACAGGAAGAAGAAATCAAAATAGCAGAAATTGAGCAAAACAAGGTTTTCATGACTTGTTTTAAGCCTGAATCACATAGTAACCATAACTGGTATGTGGATTCAGGATGCTCAAATCATATGTGTTGTACAGAAACTCTTTTATTACTATGGATAGAGATTATACAGGAGAAGTAGTGATGGGAGATGGTAGCTCTAAGGCCATTAAAGGAAAAGGCATCATTAGTGTTGTGACTAGAGATGGTGAAATTAGTCAAATAGAAGAAGTACAATTTGTCCCAGGTCTAAACTATAATTTGTTAATGTGGGGCAACTTCTAAGGAGAGGGCACAAAATCATATTTGATAATGATGAATGCATTATAAAGAAGGGAGACAAATTGATGTGTGTTGTGCCATAAATAACAACAATGTATTTCCTTTAAGCATGCCTACTCGGACATCAGTAGCCTTTCAGACTACTCAGAAAAATATTTCAGTCAACTGGCATTACAGGTATGGACACAGTAAACTATAATTATCTTCAGCAACTCAGCAGATTTACCATGGTAAGAGGTTTACCTGAGATCAAAGCAGCAGATCATATATGCTCTACATGCTCTCGGTGCAAAATACACAAGCAGAAGTTTCCAAAAACATCAGAATGGAGAGCAAAGCAACCACTGGAACTATTACATATGGATTTATGGGGACCTTCCAGCACTCCAACTCTATCAGGGAAGAGGTATTTTCTACTTATTATTGATGACTACTCTAGATATATATGGGTTTTCTTTTTAGAGCATAAAAATGAAACTTTCCAAAAAATTGAGGTTTTCAAGAGATTTGTAGAAAATCAACTCAACAAAAAAAATAAAACTATAAGGTCTGACAGGGAGGTGAATTCATGGGAGAGAACTTTACCTTATTATGTCAAGACAGTGGGATAAAAAGGCAATTAAGCGCCCCTAGATCCCCACAACAGAATGGTGTAGTAGAGAGAGAAAAACAGAACCATATTAGAGATGGGTAGAAGCATGTTGAGTTTTAAAAATCTGCCAAAACATATTGGGCAGAGGCAGTGAATACAGCTGTTTATTTACTGAATAGATCCCCCACAAAAGCTCTAGTAAAAGTAACACCTTATGAAGCATTGTTTGAAACAAAACCTGAAATATCACATTTGAGAATCTTTGGGAGCTTAGTCTTTTACTTAATTGCTAGAGATAAGAGAGATAAGCTAGACAACAAAGTGAAAAAGGAATTCTGTTAGGCTATCACAGTGAATCTAAAGCCTATAGAATATGGAATCCCAAAACTCAAAACTTGATAATTGCTAGAGATGTTACCATAGATGAATCCAGAGAATGGAATTGGGGAGAAGAGAACATGGATCAGGACATAAATACATATTATAGACAAGATGAAGAGCCAACTGATGAAGGAGATCCAATTCTGCCCTCCTACCTGCATGCTGAAACCACAGTGGTTGCAGAAGGATCTCAATCATCAACCCACACTAGTCAAGATGATTCAGGTTCTAAGTCTCCTGAGTCACCTGCAAGCTCAATGCCTCATCATTCCCACAGAAATACAAAAGTCTACAAGAAATTTATCAAAACAGCACCTTAGCTTTATTTTCAGCTGAACCTCAGAATTTCTCAGAAGCTGCCTCCCAAGATCACTGGATTGATGCTATGAAGGAGGAGCTTCATTCTATTGAGAAAAACAATACTTGGGAACTAGTAGAAAGGCCTGCAAGAAGAGAAATAGTAGGAGTAAAATGGGTTTATAAAACCAAATTCAGTGAAAATGGAAGCATACTCAAACATAAAGCAAGACTTGTTGCTAGAGGATTCTCCCAAATGCCAGGTAAAGACTTTACAGAGACTTTTGCCCCAGTTGCAAGAATGGAAACCATCAGGCTCCTTCTTGCCTTAGCAGCACAAAGGTATCACATGGTCCATCAGATGGACGTCAAATCTGCCTTTTTGAATGGTATTCTACAGGAAGAGGTATATATACACCAGCCAGAAGGGTTCATAAAAAGGGAGAAGAAGGAAAAGTTTTGAAACTACATAAGGCCCTTTATGGTCTTAAACAAGCACCCAGAGCCTGGAATGAAAATATTGATACATACTTAAAAGAAATTCAGTTTAAAAGAAGCCAGAGTGAAGCATCTCTATACATTAAAACCATAAGTCATTCTGATTATCTAATTCTTTCTCTGTATGTAGATGATTTGATCATAACATGTACAAATATCAAACTCATTGAAGATTTCAAGCAAGTTATGAAGCAAAATATGATATGACAGACATGGGAGTTATGAAATATTTTCTGGGTATTCAAGTTCATCAGCTTGAAGGCAAAATCTTTATCCACCAATCAAAATATTTACAGGATGTGTTAAGAAGGGCTCAGATGACTGAAGCAAATCCAACCCGTACTCCATCATCCACCAGTGACAAGCTTACAAAAGAAGGAGAAGAAGAAATATGTGATCCAGAAATGTATAGAAGCATAGTCGGATCTCTTGTATATTTAACTCACACAAGACCGGATATTGAGTATTCAGTAAATATTGCATCTCGCTATATGTCAAAACCAAACATCAAATTTTAGCATACGTGAAAAGAATTCTGCGTTATCTTAAAGGAAAACCAGATCTGGGGATAATCTATACATCTGAAGAAGGGGTTCCATCTTAATGGTTTTTGCGACAGCGACTGGGCCGGTTCTATAGATGATCGAAAAAGTACATCCGGATATATATTTTATTTGGGAACCAAGGCTATATCCTGGAACACTACCAAGCAGAAAAGCATAGCTCTTTCCACGGCAGAGGCCGAATATATAGCGATGGGTGAAGCAGCAAAGGAAGCAGTATGACTTAAAAGGGTCTTAGTCGACATGAAAGAAGAAGAAAAGAGACACGTAGTCCTGAAATCGACAATATCATCTGCGATTTCGATAGCAAAAATCCGGTTATGCACAGAAAATCGAACATATCGAACTGCAACATCATTTTACAAGAGATCTAGTGAAAAGAGGCGAAATAGTTTTGGAACACTGTCCAACGATGAATCAACTAGCAGATATACTTACCAAATCCCTCTCAATAGAAAGATTTGAAGATTTGAGAGAGAAGATAGGGATAAAAGAAGCACCAGAGTTGAGGGAGGATGTTGAAGAAGACAACCCTGGAGTGCAGCTGAAGAAGAACGAAGACGGCGGAACAGTGGAGCTGAAAACCTAAAGGGATTTATCTCTTACTATATATATATATATAATTATATTATATAAAAAAAAAAAAAGGTTTTATTATTTTATATGTTATTTTGCAGGTACATTGCATTTCATTTTTAAGTTTTTTCAAGTCCGGGCATGTCCAGTTTGGACCGGTCAAAACAGTTTATTAATGCAGTTTTTTGTTAGTTTTATGGGCTTTCTTATCTTGTTTTAAGCCCACGTTCTGAAGTTTTTTTTCAGTTGTAAAACCGTATATGTCCGGTTAGAAGTGAAGTGGTGTTAGTGGACCTACTACTATTTATAAAGGTTCATTACACCCAATCAATCACTGAAAATTGTATCCCTGTTTTTATATGAATGCATAGCCGGGCAAGAGCCCCGTTCTCCCCATCACTTGCAAATTAAATTCTCGTTATACCCACATACATTCATCCACATTCAAAACGATATTCTAACATGGCTCTGACGTCGATGGCTCCGACGATTCCTCCTGAATGGCTGATCGATTGGTTTCCTCGTTTCCCACAGGGTTGGCCGTGGGAGGCGCCGAAGTACGGTTATAGTGCTGATTGCAATAAATTGCCATGTTGCGCACTTCCTCGGGACTTTTGTCCGGCATGAAGGTGGCGCATTCTGCCCACCATTCTGGCGTGTCCTGGTAAGTCGGCAGGTTCGCAAATATACGGTTGGTCGTGCCTTGGTAAGTCGGCGGGTTCCCACTGATACAGTTGGTCAAGAGGAAGACTTGATCATCCGTCCATTCTGAGAGGTTGGGCGGCCGTGATGCTGGAGGATGGTCGTGTTGCGGGTGATCGAGCGGCCTTGGATTAGACGAGGGAGGCGCCTGTGTTCCGGACTGTTGAGATTCCGGAGCTGAGGCTGTATCTTGCTGGCGAGAGGTCCTCCGCTGGCGACGAGGCATGGTGCTTGCTGGTTATTCGAGAAATCCTGTGGATAAATGCTAATATTTTTAAAAATGAATTTGCCAAGATTCTATGCAAGAATAATTTACCCCTTTACTTTAGAACTATGTAAGATTTCATCGCTAGTTATTATAAATATATGACGGCGAAATGCATAACAAATTTAAAGAAGTTTTGGAATTTAAATATTTAACCCTAATTTTTGAGCCATGTAAATAAAATTTTAAATTATATTTACCAATTTTTTTAGCTATATAAATAGAAATTTTGAAAATTCTAAGTTGTATGAGTAAGTAGTAAATTAAAAATGTATACTCAAAATTATATTTCAAAATTCTAAGTTTTAAGAGTAAGTAAATTTAAATCAGAGCTATTATAGATCTTGATGTAGCTTCGGCTTGTCACGCTAATTAATCCAACTCCAGCCAACGAACCTCCTATTTCCACGTGTTTAATACAAATAATTTAAAATTTAAAATTTTTTAAAGTATATCTCAATTTATTGCTGCATTACTACAATATAAATTTATTCATATTATATTATCGGTATTTTCATACAAAAATCAACCAAAAGCATTTTTTTTGTAAATTTTTAGTTATTTGTAAAATTAAAATATTAATTTGCAATCTGTTTTTTCAATATTCGCAAAAACAAATATGAAAAATTCTTAGTAATTCTAAAGAAATTATTATTTTTTGTATGTTTTATATTTGTAACTTTATATCAAATCACTCCATAGAACAGAGTAACAGGAAGAAATTCTGGAAATATTAAGCCCGACAAGAAGACAAAAATTAATCACGCTAGCTAATACCTTTTACTATTATCATCTCAACCTTGTTAGCATTCCAACTTCAGCCAAACCAAAACTATATAATAAATAATTCTGAATTTTATTTTTATAAAATATTTTCACGCTTTATAATTTATTAATTATTTAAAATTAAATTTTTTATATTATATTGCAATTTACGACACCCAAATTAAGATGTTCTACTTTTATTAATTAACATGCATGTTTTATGTTACTACAAAATATATTAAATTGTATCCGCGCGCCCCAAGGCTTCGTTTGTTTCGGCATTTTTGCCGAGCGTTTGGAGCAAACGCCGCCGGACGGCGGGTATGCAAACGGGACGTCGGTGGCGTTTGCACCGTTGGCACCCGCCGCAAGAAAAAAAGTCCCTCAAACACCGCTTTTCCAACCCCGCCTCCCCCTCCCCGGTTCCAACTCTCCATTTCGACCCGCCGGGAGCAAACACCACCGCCGTACCAAACGAAGCCCAAGTAAGATTTCAAAAATATTTTTTAGATTTTATTTAGTAACAATTAAACACTAAGATAAAATCGTTATGCATTGTATTAATTTTTATAGTAGATTGAGCCGCTCATCGTCTCCGCGGTATTTTAATTAAACATTACGGTGAACATTTTAATAAATGTAAGTGGCAGATTATTATGAAAATTCTAAAAAGAACATGATTATTTTATCTCATTTTAGAGAGAGAAAGAAAGAGGAATGCACTAAAAATGAAGAGCAAGAATCTTAAATTAATCCACTCAAAGAAAAAACAAACAGAAAAGAGAGAATGCCAAACTAAGGCTCTATTTGGGACAACTTATAATGATGAATAAACTACTTATGAAAAATTGATGATTTGAAATAGATTATATAAAAACAAAGATGAATAAGTAGTACACTGTTTGGATAGTTGTCTATAAGTGTTTATCTAAAATTTCATTCATTCGTAAAAGTGTATTCATTTGCGCACGTTTTTTTCCGTCCGGACGGGATTTTCATTCAGACAAATTTTTTTTGCATGGGTGCGAATTTTTCACAGTGGCGCGATTTTTTCTTCCGGCCGCGATTTTTTCGTCTGAGCGCAAATATTTCTCTCGGACGCGGTTTTTTTCCAGACGCGGTATTTTCACCGGGGCGCGGTTTTTTCGCACTGATGTGGTTTTTTCGCCCAGACTTGAATTTGTCGTCCGAGATCAAATTTGTCGCTCAGGCGTAAATTTTTCGCCCGAGCTCGGTTATTTCGCCCGGAAGTGCTTTTTTCGCATGAGCGCGAATTTTTCGCCCGGGCGTAAATTTTCCGCCCGGGCGAGAATTTTCGAATTTTCCGTCCGGGCACGAATTTTCCGTCCGGGCGCGAATTTTCGCCCGGTCTCGAATTTTCTCCCGGGCGCGAATTTTCTTCCGGGCGCGAATTTTCGCCCGGGCGCGAATTTTCGCCGGGGCGCGAATTTCCGCCCAGGCGCGAATTTTTCTCCGGGCGCGAAATTTCCGTCCGTGAGCGACTGTTTCGCCCGGACGCGAATTTTTCGCCCGAGCGCCAATTTGTTAGCCGGACACGATATTTTTGCCTAGACACAATATATTTGCTCGCACGCGATTTCTGGGCGTGAATGTATCGACCGGGCACGAATGTTTCGCACGGGCGCTAATTTTCCGTCCGGGCGCGAATGTCTACCTGGCGCGAATTTTTCGCCTGGGAGTGAATTTTTTGTATGAGCGTGATTTTTTGCCCGGACGCGATATTTTTGCCTGGACGGATATTTTTGCTCGCACACGTTATTTTTGCACCGAAGCGAAAAAAAGCATTCTGCCAAAAAAATCGCGTCCGGCCGAAAAAAATGCACATGGGCGAAATATTCGTGCTCGGGTGAAAAAAATATTTGTCTGGCGAAAAAATCACTATCGAGCGAAAAAATCGCATCAGGGCGAAAAAACAGCACTCGTGCGAAAAAATCGCGCCCGGCCGAAAAAATCGCTCCCGGGCGAAAAATCGCGTCCGTTCGGAAAAAGTATCGCCCCGACAAAAAATTCGCGCCCGGGAGAAAAATAGATCCAGGGCGAAAATATTCGCGTTTGGGCGAAATATCTGCGTCCGGGCGAAAAAATCGCGCCCGGGCGAAAAAATCGCGGTCGTGTGAAAATATCGCGTTCGGGCGAAAAAATTGCGCCCTGGCGAAAAAATTGCGCCCGGGCGAAAAAATCGCGCCCGAGCGAAAAACCTCATACGGGTGGAAAAACGGACCCTGCCGAAAAACCTCGTACGGGTGGAAAAACGGACCCGGGCGAAAAATTTACGTCGGGCCAGAAAATTCGCACACGGGCGAAAAATTCGTGCCCGGGTGGAAAATTCACGCACGGGCGAAAAAATCACGCAAAGGCGAAAAATACGCTCTCGGGCAAAAAATATGAGCTCTGACGAAAAAAACACACCGTTGCGAAAAAATCACGCCTATGCGAAAAAATCAACTTTGAGTTTTTAAGTGATAAGCACTTATGAGAAATCATAAGCTGAACCCGAATAGCTTATGAAAAATCAGCTTATCATCCATTTTAAAATAAGTGATTTTCTATAAGCTGCACAAACAAACAGCTGAAAAACTGCTTTTGCGTTTTAAGTTGAGATTATTCATCAGCATAAGCTGTCCCAAACAGAGCCTAAAGTAACATACAAGATTTTCTTTAATCAGTTTTCATATGTACTTGTAAAATAATCAAATATGAAAATATTCCATAAATTTCATATAATTTTCTTTCATCCATTGCCAACAGAAATAAATCAAAGCACAGGTGGCGGTCTCCTATTAGCAGATAAGATGGTGCAAAGCAAAGGTGGCGGACCGCAGTTCTCAAGTGTTGAGTTGTAACTCACAGCCCGGTGTTGAGTTGTGTTCTATAGTCTTGTAATTTTTTGTTTGATATATTTGAGAAGTTGTTTTGCTCCTTAATTTGTGTTGTGTCTACTATTTCGCTCACAAGAGAAGTAAGAAAAGGCGGAGAGAGACAATGGGCTTATTTGGGAACATGATGGCTGTGAAAAAAAGTTGCTTTAGGATCCAACGGGTTCTCTTTTTCCATTCCTTTTATATTTTTTTTTATTCAAAAAATTCTGAACCACTAGATTTTTTGGGGGCTTTTTCTGTCCACTAGATATGAAATGGATCCCCTCCATTTCATTTGAAATGGAGAGGATCCGGATCCGAGAAATCGATGGTAACATTAGAGTGGATCAAAAAGCTATTTAAAAAAAATTGTGTAATGTTTGAAAAATCTTCATGTAAGTATTTTTCTTTTACAATTTTTTTTGTTTGGAACAAATTAATAATAGGATGTGACTTATTAATGCCCTCAGACTCCATTTTTCATCCCGACAAGCAATTTTTCGCTCGGTCACATATTTTTTGTCTGGGTGGCATTTTTCGCTATGCCGCGCCTTATTCGCATGGGTGCACATTTTTCATCTTGGGCGCCCATTTTTCATCCAGGCACGCATTTTTCGCTCGGGCGCGGATTTTTCACCCGGGCACGCATTTTTCGCGCGGGAGAGCAATTTTGCCCGTGCACAAATTTTCGTCCGCGCACTCTTTTTTCACTGGCGCAAGCATTTTTCGCCCGAGCGTGCATTTTTTGCCCGTGCACGCATTTTTCGCTCGGACGCACATTTTTCTTCCCGGACGGGCATTTTTCTCACATGCGAGCATTTTTTCGCCTGAGCACAATTTTTCGCCAGGACACGCATTTTTTCGTGTGCGTGTGTGTGTGTGTGCGTGCATTGATACCGTCGACGCTCCTTTTGAACCTTTCTCCAGATTCGAGCTCAGAGATCCCGGAGATCATCCTGCAGCTCATCGACCTGAAGCCCATTGGCAACATCACCACCCGCTTTAATTACGTATATATGGATCTACTAATTTTTTAGCTCAATATTATATCTTATTTGATTGTTTCTGTCAGCGCCCCAATTTTCTTCTCGTCCTGTTAGATATTAAATCTCACTTAATTTCTTGCTTAATAGAAAAATTACTTTCATGCAAAAATTTGCTCATTTGATTCATTTTTGTAGCTATCACGGTAGTAAGAAATTCATCCTAAATAATAAATGAGAATCGTGAAGATATTCAGATCTTTACAGCCATTAAATTTGCTATACAAACTTTAAATACTATTGATTGATGAGGTTAGCCGCAATTTATAGAAGAATCCGGCTGCGAATAGCCGATTCTCCCCCTCCCCCACTCATATCATGGGAGTTACGCATATAATCGCCGCGCACGTGATCCGCGCACCGGATCGCGCGCGATAACTAACACGTGCAGGATCCCAACCGCCGTGTGGGATCCCGCGCACCGAGTCGTCCCCGCCGCCGAGGTCACACGATGTGGCCTCGCCCGCAGCCGGCCCGGTGGCAGGATCGTCATTTTCCCATAAATGGCATTCCGTGTCCCCGAAACGGAACGTTCTCACCATCTCCATCTCTCTCTCTACCTTCTCTCTCTACATGGAGTTTGTCAGCGAGCAACTCAAGCGGCGAGCACTTGAGCAAGCAAACTTGGCCCAAGTCAAGAAGAGAGCCCCGGATAGGAACGGTGACTCCACAGGAGACAAAGTCTCCAGCCGCGAGAAAGGCGCCGAGCGAGCGACGATCCAGTGAGTGGCGGAGCGTGCATGAACCCAGGAGGGGTGCTTAGAGCCCGGAAGCAAAGTGAAGGCCCCACGATGCTCTGACCCCCCTTGAAACTATCTCCTCTACAAACGTGTAACGAGGAGCGGTCCGTCTCCCTCACCTTCATCGAAACCCCCTGTGTAACCTTTCTCAGATAGTGGAAGTTAAGTCGACAACGATTCGACCGCATTATTTTTCACCCCGATTGTGGGTTTTCCGCGTAATCAAGTTTGCTTCTCATTTCTCCGTGAACTCTTAGTTGTTTGCCCGCTCGGTCGCTCAACAGGGTAAGACGGTTCAAGAAGCCCGATCTACTGGAGCCGTGAGCGGGCCGCAATAGCTTGGCTCAGTCTGTGGAAACCTTTGCTAATATACATCTCTGATTAAAAGAATATCTTAGCAGATCTTAACAATTATAAATTCTATTCACAGATTTTGCACACATTCAGATCATCACACAGAATCAAATTCACATAATTAATCACAAAAAAGTAAAAGAAAATGTAACACAGATTGCACACAGATTATAGTGGTTCCCCTTTAACTTGGATACATCCACTATTTTACTCCCTTATTAGGAATTTACTATCAAGTGTCTGAGTCTTTTGATAAAGAGACTTACAACTATACCAGATCTTTTGATAAAGAGATCTTGAACCACACCAAATCTTTTGATAAGAACATTTTGAACCAATACAACTGAGTCTTTTCTCAAAGAGACTCTTATAACCTATTCACTGAATCATTTGAAGAGAGATTCACAAATCTCTTTACACAAATATGAAAATATAAACAAGAGAAGATATATGTCTTTACTCAAACTGTATAAAATATTCTGCAGTCGACGTTCCGTCGATATGAAGTCTGAGTGACATCGACTTTTTCAGAAAATGTTCGGATTTCTAACCCAGAGTAACGTCGACACTCTTATCGACGCAACATTCTAATATCTTATTTTTGCTCTTATTTTATGCCTGTCTTTTTCATGTCCTTTATGTCCATGGCTCCTTAGTTCTCTTAGGACTTAATTACCCATTTTTTTATAAATCACCAAATATAATTTGTTAAGCTTAAATCATTAGGGTTTATCCCAACGATCTTCCCCTATTTAACTTAACAAATTTCTCTAATATTTTTAAGGTGATATAAACACTTGTACAGCATTGAATTTGCAAACTTGAATGAGCATGTGTTTAAGCATATATAAATGATGAAGGAACTGAATATAAATGATAAAGCAACTGAATGTATATATTGCAGAAATCCTTTGATAAATAACTGAATGTATACCAGAGATATTTTTGTACCTTATTACACTGAATCTTTTTAGGATTCTTTCTTTTTCTTGAAAAGAATATGGCTATTTTATCTATCTTTTTCTTAAGTGTATTTTCTTTAACACCAGCCTCAGCTTCCTTGGTAATCTTGAGAACTTCAGTTTCATCTACTTCAGCATTCTCCCCCTAAAAGTTTCTGCATTTGGCATCTGAATGTCTTTCTCCCCCTCAACTGCTGTCCCAGCATTCTAAATATCTTCATTATTTCTGGAAGTACTTTTAGATAATTCATTTCCATCATTTCCATCATTCAAAGGCTCCATGTACTGATCTCCTTCAAACATCTCCCCCTTCTTAACATCTTCAGCCAAAGATTTTAAGAAAGTCCTCGAAACTTCAGTGGAGATCAGCTTATCCTGAATACTCCACACATCTGATTGTATTATATCCATTTGACTTGTTACCTCTGTTACTGATGTTTGGTAAGATAAGGCATGGTCACTGTAACGGCAGAAAGCGCACAACCAGTGGCTAGGATCAACCAGTCCAAAGGAACGATCAAGATAAAGCTACGTCAGCAATCCAAAGGAAATACGGGAAGCAATAACACAGCGACAAGTGTACCGGCCAAGCTAGGCAACATTTATATTGAGTATTTCTGCTTAAATAAGAAAGTATGTAACGGTCTTGTGCTGCAACGGGCCGGAATAGTAGTATAAATTAAGTAATCGGTTTTGTATTAAGCATTGGTTATAATTTAATAAAGTTTTAAGTTATTTTCCCTTTCCACTTCTTGCCGTATCTCGCCGGCCGCTGCCGGAGAGGTTACATTGGTGCTCTCATTGACCTCTCGCCATGACGGGCGCAAAACCACCGCCGACGACACGACTCAAAGATTTATCCACCGGACAACAGGAGATATGGAAGACAATGGATCAACGGCACACGGATCAGGCGCAAACATTCTCCCGATCAGAGGCCGAAATGTTCAAAATCTCAAGGACGGTTCAACAATCTACCAAACAATCCCACACAAGACCTGCGTTCATTACGCCAAGAGATTACCGCGTTGTTGAAAACCACACCGCCCACCACACACGATGGAGGGAGCCAACAACTTCGATCTCAGCCAGAGGGTCACGTAGGACACTCATCATCATCGACCGGGATACCAGCCCTTATGCCAGCCACAACCATTTCCCCACGCAACATTGGCACATCAGCCATGACGATTCCATCTCAGTTCATCATCGATGGAAACGTCCCATCCCCGGGACAACCATATCACAATTTAAACGGAGCGGCACAGGGTTTCAACCTCGGTATACGAGGCCCCCCGTTTCCCAATCTCCTACAAATGGCTCACCGGCTCATCAGGTTTTCCCCGGGCAACCCATCACATTCGGCACAACAGGCTGGGCACCAAACCCTCGTATGGCCCAAATGGCTTCAGTTGGGCAACCAACATCATTATACCATCAAGGCCCACCCACGGCACAAGCACCCCTGGGACAGAGTCCGCAACAGTATTCATGGAATCTCAACCACGGACAAGAAACTGATTTGTACAAGGAGGGCGGCGACCAGTTCGCACCACCATTCCAAGGTACCAACTCCGGCACATCTTACCAACCGTACGGCCAGGTAAAATTTCACTTCCCTCGTTTTGAAAATTTCACTTCCCTCATTTAGAATGCATCATTTGCATCATTAATATTGTCGACGATCACATTTTTTTTTGAAATTAGGAAAGAACTGAAAACAAAAAAATGTGATCGTCGACAAATGATGCAAATGATGCATTCTAAATGCATTTGTCTTCTAAATGCGTCTTTCCAAGTGCTACAGTGCTCAACAAATGATGCATTTGCCTTGAAGCGTGCAATCAAAACACAGTTTGGATGCTAAAACACCAAAGTGCGAAATGTTTTCTCAAAGAAGGTCACACAACAACTATTTTAAGAGAGCGAGTTGTTACAAGTGCAGGGAAATGATTACTTCACAACATTTTCACAATGTGAAGTTGACATATAGCTAGACTTGAGAACTGGATACAATGACCACGAATGGGAAACCAGGGCGCAAAGAATAATTTATCATGGTTTAAGACATGAATTCATAGTCTTCCTTGCTACATAGTATAAGGCAGGTGTTATATTAAAATGCGTCGCGCGAAAGATGCACGTCCGGGCGAAAAATGCACGCCCGGACGCAAAATACGCTCATGTGCAGAATAATGTTCTCCCTGGCCAAGAACTGACTTTTATGGAAAGTTGATTTTTTAAAAAACTACGTATGAAAAGTATTGTGTCTCCAATTTTTTGAAAAGCCTTTAAAACTATTTTTTTTAAAAGCCCTTTTATCACGGCTACACAAACAAACTGTAAAAAAACTGTGGTGACGGTGAGAATAGAACTTTTCCCACTGCCACCACTGTTCCAAACAGGCCCAGAGTGATTGTGCTGGAGAGAGAGTGTGTGTGTGATAGTGCCCGAGAGAGTGTGTGGGAGTGTTTGTGCGTGTGCGTGTGTGCGTGTGTGTGTGCGTGTGTGCCTGCATTGATACCTACGACTACGTTGTATCTGTTTTAATTAAATAAAACAATTAGATACATACAAAGAAAAATTCTTCATTTGCATTGATACCTAGAGTGGTATCAGAGCACTTGTGAAGATGTCGACGCTGCTTTTGAACCCTTCTCCAGATTCGAGCTCAGAGATCCCAGAGATCATCGTGCAGCTCATCGACTTGAAGCCCATTGGCAGCATCACCACCTGCTTTAATTACGTATATATGGATCTACTAATTTTTTAGCTCAATATTATCTCTTATTTGATTGTTTCTGTCAGCCCCCAATTTTCTTCTCATCCTGTTAGATATTAAATCTCACTTAATTTCTTGCTTAATAGAAAAATTACTTTCATGCAAAAATTTGCTCATTTGATTCATTATTTTAGCTATCACGGTAGTAAGAAATTCATCCTAAATAATTAATGAGAACCGGGAAGATATTCAGATCTTTACGGCCATTAACTTTGCTATACAAAGCTTTAAATACTATTGATTGATGAGGTTAGCCGCAATTTATAGAAGAACAGGGCTGCGAATAGCCGGTTCTCCCCCTTCCCCACTCATATCATGGGAGTTGCGCATATAATCGTCGCGCACGTGATCCGCGCACCGGATCGCGCGCGATAACTAACGGGCGCGGGATCCCAACCACCGTGCGGGATCCCGCACACCCGCCGCCGAGGTCACACGATGTGGCCTCGCCCCCGGCCGGCCCAGTGGCAGGATCGCCATTTTCCCAAAAATGGCGTTCCGTGTCCCCGAAACGGAACATTCTCACCATCTCCATCTCTCTCTCTCTCTCTCTCTACCTTCTCTCTCTACATGGAGTTCGTCAGCGAGCAACTCAAGCGGCGAGCACTTGAGCAAGCAAACTTGGCCAAAGTCAAGAAGAGAGCCCTAGATAGGAACGATGACTCCAAAGGCGACAAAGTCTCCGACCGCGAGAAAGGCGCCGAGCGAGCGATGATTCAGTGAGTGGCGGAGCGCGCATGAGCCCAGGAGGAGTGCTTAGAGCCCAGAAGCAAAGTGAAGGCCCCACGATGCTCTGACTCTACAAACATGTAATGAGGAGCGGTCCGTCGCCCTCGCCTTCATCGAAACCCCCTGTGTAACCTTTCTCAGATAGTGGAAGTTAGGTCGACAACGATTCGACCACATTGTTTTTCACCCCGATTGCGAGTTTTTCGCGTAATCAAGTTCGCTTCTCATTTCTCCGTGAACTCGTAGTTGTTTGCCCGCTCGGTCGCTCAACAGGCTAAGACGGTTCAAGAAACCTGGTCTACCTAGAGCCTTGAGCGGGTCGCAATAGCTTGGCGCAGTCTGTGGGAACAAGTTTCCGGAATTTCTAAGAAGGACTACAAGATTGCACCCCCTGCAACGCAACACCAAAAGAAGGAAGTTATGGCTGGGAAGAGCACACGAATGACACGAGGGTCAGCCCATCGGGAGCACGCTGATCTCAACCAATCCCATTCTCTCGTCAATGCACCGCGACAAGAGGTCGCCACCGTGTCAGATGCCGCCCTCGAATTAAGATTCACTCGCTTGGAAGAACACCACATGGAGGTTCTCGCCCTCCTCAGAGGCATAACAGCAGCCCACATACCCGCTGGAATACCAGCCTCAAAGAATGCACCGTCACCATAAGCTCACAACCAAGAAACGAAAGAGGAGGTTGATCCTGAATCCTTGCAAGAAGCCAGCACAGGGCATATCGCCCGCCAGCCTAGGGCCGCTGAAACCGGCACATTTCACCGTCATCAGCAGGTGGGAGCCCCCGAGGATCTGGCAAGAGGAATGACTAGGGAGGAGATAAGGGAGCTGTTTGAAGAGGAGTTTGGTCAGGTCGGCCGTCGAGCAATATAAGCCCACCGCCCAATTAGGAACGGATCGCACCCAGTCCCGCCGGGATTCAAACTCCACAGTATCGAGTCGTACAACGGGACAGAAGATCCCCTAGAGCACGTAAATCACATCTCCACGATTCTTCATATCAACAACGTGCCCGATCAATTGCTCTGTCAGGTCTTCCCAGACACCTTGAAAGTGTTGGAGCATGCGTTCCGCATCTCTTGATTTGAGTATAACAAATACCGTGATGTATTTAATCTAGTATTTTGTGTGTTTATAATGTGCAGGTTATACAAGCTGAATGAGGATACAAGACCTCTGTCATGTGCATGATCCAAGGGTGTGTACACTTTAGAAAAAACAAAAAAGACGAGTTTTGCATGCTGAATTTCAAACAGCCAAAACTTTCAATCAGAAAAGAGTTACGTGACGTACCACCACTTTTCGAAAAGAGGATGATGTTGGTCTACAGTCTCGAGAAGTTTCGGACTTCAAAAATGAAGAGGCGTTGTCGCTGGAGACATCGAAAATGAAGAGGCGTTGTCGCTGGCGACATCGAAAATGATGTCAGCATGACGACGACCATGTTCTGCACGATCTGCACGAAGCACATAGTTCTGTCCACTGTCGGAATTCCGACATTGATGTCGTCGGCGACAGCTACACGACAATCACATCTCGCAAAAACATCGCATTCATAAGACACGCGGCAGCCGAAGATGATAATGCTGGCGGGCGACATCTAGACGTCGCCGACGACAGCTAAAAAGTATAAATTGATTCGTTTTTTGTGGAGAACAGAGCTTTCATCATCTGGAGTACCTATTTCCAAGTGTATCTTGTCCAGAGAGCTCTAGCATTCAGAATAACTCTATTTTGCCAAGAAAGTTCAAGAGCAAAAAAGTGACGACTCGTGCGCGGAATTTCAGACAACCTTTGTGAGGATTCGTCGTCATCTTCAGAGCATCATCTAGAGGGAGTTTTTATTCTGGAAAATATTCTTTGTAATTTTTCTTATCATTTTTGTAATTGGTGGAGGAAATCGTCGTCTTGTGCGTGACATCTAAGTCCGTGTGTGACTTAGGGAGAAATCATCGTCTTATGCGTGACGTCTAAGTCCATGTGTGGCTTAGGAGAAATCATCGCCTTGCACATGGCGCCTAGGTCCTTGTGAGGCTTAGGAGTAAATCGTCGCCTTGTGTGCAGCGTTTAGGTCGTGGAGAGATCAAGGAGGAGACTAGTAGCAAGATCTAGGGAGAGATAGGCTATAATCAGACGGTACTTGGGAGAAGAACCGGTAAATCATCAAAATGGGGTTTTTGTATTCGCCTCGATTTCTAGCATTATAGAAATCCAACATGTATACATTCAAATTCTAATGAAATAAAATCATGTCTTTTATTGTCTCATTATCTTGTTTTTATTTGTATGTCATAAAATATTTTGAAATATATTCTTCAAAAGTTTTAACGTAAAATAAACTTTTGGAAGGTTCATTTTTGTAAGATATAAACGCTTGAATTCAATATATGTGAACTAGCGCTCCACAGTAACATTTAACAGCGGCGGTAGTGAAGAAATTATGAATTCTGTTATTTTCTAAAATTAATCTTCAATATAAACTTTTCAGAATTATTTATGAAAGATTTCTATAAAATATTTTAAAACTTCATTTATAAACTATGAAGTTTTTATTAAAAATTTTCCCTGGAGAAATCATCGCCTTGCACATGGCGTCTAGGTCCTTGTGAGGCTTAAGAGTAAATCGTCGCCTTGTGTGCAGCGTTTAGGTCGTGGAGAGATCAAGGAGGAGACTAGTAGCAAGATCTAGGGAGAGATAGGCTATAATCAGACGGTACTTGGGAGAAGAACCGGTAAATCATCAAAATGGGGTTTTTGTATTCGCCTCGATTTCTAGCATTATAGAAATCCAACATGTATACATTCAAATTCTAATGAAATAAAATCATGTCTTTTATTGTCTCATTATCTTGTTTTTATTTGTATGTCATAAAATATTTTGAAATATATTCTTCAAAAGTTTTAACGTAAAATAAACTTTTGGAAGGTTCATTTTTGTAAGATATAAACGCTTGAATTCAATATATGTGAACTAGCGCTCCACGGTAACATTTAACAGCGGCGGTAGTGAAGAAATTATGAATTCTGTTATTTTCTAAAATTAATCTTCAATATAAACTTTTCAGAATTATTTATGAAAGATTTCTATAAAATATTTTAAAACTTCATTTATAAACTATGAAGTTTTTATTAAAAATTTTCCCTGGAGAAATCATCGTCTTGCACATGGCGTCTAGGTCTTTGTGAGGCTTAAGAGTAAATCGTCGCCTTGTGTGCAGCGTTTAGGTCGTGGAAAGATCAAGGAGGAGACTAGTAGCAAGATCTAGGAAGAGATAGGCTATAATCAGACGGTACTTGGGAGAAGAACCGGTGAAATCATCAAAATGGGGTTTTTGTATTCGCCTCGATTTCTAGCATTATAGAAATCCAACATGTATACATTCAAATTCTAATGAAATAAAATCATGTCTTTTATTGTCTCATTATCTTGTTTTTATTTGTATGTCATAAAATATTTTGAAATATATTCTTCAAAAGTTTTAACGTAAAATAAAAAATTTTGGAAGGTTCATTTTTGTAAGATATAAACGCTTGAATTCAATATATGTGAACTAGCGCTTGACGGTAACATTTAACAGCGGCGGTAGTGAAGAAATTATGAATTCTGTTATTTTCTAAAATTAATCTTCAATATAAATTTTTCTGAATTATTTATGAAAGATTTCTATAAAATATTTTAAAACTTCATTTATAAACTATGAAGTTTTTATTAAAAATTTTCCCTTATTCACCCCCCCCCCCTCTAAGGGCACCATAAAATTCAACACGTGGTATCATAGCTAGGTTATTCCAAATCGGCTTAACATCCGGAAATAATGACGATTCATGATCTCGCAACCACTAGAGGGGATAATTTTTATGAAAATAAAAAATCATTAACACCACATTTATTTAAGGGTGAAAATTATAGAAGGTGGGAAATTTAAATGGAAAAATTTCTTAAATCTATAGATGTAGAAGTTTGGAATATTACAATTAAAGAACCCCAATTATTTTAAATAGAAATGAAACCGTTTTATTTTATGCACTTGATCACAATATTTTCAAACTTATTTATGCATTTTTTACTGGTTATAAGATTTGAAAATTTCTTAAAGAAACTTATGATTCTCCTTCTACAGGTATGAAACAAGTCCAAGAATTGGAGAATATGCATGCTTCCATAAGTATTCAAGAAATCTCCTCCATTGAAGAATCCATTGAGTGCACAACAAATGGATTAGAAGAAGAGTATACATCATTCGTAAGAGAAGATGAAAACTCATCTATGAAAGAGGAATGCGATGAAGATGTCAAAGGAACTTTATGTTCAAATATTGCCTCATCCGATAGCAAGTGGTTTCTAAATCCACCACCAAATGAATGCATCTTCATACATTTCTAGACCAAAGTGGTCATCAAATTCTTTTAGGGGTTCAAAGGAGAGATAACATCACATAGAGAATACATTCTGCTCCAAAGAATAGATACATTTGGAAACTGAAATGCAATTGTCTTCCTTCCAAGCCTCTAGCTTGGCCAGTCTCCTCATCGAGCCAATCATCTTCTTCATCTTCATCCTTGCATTTCTGTTCATGACAAACAGTTGCCTGAAGATCCCTGCTCTTAGCCTGACTGGAGGCTTTCCTTGGTGACAGACTTTTCCACAATTATCACCGCCGTTGTCTATTGTGGCATCATCTAGTATAATATGAGGACGTGCAAATAAACCAAAACGTTGTGGCCGCCAACTCCTTTGCCGCGGATGAGCGGCGTGGCGTGTCATTTACTCGTGGAGCTGACTACGATGCTTTCACTCCTTATCCACTTCTCGAGACGGATTACCACGAACTCTTTCGCCACGACCCTCTTTCCTGGCAAATATCCCTGGAGGATCAAGCCTCTTACGGTCCCTCTGCCGCGAGCGAATAGAATTCTCATATAGAATTCTCAGACTCGAGTGTTCGACAAGTGTTTGTTGAAATGCCCAATCATTGCGATTCATGCTGAGGATCATCAAGTCAATATAGTTATAATTATAATTTCATGGTCTATAAATAACTAAGGGATACAAATAGCCAAAGGGGGTCTGTGAATATCGACACCCTATCTTAACGATGATAATAAAAAATCAAATGGAAAATTTTGCAAGTGCATTGCCAATGGTGACGCATCTGATAATCACGAATTATTCTTCTCTCTCATACAATCAAAGAAAGACCCAACTTCTCCTAAGTCTTATTCTTTTCTCTTCTTCTTTTTCTTTCTCGGATTGAAAAATGGTTGTTGCTAGCTCCAATAAAAAGAAGTTGTTGATTGGGGTTCTTTCTTCTTCTCTTTAAGAACAGCCTAACAAAGGCAAATCAATATCTACATAGATTATCAAATTCAAAGATCCTTTCAGAACTTTTTGTTGAAGAAAGAATCTCATTGTGGAAAAGCCTCCTACATCTATTTATTCAAAAGAGTTTTAAGGACCCTCTCCAAAGGATTCAGGATAGAGTTTTAAGAATCTCTCTTCAAAGAATTAAGTGATTCTAAAGATCTTCTTATCAAAAGACTTAGTAATTTAAAAGTCTCCTTATCAAAAGACTCGGTGGTTCTAAAAATCTCCTTATTAAAAAATTCAGTTGTGTTTTTTAGAGTGTTATTATCAAAAATCTTAGTTTTGTTTAGTGATTTTTTACCTTGGGGTAGAAGAGATGACGTACCTAAATTTGGGGAACCTTTATAAAACATTTTTGTCGTCTAAATGATTGCTTTATAGCTTAAAATTTATTTACTGCATAATTTTTATTATTGCTTACATAATCTGTGGCATGTACTGTGATCGATTGTGTTAAAAGATTTTAAATTTCTATTCACCCCCTCTAGAGTAATTCTCTGTTATTATTCCAAACTTTCAGGGTGGATGAGGAGGTTCATCGAGAGGGCGGTGATTTCTCAGGCGGCTGAGGTCCTATATGCTCAAATCAATCAATCACATGTCTTTGGAATGTGGCGGATGTCATATCTGAATTTGAACTGGCAGCCCGAACATCAATGAGGTTTTTGGTCAGGCATAGACGATCGGAACAACCTACCACTGCGTACCATGTAATGTGGCCCAACCTGCGTGCATTTCTTACTGATCGCAGGATGACCATATCCCCCTCATCTTAGATGTGGCAATGGTTTGGAGGATGATGTCTGTAGTTAGGTCTTTTATAGGGTTCTTAAAGGTGTTAACACTGTCAAGGAAATCTACGAATCTAAGGGGGTTGTTTGAGAAATGTGCTTGCTCTTCAACTTTACTTTGGATCCTATGGGCGACTTCTGCACCGGCCCACTCTTACATTCTTGTCTTGATAACTCCCACAAGTAGAATGGTGCAAGCACAACTTTGATAGGGCAGTCAAGCATGGTTTAGGATGGGTAGGAGTTTGTTAGATTCCAAGGAATCATGTAGGTTTTGCCCTTTTAGCTGGAGTCGTGCACTTCAGATGTCAGTTAATGCCTACCATAGGGCTCTGAGCTATTCTCAGTCTAGTTAAAGGATGACTGGTGATTCAAGGAGACACCTCGTTACTGATTCAATAGATCCAGGGTGCCACATTTTGCTATGATGCACATTTCAAACAGGTGGGGGATGTCATAGAGTGGGTAGCTAGTCTTTTTGATTGTCATAAAGCATGACTTTAGAGTTGTTAATAAAGATGTCGACTGTTGTGTTGTCCTTGCAATTGAGATGCGGGATTTCTCTTATTTTGAGGTAGATCTTCTCATTGAGGTTAGGAGGTCTGCGATTGATGATCAAGCGGGTCTCTTGTATAAAAAAAATCATTGATCTTTAATAGATATTTCTACCAAAAAAGTACCCAACAAAATACAACAGAAATGACTCAAGATGATTTGTGTACTTCTTATAAATTAGGTTAAGTGATGTTAATTTTGGGCCGCAGATGCGGCACTCTTTATTTTGAAAAATTCTGCTTCTAGTTATCCGTGAGTTTGCATGGAGGGATCGCTTGCACAAGAGCTGGCCTGGAGATGGAGATTTCAAGCATCCAGTTATCCAGTTACCCCTCTCTGTTTGTTCTCTCTTCTTCTCCTCCTAGCCTTTCTCTTCTTCTGCTCGCCCTCTTTATTTTCTCCACCGCCAATTTTACCGCTACACTTTGGTAACTTCTATGTTCTATGTTATAATATTTATTTGGCCTATGTTCCCATCTCCTATTAGGATTTCTAAATCATTTTACCTAAAGAGAATCTATGGATATCTCCAATAAGATAATCTACACACGCCCGAACATGAAAACTAACATGAACCCCATCTAACACATGAAGATGAGTAAAATTAATAGAAGAAATTATAAAATCAAGATTATGCCTATCTCAAGAAAAAAAATCTCACAGTGTTGTTTTTCCTCTAATGACAGATGTATCAAAAATCAAGATAATGTAACACCATTTTTTGTTTAATGATAGAATTAATCTCACATTTTAGGGTAAAAAACAAAGATGGCAAGAAGGGAAGATGGCAAGAATTAAAATCAAGAAGCAGCTCTTATTGCCGGCAGCAGGGAAGATGGCAAGGGCACAACATTTTTGGCAAAAAACGAAGATCCGGTGCCGGTGATCTTCACCGGCACCAGATCTGTCGCAGGCGACGACGAAAGAAAAATCCAACAGGATCGTCGCCGGTACCGGGGAAGAAGGCATGGCACGGCACGGCTTTTTTAGGGAAAAAAACAGATCCGGTGCCGGCGATCTTCACCGGCACCGGATCTGTTGCCGGAGGAAGAGAGAAGCGGGGTAGTGTCCTACCTGCAATGGGTAGGAGCGTCGACACCGCAGCTTCGAAAAGGAGGCCGGGGAAGTTGTCGAGAAAGCTCGGATTCCACGCTCGCTTTTTCACGGCGTCGTTGTGTCTGAACTGGCAGTTAATGGCAACATATATATATATATATATAGGAAATGACTGAATCACGGCCACGTGGAGAGGTCATATTTGACTGCAATATTTACAAAATAGGAGTGAGATTACCGAAGCCTTGTATGGTAATTATGCGGAAGCAAAAGCGCCGGCGATTTGAATTGTGCCAACAGAAATAAATCAAAGTACAGGTGGCGATCTCCTATTGGCAGATAGGATAGTGCAAAGCAAATGTGGCGGACCGCAGCGCTAGTTGCAACTCACAGCCCGGTGTTGAGTTGTGTTCTATAGTCTTGTAATTTTTTGTTTGATATATTTGAGAAGTTGTTTTGCTCTTTAATTTGTGTTGTGCTTACTATTTCGCTTACAACAGAAGTAAGAAAAGAGGGAGAGAGACAAAGGGCTTGTTTGAGAACATGGTGGCTATGAAAAAAGTGGTGGTGAGAAACCAATGGTAACATTAGAGTGGATCAAAAATCTATTTTTTAAAAAAGTTATGTAATATTTGAAAAATCTTAATGGAAGTATCTTTTTTTTACAATTTTTTTTCTCTTTGGAACAAATTAATAATAGAATGTGACTTATTATTGCCCTCAGAAGCCTATTTTTCATCCCAACAAGCAATTTTTCGCTCGGTCATATATTTTTCGTCTGGTTGGCATTTTTCGCTATGACGCGCATTTTTCGCAAGGGTGCGCATTTTTCATCTCGAGCGCCCATTTTCGTCCAAGCATGCATTTTTCGCCCGGTCGCGCATTTTTCGCGCGGGAGAGCATTTTTGCCCGTGCACGCATTTTCGTCCGAGCACACATTTTTCACTGGCGCGAGCATTTTTCGCCCGAGCGTGCATTTCTTTGCCCGTGAACGCATTTTTCGCTAGGACACACATTTTTCTTCCCGGACGGGCATTTTTCGCACATGCGCGCATTTTTTCGCCTGGGCACGCAATTTTTCGCCCAGGCACGCAATTTTTCAGAAAAATGCAAGCACTGGCTTAAAATGCACGCGCAAGCGAAAAATCCGCGGACAGGCGAAAAATGTGTGCCCCGGCAAAAAAGGCGCACCCAACTGAAAATTGCGCCCTTGGCCGAAAATGCGTGCCCTGCCAAAAAATGCGCGCACAACAAAAAATGGGCGACCGGGTGAAAAAAATGCCTGCCCACGCAAAAAATGTGCCCTGGCGAAAAAATGCGCGTTCGGGCGAAAAATGCGCGTCCGGGCGAAAATGCACGCCCGAGCGAAAAATGAGCGCCGGGCGAAAATGCGCGCCCGCGCATAAAAATACGTCGCACGAAAGATGCACTCCCGGACGAAAAATGCACGTCTGAGCGCAAAATACGCTCATGTGCAGAATAATGTTCTCCCTGGCCAAGAACTGACTTTTATGAAAAGTTGATTTTTTAAAAAAGTTCTTTATGAAAAGTATGGTGTCTCCAAATTTTTGAAAAGTCTTTAAAACTATTTTTTTAAAAGCCCTTTTATCACCGGTGCACAAACAAACCGTAAAAAAATGTGGTGACGGTGGGAATAGAACTTTTCCCGCCGCCACCACCGTTCCAAACAGGCCCAGAAAGTGACAGTGCTGGAGAGAGTGTGTGTGTGTGTGATAGTGCCAGAGAGAGAGTGTGTTTGTGCGAGTGTTTGTGCG
Organism: Platanthera guangdongensis; assembly: GCA_039583875.1. Taxonomy (NCBI): domain Eukaryota; kingdom Viridiplantae; phylum Streptophyta; class Magnoliopsida; order Asparagales; family Orchidaceae; genus Platanthera; species Platanthera guangdongensis. Next base: position 260,939,973 of record CM077150.1, read on the forward strand.
TGTGCGTGTGTGCGTGCATTGATACCTACCACTACGTTGTATCTGTTTTGATTAAATAAAACAATTAAATAAATACAAAGAAAAATTCTTCATTTACATTGATACCTAGAGTGGTATCAGAGCACTTGTGAAGATGTCGACACTCCTTTTGAACCCTTCTCCAGGTTCGAGCTCAGAGATCTCGGAGATCGTGCAGCTCATCGACCTGAAGCCCATTGGCACCATCACCACCCGCTTTAATTACATATATATGGATCTACTAATTTTTTAGCTCAATATTATATCTTATTTGATTGTTTCTGTCAGCGCCCCAATTTTCTTCTCGTCCTGTTAGATATCAAGGCTCTCTTTGGTGGGACTTATTTTTACCGGTCAAGCTGTTATGACCGCATAAACCGGACCTTAATCAAGTTCGGATTCATGCGGTCGTAACTACTTGACCGATGAAAATAAGTCCTCACAAACGGAGCCTAAATCTCACTTAATTTCTTGCTTTATAGAAAAATTAATGAGAATCGGGAAGATATCCAGATCTTTACTGCCATTAAATTTGCTATACAAAGCTTTAAATACTATTGATTGATGAAGTTAGCCGCAATTTATAGAAGAATCGGGCCGCGAATAGCCGGTTCTCCCCCCCCCCCCCCCCCCCCCCCCCCCACTCATATCATGGGAGTTACGCATATAATCGCCATGCACAGGCTTTTGAAAACCGGACCGGACAGGCCGGTCCGACCGGTCGAACCGCGGACCGGTCCAGGTAAGAAATCGCCCCCATCTGCGGACCGCTTGGGAACCGCGGAACCGGGCGGGCGGACCGGCGGGCCGGGAACCGGGTGGGTCTTAGTGTAACCGGGCGGGCCAGAGCCCAAAAAATTATATACTGAAATTTCAAAACTGTGGGGTTCGAACCCAGTCCACTTCCTAATTCAGGAATAAGTGAACCACTAGACCACTTGGTTATTGTTGTTTTAAGTTGTGTATTATTATATTAATATACATATTAATGTATTCATGAAATAAAACTACACAAATATAAAATAAATATTTTCTTCATATATTATTATAATAAATTATTAAATTATCTTTTAAAAATTAAAATGTACAATATATTTAGGCTCTCTTTGGCACGACGATGGCAGTCATAAATCATAAACGCGGTGATAAATAACAAATATATATATACAAATATTTATTATAATATTCTTTTTTTATTTTCTAATATATATATATATATAAATAATGGACAAACGGTCCGACCCCGGTCCGACCGGTCCAACCGGTCGGACCTTGAACCTTTGAACTCACCGGTTCGACCTCCGGTCCGGTTCTCAAAACCTTGGCCACGCACGTGATCCGCGCACCGGATCGCGCGCGATAACTAACGCGCGCGGGATCCCAACTATCGTGCGGGATCACGCGCACCGAGTCGTCCCCGCCGCCGAGGTCACGCGATGTGGCCTCGCCCGCGGTCGGCCCAGTGGCAGGATCGGCATTTTCCCAAAAAATGGCGTTCTGTGTCCCCGAAACGGAACGTTCTCACCATCTCCATCTCTCTCTCTCTACCTTCTCTCTCTACATGGAGTTTGTCAGCGAGCAACTCAAGTGGCGAGCACTTGAGCAAGCAAACTTGGCCCAAGTCAAGAAGAGAGCCCCAGATAGGAACGGTGACTCCACATGCGACAAAGTCTCCAGCTGCGAGAAAGGCGCAGAGCGAGTGACGATTCAGTGAGTGGCGGAGCGCGCATGAACCCAGGAGGAGTGCTTAGAGCGCGGAAGCAAAGTGAAGGCCCCACGATGCTCTGACCCCCCTTGAAACTCTCTCCTCTATAAACGTGTAACGAGGAGCGGTCTGTCGCCCTCGCCTTCATCGAAACCCCCTGTGTAACCTTTCTCAGATAGTGGAAGTTAGGTCGAGAACGATTCGACCGCATTGTTTTTCACCCCGATTGCGGGTTTTCCGCGTAATCAAGTTTGCTTCTCATTTCTCCGTGAACTCTTGGTTGTTTGCCTGCTCGGTCGCTCAACAGGCTAAGACAGTTCAAGAAGCCCGGTCTACCTGGAGCCCTGAGCGGGCCGCAATAGCTTGGCACAGTCTGTGGAAACCTTTGCTAATATACATCTTTGATTAAAAGAATATCTTAACAGATCTTAACAATTATATATTCTATTCACAGATTTTGCACACATTCAGATCATCACACAGAATCAGATTCACAGATTATATTGCACAGAATAAATCACAGAAAAGTAAAAGAAAATGTAACACGGATTGCACACAGATTATAGTGGTTCCCCTTTAACTTGGGTACATCCACTATTTTACTCCTTTGGTAGGAATTTACTATCAAGTGTCTGAGTCTTTTGATAAGTATACTCTTACAACTATACCGGATCTTTTGATAGAGAGATCTTGAACCACACCAAATCTTTTGATAAGAACATTTTGAACCAATACATCTGAGTCTTTTCTCAGATAGACTCTTAGAACCTATTCACTGAATCCTTTGAAGAGAGATTCACAAATCTCTCTACAAACGCCCCGGCTACAAACGCCCCACAAGGATTATACGAATTTCTCGTAATGCCCTTGGGCCTTACAAACGCCCCGACTACATTTCAGGCCCTCATGAACACAGTGTTCCAACCATACCTACATAAATTCACGGTAATTTTCTTTGATGACATCCTGATTTACAATAAAGACCTACATAGCCACTTACATCACTTAGAAACCATATTCTCCACATTACGTACCAACTCCTACGTAAAACTGACCAAATGCCAATTTATGACAACCACAATAGACTTCTTAGGGCACGTCATAACCACGGCAGGAATTAGTCCACATCCGGACAAGGTGTCCACAATTGTCAACTGGCCAACACCTACAACACTCAAACAACTCAGATCCTTCTTAGGATTGTCTGGATATTATAGACGTTTTATTAAACACTACGCCACAATGGAAGCACCTCTCACAGATCTCCTGACAAAAGACATACAAATGGACCGATAAAGCTACAGAGGCTTTCCAAAACCTCAAAACACACCTCCCATCAGCACCAGTCTTAGCTCTCCCAGACTTCACCCAACCATTCACCATCGAGACAGACACATCAGGCTGCGGTTTAGGAGCAATATTATCCCAAAACAGGCACCCCTTAGCCTACTTTAGCAAGAAATTAACGGCTAAAGAACAGATCAAATCCACCTATGATAGGGAATTACTAGCCATATCCACAGCCCTTGAAAAATGGCGACAATACCTACTCAGGGCACTGTTCATCATACGAACGGATCATCAGACCCTTCATCATTTGACCACCCAACTACTCAATAGCCCAACCCAACATCGTTTCCTTTCCAAACTACTGGGATTTAATTTCAAAATCGAATACAAGCCCGGCCGACTAAACACCGCTGCAGACGCACTCTCCCGGCTACCCGAAACCAACCGCAACCTACAGATGCTCCAATGTTCTTATAATAAATGTCAAAATTTCGAGAAATTATCAGAGTGGTATAAAACAGACTGCTTGGCGAAAAAGATCACTCGAGCCCTACAACATGAACCAAGACAACATTCAAATTGGACTGGAGCATACGATAAGATATTTTTTAAAAAGGTTTTATACATACCACTGTGCCCCCTACGACAACAATTAGTCCAGGAAGCCCATGATGCTCGCTCCAGTGGCCACTCAGGAGTCAAACCAACATATTACCGATTAGGCGCTAATTATTATTGGCCAAAAATGATTACGGACATTAAACTTTACGTCAAAACGTGTGATTTATGTCAAAAGGGGAAGAGCACAAATCACAGTCCATACGGCTTACTTCAACCCTTACCTATACCAACACTAATCTGGAACGCCGTATGTATGGACTTTATGACTCATTTACCACCCTCGGAAGGATACACCAACATTTTGGTGGTGGTAGACCGCCTTACAAATGGAGCCCACTTTGCCCCATTAACGGCCTTAACAGTACCTATCGTCGCACGCGTTTTCTGGGAACACGTCGGAAAATTACACGGCTTACCAAACACAATTTTCACCGATCGAGATCCGGTGTTTTTAAGCAAATTTTGGAAAGCGTTATTCACACATCAAGGCACCAAGCTCAGCTACAACTCTTCTTATCACCCAGAGACGGATGGACAAACAGAGCGGGTGAATCGCTGTCTGAACCAATACCTAAGGATTTTTGCTCACCAAAATCCTAAGCATTGGTCCAGACTCCTGAGCTGGGCAGAGTTCCAGTATAACACAACATATCACTCATCGGCCGATATGACACCATTCGAAGCCATGTTCGGCTGACGACCACCTACAATTGTTCGGCACTATAATAATGATCACACAACATTACAAGCAGTACAAGCACATTTCACAGATAGAGATGCTCTATTGGATTAGCTACGCTCGAACCTCCAATGCGCCAAACACTGAATCCAAACTGTAGCAAACAACAAACGAACACCCGTTAAGTTTTCAGAAGGAGACTTAGTATTACTAAAATTACATTCATATAAAAAACTATCAATCAAAGCCCAACAATATGCACGCTTCAATTTAAAATACTACAGCCCTTTCAAAAACATCCAACAAATAAATCCAGTAGCATTCAAACTGCAGCTACCAGATTATTCCAAAATCCACCTTGTTTTCCATGTATCATTATTAAAACACTATCATGCCACCAACGACCTAACCATTCACCAACTACCCCAAATGGACACAAATAATAAACCCATTCACGGGATCCTAACTGTAATGGCCCTTAGTCCGCACAATTCACCAGTCTCTTTGTATGATCATACTGTGTAACAACCCCATCCGTTCATATGGTATATTCTAGAAGGTCCGGCCGGGCCCCACAGTATATATCACAAAACAGGCGGTGAAGGTACAGGATGATACCAGAGTAGCGCATCGCACCTATCACAAATCATTCTAGCGGAAGCCTAGACTACAACTTGAACTCCTCATGAATGTCCAAACATAAAACTCCACATTTTATACGATATAGGAATGTCTTACAACAAGTACAAAGAGTTGGCCTTATGGCCTTACATAGCTTTCAAACAGTGGCTTCAACAAATTGGCGCGCAGGCCGGCCACATGAAAAGAAACTACACAAAAGTAACACATTTAGCCTTCGAGGGCTAGCAGCAATCGCAGCAACAGCAGCAGGAACATCAACCTCTATGCGTCCCGCTCGGCTCTCTAGCACCTGTATAGGGACAATCCACCCAACGGTGGCAAACAAAAGCAACGGTCAGCGTTCAGCTGACCAAATTATAACGACCCTACCCCTTCTCTCGGGGCAGCAGTATTCTTCCCTGCAGGCATAACAAATCACAAGTATGGCAAGATATATCATCAAAATGTGCTTTCACGCACACAAGCCATCACAACCGTTCGCCACCCGGCCCAACGGTCCGTGCACTCAGGGCACATTTTTGGTGTTCTGGCAAAGCTCTTGCCCACCACCGTATCATGGTCACAACCCAACGGTAAATCTCTTGAGCATTTACTCCATGGCGTGCAGCCGGAGTTAGTCTTCCTACACCGGGATGGCCCGTAGCCCCCCATTGTGTCATGGCGCGCAGGCCGAAGACTCTTGCTATGCGCTCCAACAGACCACACCTTTTGGTCTCACGTTGGACGGACATAGCGCAGGTCGGATCCTCCACCCCCCATTGCTCAAATCGTCTTGCCTTCTCCGAGTACAACGTACTCATGGCTATATTAAAGGCGCGGGTCGGTCTCACCAATCCTGTTCTTGGCATTCAAGCCTGGGCATATCTCGATACCCATTTCCTTAGCATAACAGCGGGTCTTTCCTGGGCCTCCCAGTACTTCCCGTGACTCTCTTCACAGGTGGACACCGCACAAGCACAAATGTCAGGGGTCTTTCATGGCTATCATGTCAGTACTTCCTGTTACTCGCTTCACAGGTGGACACCCTATGACATCAAGCATCACAAAGGGCATTTCCTGGTCACACCAGTACTTCATGTGCCTCATTCACAGGTTGGACCCAAAAACATAACATGGCTATTTTTCCTGGACTACCACTTCAGTACTTCCTGCTACTCCTTTTCGCAGGCACCACCCGTTGACTCCTTAAACTACACGTTATCACGGAGTCTTCTCCGGTTCGTATGCAACATCACCAATCCAGACCAACCTGTTCAGATGGGCTTCACACAGCATGTCTATTCCGTACTCTATTTCTGGATCTATATGCTAACAAAGGGGATTTCAAGCATCCACCCAAAGATTCCCAAAATCAGCCACCTCTTGGTGGGGGAATCACAAAGCTATGCCAAAAAGAAGCCTTCACATGGCTAGGAAGAAAAGTTGTTACCCTTGACGACCGCTTCGGTGCCATGAACTCAAAGCTAGCTTGCAAGACTCGCAAGAGTGTTTCCTCCGCAACGCCGGCTTCGGATCTCTTGTCGGTAAACCGCAGCACCACCAGCAGCAGCCCTTCCCTTTCTTCCTCCTCCTTAAGAAAGATAAAGGCTAAGAAACAAATGAGCATAAACTCTCAGTTTCGGCCTTTAGGAAAAAGAGGAAAGAAGTTTCAGCCCTTGGATCCAGGCTGAAGGAATGGACGGCCACAAAACTGCCAAAAATGCTAAATTTGACCTGACACGGCTGTGTCCCAGGTCGTGTGCCTCAAGCGGTTGTCAACCGACTTATCCAAACCAGTGACACGCCCATGGGACACGCCCGTGTCATGGGCCGTGTCACCAACACGCCTTCAGACACGCCCGTGTCTGTGGCCGTGTACCTGGGTGAAAAAAATCCCAAAACATCCCGAGACTTCACACGGCCTGTGACACGCCCGTGTCCCAGGCCGTGTACCCAGACACGGCACAAAGACACGCCCTGTCGAAATCCTTCGGCGGGCTGAGTTCGTCGACCTGATTTGACACGCCCTATGACACGCCCGTGTCACAGGCCGTGTTCAACCTCTCGACACTAAACACTCACGTCTCGACACTCGACGATCGTCGAGCAAAAGTCGTCGAGCACACGACACGGCCTTGGACACGCCCGTGTCCTGGGCCGTGTGCCTCCTCTCGACACATCGTCGAGCGAAAAATCGTCGACACAAAGGCCGATCGTCGACACAACCTCGACACGCCCTGCGACACGCCCGTGTCGCAGGTCGTGTCCTCTGACACGCCCTGGGACACGCTCGTGTCCCAGGCCGTGTCACCCAAAAATTCCTGTTTCAGAAATTTGGACTGTTACATACTGACATAAAAAAACTTTCTAATCACAATGAGAACGTCACAGTTCGAATAAGTCCAACACAAAACATTAATTACATGTCTTTCATAACATACTAACTCGTATTCCATGATAAGACCCAAATTTAAATACTTTTACATCATCATCATTTACCATAACCACATATATATATATATATATATATATATATATATATATATATATATATATATATATATATATATATATATATATATATATATAAGTTTCATAACTGGATACAAAAACTATAAGTATTGCATTATATATATCATGTCCAAAAGTTAAAATGGTTTAAAGAGCCATAAACAAAGCATTGATATGAGTTCCATCACTTTCTATCCTCCAAGCAGCGTACTAGCGTTGACTGACATGCTGTTTTTCTTTTCCTAAAAATTTAGAGTTATAAACCATTAGTCTTTTATAAAGACTAAACGAGAATTTATCTGCTTACCTGGCTGTATTAAACAATAGTTTCATAACAATAATAGCATATTAATTATAAGAAAACATTATATGAAACTATGTATGGTTACCAAAACTATAAATTTAACTGCTAACAGCGTATCAATATAACAGAACTATAAAACGGTGAAACAATGTGTACATCATTAAATCATTTACGGTATGATAAGGGTATTTGTATCATATCAGTATCGATATTCAATATTTCAATCTTTGGGCTCAGCCCCTTTTTGGGATTCTGTGTCCAAATCAATACGTTCATCACGCGTCTATGTCTTTCGGCCGACTGATTTGACATCTGTTAACATCATTTATGTATATTTAAGTTCCGTCATACCCTTAACAATACCATGTGTCTACAGATCTATTTTGACACGAACATAAACATGGTTATTTAAAGATTAATCCCCTCAGCAGTTCTTTCGCCTGTTTGCCTTTGTCAAGGCCATACATCATAGCGAGTAGTATTATCAATGATTTAAGCCTGCATAACATCTCATTCCATAATAATTCTAGTTGCCAGTATATAGCATAAAGTAAGAAGATAAATCTCACCGACACTTTGTCTTTTCCCGAGTCACTCCTAGCGTCATCGCCTTGTCTACCTTGGGATGCCATCTTTCACGATATCTGTTTAGGAATTGTATCATGAATATTATCGGGGTTGCATCACATTTTAGCCACAACGTTGACCTCTAGGTTAGACTTTTAGATTGTGTCCAAGAGTGTTGGGTCAATATCTAGAAATATCACCGCCAAAGTAGTAACCAGCACTCATGAAGATCATGCAAATACTCATAATAGGGAGGAGTATGGCAGCAACCGGCCAACAAGAAATTAAAAAGGTAAAGTTTAGTGAACCTAACATTGGAAAGATGATTGTCAGCTAAATTACAAAAAAAAATCCCACTAATCAAATGAGACATATAAGTAAACCCAAAAATATGACAATAAGGAGCAATAATTAATCACGACAGTAATCTCCCAAATAAGCACTGTATTAATATTGACAAAAAAAAACTGCAGTCACAGTTGGCCAAACTAGATCATAACTCAAACCAAAATAGATCATAACTCAAGGAAGAAATCCCCCTTAGATCACCTTCACCCAGCAAGCTACATCTCAGCAGCCGGCTAACCCAAAACAGCTCAGGGACCAAATATCCACCCCAAACAGCTCTCAAGTTTGAGAAACTACAAAAAGTTTTACAGTAGGGAAGTTGATAGCACCACCAAGTTGCCACATGCAATAACTGGCCAAGTATACCCTAACTAGGGTACAGCTTAACAACCGGTCTACCAAAACAAAATACCCAAATCTCAGAATAGAGAAAATCAACACTTGCCTAGCCTTGAATTTCACCAGAAATAAAAGAGAATAAGAGGGAAAGGGCTTACAGTGAGTAGAAAAAGGAGAAAGCAAAAGAAGGCACTGGTTCAACACGATACACCACTTCAACTTGTTTCAGTTCATACACAGCACTTTGCCAAACCACAATCCTAGTAGCATGTGAAGACTTCCAACCAAAAGTGTGAGGAACAGAGAGACAAAAGAGAAGAAAAGAGCAAGCCACCAGTTTGCCATAAATGCCACAGAAACTAGAGCGAGAGACGAAGGGAGAGTCGGCGATAGAATAGAGGGAAAGAAAGCCACGCGTTTAATTTCTCCCATTTCCCCACCGCCTCCAATTACATTATCACCAGATTATGCCATCATGCCCCCATGTCAAACAAAAAAAAATCCATATACAGTTACAGTGAAATTTCTGGTTCAACAACACAGGTAACAGGATCATTTAATATAAAGTAATCAAACAAAACGACTAGCCGACTCAGATCAATAACCTATCAACACTATTGGTTTCACAATACGAAACCAACTTCAAACTCAATCTGCTCATAGACTCTCTATATTTTTGTTTTCATTTCATCATAGGGAAAGAATGTTAAATACAATAATTGTGGTTTTCGAACGAAAATAAATATTGACTTATCATGTAACAACATAATCATTTAATTTTTGTTATCAGAGAAAATATAAGGTAAATAAAAGTAGTTTAACGTACCATGAAACTCGAGCATCACACTAACTGTCTTATATGAACGTATGGTGTGGAAACAAGGCAAACATGTACATCAAACACTAATACAGTGGGAAGGCTTAGCACCTGAAGAAAGCTCGTGGGAAGACGTGAAATCCCTTCCTACCCAGGTACGCAACTCACTACATTTTCAGCAAAACAGTCACACACTTCCGGTTGATGCAGGATCACAACAACAAAACGAGGTAGTCACAGAAACAATTACTGTAAAAGATAAAGAAGAACCAGGAGTAAAAGAAAACTTATCTGGGACATCACTGGCCATCAGGACACTGGGCGAAGCTCCAACACTCTGGCCAGCCATCAAGACAAGCGGAGCTTAGGCGCAGCGTCAGTCACAGCGTCTCCACCTCCGAGGACGGCTCCGACTACCTCAACTTCCACTCACACCGCGACGTAAACGCTCGCACCGCCAACGTTCTATCTCACGCCCAACTCCACAGCATAATAATGACGAAGGAGCAAAGTTGAAAACGACGTGGTCGTCGTTATCGAGGACAAGGAGTGATGTAATGGCAGAAAGCACACAACCAGCGGCTAGGATCAACCAGTCCAAACGAACGGTCAAGATAAAGCCACGTCAGCAATCCAAAGGAAATACGAGAAGCAATAACACAACGACAAGTGTACCGACCAAGCTAGGCAACATTTATATTTAGTATTTCTGCTTAAATAAGAAAGTATGTAACGGTCCTCTGCTGCAACGGGCCGGAATAGTAGTATAAATTAAGTACTCACTTTTGTATTAAGCATTGGTTATAATTTTAATAAAGTTTAAGTTATTTTCCCTTTCCACTTCTTGTTGTATCTCGTCGGCCGCTGCCAGAGAGGTTACAATCACTTATTAAAGTTGTCAAAGAAGATGATGCCAAAGTTAATGCCTGAGAGATGATACTGCTTATATCCAAATTTTGTACTATTATTGTTGGTGGTAGAACATCTGTAAGAACATCTGGAGATTCTTTTTCAAAAGACTGATTTACATTCATTTCAGAAAGATCATATGAAAGAGTATCTTGTGATGCTAGTTCTGCTATCTTTTGTAGATTTGTAATTTGTTTTGTGTTGATTGTTGGAAGTTCTGGTGCAGATGGTGGATTTACCAATTGTGAAGATATTAGAGAAATTTTTGGTAGTAGAGTGACTCTTTCTGGAGAGGATGGAGGAGTTGTTTCTTTCTTGCTGCTAGGCTTCAGTATTTGCCTGATCTTCTTTGAGAATAAGGCAATTGTGATTCTCTTTCCTCGAGGAATGATCACTCCCTTAGACTTGCAAAGAGATGAATAGTGATAATTCAACACATGGCTCATGATGGTCAAATAAGCATTCTCCTTATTTTTGTACTTATATCCTACCAGTTGCAAAATATATTTCTCCCAGTTGATTTTCTTCTTTAAAACCAAAATTCTCATCAGCTGTAGTTGTGCTTTTGGGACTACATCATGTGCTAAGAATTTGCAAAAGTGCACTTTTCCTACTATGTATGCCAAAAATTCATATTCCTCAGAAAAATCCTTTTACTTTACTGTATTGGCTTATCTTTAGCAAAGTTCATCTTGATCAATGCCGCCTTGATTTATTTTTCAGTCAGCTCAGGGTTTTCTTCTCCAGTAGGAAAATCAAAAAGTAGTTTGCAATAGCTCGGCAATAATATGAATGCCAGATCCATTTACCTGCCCTAGGATTGATCCATCCTCATCTATGATGGCAGTATTTATCAGCTCATTTAATTCTACAGAGTATAACTGGCATCTTGTTATAATTAGCTTGTTCAATCCAGATTCAGTAAATAGTTCCAAAATCTCCTTGAAAGTCTCTCTAATAGCAGTGAATGACTCCAGATCAATGCTGAAACCTGAATTTGTCTTTGTTGTCATTGAAAAGTTCATGCAGAAATTTCAAGAAAAGACAGAAAGAAAGTAGAAGAAAGATTGAACGGGGAAGATGAAGAGTCAGGAATAAATTATATAAAGTCTTAAAATATAGATGAAGCGTCGACAAATTAGGGCATAAATAGATTCCCGCCTATCTAAAATCAACGCTGCGTCGAATAGTTCTCAACATTTTAAGACTAGCAATAATCGACACAAGCGTTGATAATATATCAACGTTGCGTCGAATTGATTCAATACCCTTCATATCCTCCAACTCATAGACGCTACGTCAAATAGAGTTTGACGTTTCGTCGACTTCTATTCCACGTTGCGTCGAATACAAAATTAAAAATTTTAAGCATTCTATTGGTTTTCCCCAGTAATTTCTATGATTATTTTCTATAAATAAGCATTATCTAGCATGTCCAATGCATTGATAAAGTATTTCTGCTTCCATATTTTATTTTTATAACCAATTTGGTTCTTACAACCTGTGCCTAGTCATTGTTTGCTTCCTTAACCTTCTTAGGTTCAAGTTTAGATAAGGAGCACTTGCAACATTTCTACTGTTGCCAGTTGTCTTCTTGCCTTTACTCCTTCACTAACACTATCTTTGAACCAATTTTGGCCATGAAAGTTTCTAGCATTTCTTTTGTCCAATCATATGACTGAAACAACCACTATCCAAATACCACAGCTGGTTTGTGGAAGGATAGAATCTTTCCTGCACACACAATTAAACATTAGTTGGGATCCAAGTTACCTTGAACTCAATACTTATTTTTCCATTAAAGGGAGTTATAATGGTATAAGATGGCCTTTGATAATACTCTTGAGTATAAAAGATTGTTGGTCTATTAAACCAACAGCTTTCAGTTTCATGCCCCTTAGTGCAGCAATTCCTACAGAAATTATTTATTAAACTATGTTGATGATAATAACTATCATTAGAGGACATGCGCCGAGTTGTTATCGACGCAACTTTGGATGTGCGTCTACTTGCATTCGACGTATCACTGAAGTTGCGTCGACATGAAGTCGACACATGTTCATAGTTTACAGGAAACTTTGATTTCTGTCTATTCCTTTTTATTTGCTAATTATTTTCAATCCTTTTTCCTTTTGATTTATAAGTGAACTTGGTTAATTTGTTAACATTGGAAGATTCCCCTTTTCATTTATAAATGTTACAGGATTCTTCCAAGCTGGTAATATATTTACAGGGACTATGTTATGAGGATTAGCTCTGAAACCTAATTGATCAAATCTTCTTTTAAGGTAACCAAAGAATGATCAACCTGGCTCTGATACCAATTGAAATGTGGAGGACAGTTGCTAATATACATCTCTGATTACTCTAGATGGGAGGTGAATAGAGATTAAAAGAATATCTTAACAGATCTTAACAATTATAGATTCTATTCATAGATTTTGCACACATTCAGATCATCATACAGAATCAGATTCACAGATTATTTAACAGATTAATCATAGATTATAATATACAGAATTAATCACAAAAAAGTAAAAGAAAACATAACACAGATTGCATACAGATTATAGTGGTTCCCCTTCGACTTGGGTACATCCACTCTTCTACCCTCTTGGCAGGAATTCACTATCAAGTGTCCGAGTCTTTTGTTAAGGAGACTCTTAGAAGCATACCAAATCTTTTGATAAGGAGATCTTGAACCATACCAGATCTTTTGATAAGGAGATCATGAACCAATACAACTGAATCTTTTCTCAAGCAGACTCTTATAACCTATTCATTGAATCGTTTGAAGAGGGATTCTAAAAACTCTTTTTTAGTTATTGATATTAAAACAAATCAAGAGAAGTTTGAGTAAAAGGATTCTTCTCTTAGTGTCCTGATTATGAATTCAGTAGACATAATCAATCTCTGGAGTTTTTGATATATCTCTGATTCCATAAAGATCTATAGCCTATCTCCAGAATATTCTTCAGTGCTTTGATTGAATCTATATCAGATTTCTCATGAGAAGAAGTACTAATTCCCTTTCACAAATTCAATCCTTTCTTCTTTGTCGACTTGTTGTTGAAGGAGATTTAAGTATTGATGAAGATCCTTCACACTTTGATTGTTGTGACTCTAATCCTTCCACGATCTGATTAGAATTGCTTGATCGTCCGAGGAAGAAGAAGATGGATCTGATAGAAGTTTTGGATCCACTGCATTGATAATATAATCTTTGTGTCCTCTTCTATATGTTGTTTTTGTAGTTGTCATTGTTGTGTTATACTCCTCTTAACATATCATCTATTTATAGATGATCTTCAATGCAAACCCCTTGTGATTTGATTCTGATTAAAGCCGCAAAACATTCTCTGTTAAGAGTTCTTAGTCGACGGACCTTCGATATATAAGGCTGCGTTTGGCGCGGCTTATCGCAGCTTATTTGCTCCGGTGAGGTTGGACAAAAGCATCATTGTCATAGAATGTATGTTTAATATCATAAATGTTACAAAAAAGAAACTAATTTGAGGCACAAGTTTTTGGTATGACAATGACATTTTTGTCCAACCTCACCGGAGCAAATAAGTCACGATAAGCCGCGCCAAACGCAGCCTAAGTCGACGTACCTTCAACTTTTTCACTAACTGTATAAAATATTTTGCAGTCGACATTCCGTCCATATGAGGTCTGAGTGATATCGACTTCTTCAGAAAATGTTGTTCTGATTTTTAACTCATAGTAATGTCGACTTCTTATCGACGCAACTTTCTAATATCTTATTTTTGCTCATATTTTATGCTTGCCTTTCTCATGTGCTTTATGTACATGGCTCCTTAGTTATTTTAGGAGTTAATTATCCTTTTCTTTATAAATCACCAAATATAATTTGTTAAACTTAAATAATTAGGGTTTTTCCTAATAGCTCTGGGTGCGCTTCATTCGTCGGTAAATGGTGAGTGCCTCGCGAGAAGTCCTACGTAGGGGCATGAAAAGCGAAGTAAGCATTTAGCGAGATGCAAGTTATGTGAAACATCAATGTCCGCTAAATCTTTAAAAAAACTATCGGAAAAGAATAATAGTCGCAACGTCAGAAGAGAAATAACCACTCGCATAGCGAGATTAAGTTCAATAGTTATTACCCATAATAAAAAAATAATAATACGGGTGGTATGGCATATTAAGTGCGAGTGCAAGGATAAGGGGCGCGAGTGTCGGTAGGCTCAGTACTGGGGACATTGCCACCGACCTCGGCCTCTCCTCCCCGTCCTTGGCACCACTCGCGGGTAATGATACGCGCTCACAATAGTGAGTTCCTGGTGGATTAGGGGGATTAGATCTCTCGCTCGCGCGATGTGCCTCCCTGGGGAAGTCTCCTCGCACCTGCCTCCTTGACGCTCCATTTCACTGACAAGGTGCGAGTAGTCTCTCACAAGGGCACTTAGACGGCGCTCGGTATCCCCTCGTCGGTGTTCATCCATCTCTTCGCGAACTCCCCACCATAGCAAAGTGAGTTTCCCTAGGATTTCCACCATCCGCAGCTTCATAGTCTCGGGGTCCCGGGGGTCGCCCAGGAAACCCGAGATCTCCTCAGGGGAAGGGGGGTGGCGAGATCTCCTCCTCCTCAAGATCCTGGTTCATTGGCGCAGCTTTTTTGTAGCTTGCAAAAGGAAGAGCCAGCCTCCCTTGGTAAAAAAATTAAAACGGCGCAGATAGGGGGAGCGAGAAACAACTTACCCGGCACATGCACTGGCCCCTTGCCCACACGATGTCGGGAGGAGATGGGAGACCCTTGGAACGACCTGTCGGAGTGGAGTAGAGGTTTCCCCCTCCCAGGACGAAAAGGTTTCTGATTGGCGGCGGAGGTGCCTGCCACAGGCACGACGGGGGAAGTATTGTCGGGATCCCTTCTCGGCGCGTTTTCTGGCGTCGACGAGAAAGATCTCGCAATATCATGAGCCAGTGATCTTGCTTGACCCAAAACTCGTGCAACACTAGGTTTATGCGGGAGAGTACATATATATTCATTGGTATGCAGTCATAGGGGTGCAAGTTGAGTGGAGTCGGCTCGAAATCTCGATGAGCCAACACGAAAAAAGCTCGACTCGAGCTCGAGCCTGTGGAGCTCGAGCTCGAGCTCGATTACGAGTCAAGCTCGAGCTCGAATATTAATGTTCATGAGCTCGAGAGCCGGCTCGCGAGCTTTTGATTTAAATTTTTTTAAAAATATATATATATATATAATAAGAAAAAAATATAAAAAAATAAGAAAATAAAGCTCATGAGCTAAAAAGCTCGCGAGCAGCTCGAGCTTGAGCTCGAGCTCGCGGGCTCGAAACTTGAGCTCGAGCTCGATAAGTTGGCATTGAGCTCGAGCTCGAGCTAGGATAAATGAGCTAGTCAAGCTCGAGCTCGAGCTCGAGCTCGAATTAAAAGCTCGAGCTCGAGCTTAAAAATTTTGCCAAGCTCGACTCGAGCTCGACTCGTTTGCACCCCTATGCACTCAGACATCCACAATGTAATCTGACTAAAATAGTCAGTTGCTATCTTCTCGTCTCCATTTGGTTCGGCGGTGGCGGGTCGATCCGGCGGGTGGAAACGGAGTGCTCGAACCGGAGGGGGGAGGTGATTGCTCCAAACGGAACTTTTTGGGGCGTTTCTCAAGGCGGACGGGTGGAAACGGAGCAAACGCCGCCGGAGGTTCATTTGTTTACCCTCTTTTCGGCGGCGTTTGCCCAAAACAGAGGAGCGAAACGCTCAAACAAATAAAGCCTAAGTCATTCTATAGTCTGAGTTTTGTGAGATGGGACTTTGGCTCCTGACGGACTTACATCTCGGCTCCAACAAATGACATCAACATTTTAATAATGAACATATTTTCCATGAATGTACAACTTTCTCGTCTCTTTTTATTTGTACATGAAGGAATGACATTACAACCACAAAAATTTGATGCCTTGCCGACCAACAGCTAAAAAGATAGCAAACTCGGTAGAGAATCCACAAAGAGGGTGACCCATAACAGGACAGACCTGGCCAAGGGCAATAAGTCTATCGACACATTAATTCCCTTCTCTCAAAATGTGATGAATTGAAGCAACTATCTCGACACCGTGAAGACTCAGACAGAAGCGTTGAGACAAGTCAACTATCTCGACACCTTGAAGTTCAGACAGAAGGGTCGAGACAAGTCAACTATCTCAACACCTTGGAGTTCAAACTATAATGTCGAGACTATTCAACTATCTCGACACAGTGAAGAACTGAAGTACAGAGTTAAAGTTGTCGACACCTATCAGATAGAAGCGTTGAGACAAGTTAACTATCTCAACGCCTTTAAATTCAGACAATAAATATTATCAAGTATAGAAGCGTCGAGTCTACAAAGATGTATAAGAACACTAAGTATAATAGTGTTGTGATACATTGGACTTATCGACTGTTGCAGTATGGAGACCGGGCATTCTGGCGGTCTGACTCTACCGGATCGAAGACTGCGCGGTCTGGCGGGTTCTCACCAGCGGTTTGGTAGCCGGGCAGTTGCTGTTTGGTGTCCGAGCGATCTGGCGGTTTGTCTCAGGCGACTTGGAGATCGGGCAGTCTGGCGGTCTCCTATGACAGCTTGTTCTCTCCTTCTGGTAGTTGCCGAGCGGTTAGCATACTCATCTAACCGCGTGGCTTGTTCGGTCTGTTTTTGTAAAGTCGCTTATATCTGTAATTATTTAGTCCCACATTGCTTATTTGTAATCTCTTCCCTCTCCTTCATTCTATAAAAAGGAGGTCATACCTTTGTAATACTCACTTTTTTAGATAATAAAAATTTCGATTATTCTAAATTTCGGTTTACTTTTTCTGTTCGCACATGGTATCAGAGTCTACGATCTTTTCCACCTGATTTTGTGAGTCTCTTCTGTCTGTGCGGTTTGCCCTTCCTTCTTGTGGCATGTTCGCGCGGATTCCCTGTCTTGTTTGTCACTGCCGTCTGTTTGTGCGGCCTCTCTGTTTTCCCTCTCTTTGTTCACGACCTGTTTCTCGCGGGCTCCCTTCTCCCTTTCTTCCCGCGATCACTCTTTAGTCGTGCGGTTTCGTCTCTGTTCGCACAAACTCTGTTTGTTCGCGCGACCTCCTTGTCTTTTTTGCTTCGTGCGATCTCCTTTGTTCGCACAACTTCTTTCCCTCTGCTTTGCTCTGCTTCTTGGTCGTGGCTCTTCTTGCCGTTGGTGTGTTGATACTGTGACCGCTGCAGTTCTCCTCTTTCTGTCCGCTGCGGTCTCCCTTGTTCTCACGAACTCTTTCTAGTTCGCGTGGTCTCCTTTGTCTGCTGTTCGCGCGGCCTTACCTCTACTCGCGTGACTTCCTTTTTTTTCTCTCTTCTCTTCTATGGCTCTCTCCGACATCTCTGCCACCACGACTCCCGTGGCCCACCCGCCTCCTCATCCTACTCCTTCGGGGAACCTTGGAATCGTCTCTAAACTTATCGGTTCCAACTATCTGGACAGGAGTGTCTCCTTCACTTCTCTTCTTTGTTGTCAACGCAAGTGTCATCATCTCACCGACGACCCTCCACCTCCCGAGTCTGATCTGTTTGATGGTTGGGATGCTAGTGATGCGCTGTGTCCGCACTTGGCTGGCAAACAACCTTTTTGATGAATGCCTTCCCGTCATCCATCATGATGAGACGGTCAAGGCGGCTTGGCTTCACCTAGCCACTCTCTACTCAAAGGGGGATCAGATGTCACACATCTATACTCTGTATGCAGAGCTCTTTGCCCGTCCCTCCATGTCTCCTGTTACTGCTTACCAACAAGTTCAGGCTCTTAGCGTCGAGATCCTCCAGAATCTTCCCTTCTCTGCGGACTTGGTCGAGCAGCACAAGCACTTCCAGGAGCTTCTGGTTGTGTGCTACCTTCTGCGGCTTCCTGAGTCCTATGATATGATTCGTTAACAAATTCTTGGCGAGTCAGACTCTCCCACCTTGGATGCCACTGTTGCTCGCATCAACGTGATTACCTCTCTGCTCCAATGTCCTATGTTGTCCTCCCCTCCTCCACAGGACACCTATGCTCACCAGACTTAGCGGAGTGGCTCTGGTGGCCGCAGCCACCAATCCGGCGGGTGCGGTCCTTCCCGCTTTCTCTGTTCTCATGTGCCCGCACTGGCCACACTGTTGATCATTGCTGGATGAAACATCCACATCTTCGCTCCTCTGGTGACGCTTCCACCTCCTTCTCGAGGTCGTCTGCCTCTGAGGTCACGACTTCAGGTAGTGCCCACGTAGTTACGCAAGGTAAATGGTTGATAGACTTTGGAGCTACTAATCACATGATCGGCAATCCTCAGTGTTTTTCTCTCCTAGAAACACATGATCGGATGCCACTTCCTCGTTGCGGACGGCTATCCCTCCCCAGTCCATGGGATGGGCGTAGGTTTAAGTCACTCTGTCTCTTCGCTTGGCAGACACTCTCTATGTACCCAAGTTCCCTTGCAATTTATTATCCGTTACTTCTCTATGCAAGCAACTTCAGTGCTCTGTCACATTCACTCATACTTCTTGTTCTTTTCAGAATTCGGGCTCCCAACGGACGATTGCTACTACGACTGAGAGCGGCGGCCTCTACTTCCTCGACAACGTATTTGCTCTGTCCGCCTTCTCTTCCTCTTCTACAAATCTTCTTCAATGGTATCTTCGCCTTGGTCATCCTCCTCCCCGGCTTCTTCGCCAGCTTCTGCCCCACCTACCTCCACACATTCCTCCTGTCAACTATGACTCATGTCAGCTTGGCAAGCATCACTGTTCTTCCTTCCCGCCGAAGCAAGGTCGTGGATCTTCAAGCCTGTTTGATCTCATTCACTCTGATGTATGGGGTCCTGCTCCTACCCTCACCATAGGTCAGGGGTAGTTCCTATTTTGTTACCTTTATTGATGATTTCTCTAGGTATACGTGGGTGTATCTTTAAAAGGATCACTCTGAACTGTTTTCTGTATGTACATCTTTTTATTATATGATTAAGAATCAGTTTGATGTGTCTATTAAAATCTTTCGCTTTGACAATGCTAAAGAATATCTTAGTAATGATTTCTCTTCTTTCTGTATGCAACATGTTATTATTCATCAAACTAGATGTGTCTATACCTCACAGCAAAATGGGGTGGCAGAACGCAAAAAACATCACCTCCTCAATGTCGCTCGCACTCTGATGACACAGATGCAGGTTTCTCGCTTCCTATTGGGCTATGTCGTCCTCATCTCCTGTTATCTCATCAATCGCATTTCCTCCACGGTTCTTCACGGTAAAACCTCATTCTCCATTCTCTATTCGGGCAAGGATCTCGTTTCCTCTCCCTCTGCATATCTTTGGGTGCACGGCTTTTGTGTACGCTCCCTCCGCCACTCGTGACAAACTCTCCTCCACGTGCCACCAAGTGTGTTTTTTTGGGTTACTCTACAACTCAGAAAGGTTATTGTTGCTTTGATACCTATTCTTCGTAAGCAATTCGTATCCGCGGAAGTGACGTTCTTCGAGAATGCATCCTATTTCTCTTCTGACTCCTCTCTTCCTCCTAATGTTTCTGCTTCTTATATCGTCCCCTCCACCACGTCTACTCTCATCGAGATTCCTCCACCACTCGTCTCCACCGTCTCCTCCTTCTCTCTCTCTCTCTCCACCTCTGCTATCTCCCTCCTCTCTGTGGTTGTCTCTCTCTACTCCTAGGCCAGCTCTCTCTGCCACAGGATTCTCCGGCTACTAAGAAACACGCTGACCTGGATCTTCCCATTGCTCTTCGCAAAGGGGTGCGGACGTGTACCTAACACTCGCTTGCTGCTGTTGTTTCCTTATGATCATCTAACTCCTTCTCGAAGGGCTTTTGCATTGGCTATCTCTGCCACTGTCACTCCCCACACCTACCAGGAAGCTCTTATTGTTCCTCATTAGAAGACTATCATGGATGAGGAAATTGCTACCCTCACTGGAAGGGGTACATGGACCCTTGTTCCTCCCCCTTTGGGCACTGATGTGGTTGGCAGTATCTGGGTCTTTGTTGTGAAGTTCTGTCCGGACTGGTATGGATCGATACAAGGTCCGCCTGATTGCCGAAGGCTTTACTTTGACTTATGGTGTTGATTACTTTGACACCTTCTCTCCTGTTGCTCGTCTCAGCACCATTCGGGTTCTTCTCTCTGTGTTTGTCAACATGGATTAACCTATTTCCCAGCTAGATGTCAAGAATGCCTTTTCTTTATGGTGATCTTCCGGAGAATGTTTACATGGAGCAACCTCCTGGGTATGTTACTCAGGAGGAGACACGAGTATGTTGACTGAAGAAGGCCATCTATGGCCTAAAGCAAAGCCCTCGGGCTTGGTTTCGACAAGTTTAGCGGCATTGTTGCAGGCCATCGATTTTGCAAGAAGCTCTGCCAATCACTCCTTATTCATTCGCAAAATCCTTCTCGGCTCTAGTGGTTCTTATTGTATATGTGGATGATATTCTTCTTACTGGTGATGACCAGGCTGGGTAGCTTTGACAAGAAACACCTCCATGTCAACACCTGGTCACGAAGGATATGAGCTCCCCAAAATACTTTCGAGGGGATTGAAATCTCTCAGAAGCCCAACTTCTTGGTTCTCTCCCAACGGAAGTATGCTCTTGATTTACTAAAAGAGTCAGGGTTGAATGGTGTTAAACCTGCCCGATGTCCCATTGTTACTGGAGAAGACAAAACTTGTACAGATGAATTGCATCCTCTATCCGATATTACGTGGTATCGACGTCTGGTTGGAAAACTCATTTATCTCACGGTGACCAGACCAGACATCTCCTATGTTGTAGGCAAGATTAGTCAATTCATGCAAGCTTCTAGAGCGTGTTATCTACAGTCTGCCATGAGGATAATGGAGTATGTTAAAGCAGCACCAGGGAAATGGACTGCTTTTTCAGAAGAATGGTCACTTGAGAGTTGAAGCGTACTCAGATTCAAGAGCTATGTTGATGACAAAGGAGACCGCATGTAACGCCCCAAAATTCGAAAGAAGGACGAGCAACGTCGAGAGCCATGTTTGGGTCTTGGTGAGGGTCACACGGCCTTAGGACACGGGCGTGTCCATGGCCATGTCGTACCGAGGTTCGTCGAGAGCCCAGGAAGTCGACGATTTTTCACTCCATTCGTCGACTAGTGGGGGACACGCCCTACCGACACGCCCGTGTCGGAGCCCGTGTCACAGGGGTGTTCCCTCGAGTGTCGACACAGTTGTGTCGACACAGAGGTGTCGACACAGTTGTGTCTACACAGGGGAGGTGTCGACACAAATGTGTCGACATAGAGGTGTCGACACAGAGGTGTCGACACAGGCAGGGAACACGGCCTAGGACACGGGCGTGTCTACAGGCCGTGTCAAGAATGCTCGACGAATTTCTGCGAAGTCGACGAAGAGGCAGTCGATAATCGTCGACACTTCGAACACGGCCTGAGACACAGGCGTGTCCCTGGACCGTGTCCTTCTCAGGGTTGTAGCCGGGACGTGTAAGGGGTCGGACACGGCCTGGAACTCAGGCGTGTTCGGGTTGGACATGGTCGTGTCAAATGTGACACGAGCGTGTCATAGGACCCGTGTCCTGGTTTGGGTGCGACGGTTTCGGTGTCGATTGGGGAACACGGCCTTGGACACAGGGCGTGTCACAAGCCGTGTTCGGCCCAGGTGTTTTGATTTTCAGTTCGGATCGTGGCTGTTCTTTCCCTTCTTTTGGGATCTGATGGTCCAGGGTTACCCTTGATGAGTTAAGTCTAGGAATAGGGTCTTAGAAACCCTCATTCTTCTTCAAACACTCTCTTTCTAAGATCTAGAGAGAAGGGAGAGCAAGGGAGAAGGTGAAGGAGAGATCCGGCTATTGGAGAGGCTTCGGTGCTCCAAATCCGCGAGCCAAGTACGGATCCGAGGAGGCAAGATCGTTACGAAGGTTTTCATCCGGCTAAGTTTCCATTACTAGGAAGAGGGGTCGGAAGGTAACGACACTTCTCATCTTGGTTTTAGGATGCATGTTTTAGCATCTTTTACTTTCTAGTTTTTGGGCAGCCAAACTCTCAAATGAGAGAGGTTTGGGTCGCCAAGGTTCAAGAGGAACCTCTGGGTCGATTGAGTCCATCCCCGGCATGTTTTTGCATTAGAGATCCGCTCCGTTAGTGGATTAGGCATGGTGGGTGAAGCCGTAGTCGCGACCGTTAGTCCGACTCGGTGGTGTTGCATACGAGCTTTAAGGATTCGTAGAGATCCGTTGCGGCAAGATGTCCGTTTGTGATGTTTGTGATGTTTTCCCCCTTTTCTCGAGTGAGTACGTGTAGTCGGAACCGGACAAGGTTAGCTCCTCAATGGCGGTAGATGGTTTCCTTGGTGGATAAGGTTAGCTCCGCATTGGTGGTAGATGGTTTCCTTGGTGCGCGGGGACGTTGTAGTACGGATGAGGGATTCAGGTGGGAATAGTTTTTGGATTGTAATGTGCTAAGGCGAGGCTTTGTCTCCGTGGTCGGCTGGCTATCCCGTGACGTGCAGGTCATGTGTGGAGAGTGTCCCGGCGAGACTAGTCCCCTTCTATGAGACTGACGAGAATGTCAAGCATGGGGCAAGCCCGGGCAATGAGGCCATGAGCGGGTGGGGTCCAGCAAGGCTTCTTAGAATCGATCAGTATGTTTGATGGAATCCTGACATGAGAAGTCAGAGCTTGCAGGCAAGCCCGGGTCTAAGACCTTGAGCGATGGGGCCTTGGCAAGAGTTCCGTGTGGCGGCTTGTATGTCATTGGGGGAATGTTGGTAACCCCCTTTGTTTGCGGCTTTATGCCAATGGGGAAATGATGAGTACCCATATGATGTGATGATGTGCTAGATGCATACGCGACAGGGTGCCTTGGGTGAAGCCCAGGTTTTTGCATACATGCTGCATAAGTAGGCCCTTTCATTATATGCTCAACAATAGAGAACGTGTATGTTGTTTGAGACATCCAAGTCCTGTTCTTAGTGCATTACTTGTTTATATATATATATATATATATATATATATATATATATATATATATATATATATATATATATATATATATATATTGTATACAAAGTGCTGACTTGCAGGTTGGACGGGGTTCCCCGGGGTCCGTTACGGGGCGGCCGAGAGGAGATGTGTTTGTTACACAGTTTGAGGTCAGCCTTTGCTGACCCACGTTACAATCAAATTTTTACAGGGCAAGGATCGCAAGCAGGAGCTAGCTCGCCGTGGCCAAAAGGGCCTAAGCCTCATGAAGTGTTACCGTTTTGCTGTAGCTCTACTGTTATGACATTGTATGTTTGATGCTCATGTTTTCGGCTTGCATGCCGAGGTAGTCTAGGAGTGCTTATGCACATTTATGACTGGTGTTATTATTTGAGCTTTGGACTCACTTTTGTTGTAAGGCCTTAAGGCCGCTTTGATACTCCTATATGTTGTGGATAACTTCTAGTCTGTTTGCTTTTTTTGCTGTGCTGTGGTTATGAGTTTTGAGATTTGGGTAGTTATATCATCTTATAATACTGAAGCTGTGGCGTCTGTATGTTGTGGGGCCCCGGCCGGACCCATATTATATGGTCATTACATGGGAGGTGTTACAATTTGGTATCAGAGGCAGGTTAGGTTCAGGGTCAGTGCATATAGAAGTTATCCACATAGGAGTAATGCGGGACCATGAGTGTCCTTATGTTTGAGTCTTGCGATTAGAGACTGATTCTTTGTTTTCCTTGAAGAGTGCAAGCAACGAGGCAGGGTACGTCGAGACTAAGAGAAGAGCTTTCGGCGAGCAGCGCCATAGCTCAGGGTCCTTTGGGCATGGGTGTAAACCCGACCAACTTCTGTCCGCATGCTTGCAGAAGCAATGGTGGCAGCCCAAGCTGCAGCGACAGCTCAGGTTAGCAACCCCTGCTTACACCGGATACGGCGACGGCTGTGCTCGGGAGGAGAAGCCAGGCGAGTAGAGCCTTTGGCAGAAAGGGTGGTTGTCGGGCATGGAGACCGGTAGATGAAGTACTTTCTGAGCTTCCATCCCCCGACATTCAAGGGTGTCAGGTACTCTGACTGATGCAGAGGATTGGTGGGCACGGATTCAAGAGATTTTGAGGGTGGCAGAGACGCCGGAAGAGAAGAAATCTGAGTTTGCGGCCTTCATGTTGGATGGAGACGTAAAGTTGTGGTGGGTGAGCCATAGCGGCCACCAATTTCCTAGACGCACCCCGTCCATGGAAGAATTTGGGGATGCCTTCCTAAAGAAATACATACCTGTTTCGACAAGGTTGGCCCTTCAGAGGCAATTTCTGCACTTGATGTAGCGAGATAATATGGTGGACGAGTATGTTTAGGATAGTTCACTCGTTTGGGTCGTTACGCGGGGATGGCCATGGCGGACGATGAAGAGAGGGATAACCTCTTCTACCAGGGGCCGAGGGAGAATCTAAGGCAACCCCTCATTGCCATGAAGAGAGCTGGTTTTAACGAGCTAGTTGAGGCTGCCAGGACGTTGGAGAGTGATCTAGAGCGAAGCCAACGTCGCAAGGGTTTTGCACCCAAGCAAGGAGAAGGGAAGCCTTCTCAATCCCAAGAAAAGTCGGAAGGGAATAGATGGAGGAGGAAGCCTCACTCGTACAAGTCCAGTGAGAAAAGTAAGTGGACGTCCGGAGGGTCTCACCCTAAGCGGCCACCGACATGCTTCAACTGTGGTAAGGTGGGGCACATTGCTCGTTTTTGTAACCAAGGAGGTGCGGAGCATGAGACAAGGCAGGAGCAAGACTGTGCGCTCCGGCCCCAGTGCCGCAGAGAAAGGGAAGATGGCGGAGTCGAGCGCTTCTCGATTCCAATCGGTGCAACCAAGGGCTTACAACCTTGGATAGCAGGAAGCGATCCGCCAACCCGATGTGGTGACAGGTATGAGGAAGTTTAAGTTTAACCTTGTGCTTCATGCTTTTAGACCGTTATGATTGATGTCTATGTTTTAGGCTTTGTGTTAGTTTCCGGATATCCTGCTAGGGAATTGTTTGATACGGGAGCGTCACACTCCTTTCTTGCGGAAAAGCTTCATCCGAAGGATTGGGGTTGAATCGTTTTCGGTGGATGCGGAACTGAAGGTGCGCATGCCCAATGGGTCATTCATGACCACCAGGAAGAAAGGGCGCATTTGTTGGGAGTTAAGCGGAGTTGACTTCGTGTTGATAGCAGCGGTCCTACTGTTGGTCGAGTTTGATGTGATTTTTGGAATGGACTGGCTTGCGGAGCAACGTGCTAGTATTGATTGCCTATCCAAGGTGGTGACCCTAAGAAGCGAAGGGCAGACGGAGGTCAAATTTGAGGGCCTTAATGGAGTGGTCTGTTCTCTGATTTCGGCCTTGTAGTTGGCACGGGTAGTTAGCCAGGGTGGAGTAGCACTTGTAGCGTTATTGGAGGTTCGCCTTTCCATGTTATCACTTGGGGAAGTGCCAGTGGTGGCAGAGTTCGAGGATGTTTTCCCGGATGAACTTACTGGAGCGCCTCCTCGACGGGAGATATATTTCTCGATTGAGTTAGTACCGGAGGCTAGGCCGGTGTCGCGTCCTCCATTTAGGATGGCACCAAAGGAGTTGGCTAAACTCAAGGTATAGTTGCAGGAACTGTTGGAGAAAGGGTATATCAGACCCAGTTCTTCACCGTGGAGCGCACTGGTGTTGTTTGTAAAGAAGAAAGACGGTAGTATGCGGTTGTGCATAGACTACCGAGAGCTGAATAAATTGACCGTCAAGAATAAATATCTGATTCCTCGGATAGACGACCTGTTCAACCAGTTGGTGGGGTCGGTAGTGTATTCAAAGTTGGACTTAAAGTCAGGATACTATCAATTGCGGATTAGGGACGAGGACATACCCAAGACAGCGTTTGGTACGAGGTATGGACACTTCGAGTTCTCGGTGATGACGTTCAGGCTGACGAACGCACCATCTGTGTTCATGGATTTGATGAATCGAGTATTTCAAAAATACTTAGACTCTTTTGTAGTTGTCTTTATTGACGACATCTTGGTGTATTCCAAATCGGAAGTGGAGCATGAGACTCACTTGAGAAAGGTCTTGCAAGTGTTGAGGGAGAACCATTTGTATGCAAAGTTCTCGAAGTACGAGTTCTGGTTAGATAAGGTGGCAGCTTTGGGCCATGTGATTAGTGGGGATGGGGTGGCGGTAGATCCAACAAAGGTGGAAGCCATCAGAGATTGGCCGATTTTGAGAACTGTGGCGGAAGTCCGAAGTTTTCTTGGACTAGCCGGGTATTATAGGAGATTCGTGGAAAACTTTTTGCGGATAGCTCTACCCCTCACCTCACTCACTCGTAAAGACCAGAAGTTTGTGTGGACTCAAGAGTACAGTCAGGCATTCGAGACGCTGAAGGAAATACTGATGACGGCTCCAATCCTAAGTCTACCGAAAGGGACCGAAGGATTTTAGATCTTCAGTGATGCATCGGGATGCAGTTTGGGTTGCGTTTTGGTACAACATGGCAGGGTGATAGCTTTTGGGTCTAGGCAGCTGAAGCCTCATGAGAGGAATTACCCCGTCCATGACTTGGAGTTGACGGCGGTAATTTTCGCGTTGAAAATATGGCGACACTATGTCTATGGTGCGAAGGTGGAGGTCTTCACAGATCATAAAAGCCTGAAGTATCTCTTAGATCAGAAGGACTTGAATATGCGGCAGCGCAGGTGGGTCGAGTTCCATGGAGACTATAAGGTGGCGATTCAGTATACGCCAGGCAAGGCCAATGTGGTGGCCGATGCATTGAGTAGAAAATACTCTGGGCAAGGGAATTGGTTAGAAGCTCATGATGAGTGGTTGGTGCGCGATTGGGAGTCCCTTGGCATGGAGTGTGTAGCAAGAGACGAGTCTAGGGTGGTTCGGTTAAACTAGATTGAAATGCAGAACGACTTGTCCGATCGTATTCGGGAAGCGACCCGTTTGGATGTGGAGTTTCAGCCATTCGTGGCAAGAGCAACACCTGAGAGATGATTGACGGGATTCTGAGGAAAGACGGAAGGATTTGTGTACCGCAGTTCGGCAAGCTCCATGAGGAGTTGATGTTTGAGGCTCACTTCACAAAGTACTCCATTCATCCGGGCAATACAAAGATGTACTTGGATATGAAGAGATCCTTTTGGTGGCCTGGACTGAAGCGGGACGTAGCTTTGTACGTGAATCGATGTCAAACTTGTGCCTTGGTGAAGGCCGAGTGTCAGAAGCCAGGCGGGTTCCTGAAGCCTCTTCCAATCCCCGATTGGAAATTTGATGACATCTCCATGGATTTTGTGCATGGGTTACCTAGATCACAGCAGGGTAACGACACGATTTGGGTGATTGTGGATTGCTTAACCAAAGTGGCTCACTTCATCCCAAACCGGAAGGAGGACAGCGTGGAGAAGCTGGTGGAGTTGTATGTTCGCAACATTGTGCGACTGCATGAGATTCCTAAAAGTGTAGTCAGCGATCGTGACAAACGTTTTACGTCCAAGGACTGGAGGTTGGTTCAGAAGAGTCTGGGCACGAAGCTACAGTTCAGTACGACTTTTCATCCTCAAACTTACGGGCAAACCAAAAGGACAAACCGTACTACGGAGGATATGCTGAGGATATGTGTTCTTGACTTTGGCAAGAAATGGGAGGAGCACCTCTTCATGGTGGAGTTCGCGTATAACAATAGTTACCAAGCAAGTATAAAGATGGCGCCATACGAAGCTTTGTATGGGAGGCGGTGTCGAACACTGATGTCATGGACAGAGGCGGGAGACACGAAACTATTGGGAAAAGAGGTGGTAGCTGATGCTTGTGAGTTGGTACGGACCATTCAAGAGCGCATGAAAGTGGCTCAAGATCGGCAAGCAAAATATTTTAATGCTCGCCATCGGAAGTTGGAATTCGCAGTAGGTGATTGGGTCTATTTAAAGATCAAGCCGTTCAAAGGCATTTCACGGATTCGCCGACTCAAGAAGTTGAGTCCAAGGTTTTTGGGACCTTTTGAGGTTGTTGAACGGGTGGGAGAAGCAGCATACCTGTTGGCGTTGTCCGCAGAGTTAGGTGGATTACACGACGTCTTTCATGTCTCCATCTTGAGCAAAGCCTTGGTATAGGCTAATGTGGTGATCGAATCGGCATCAGTGCCGATAGAGGAAGATCCGAGGACGCGGGTCCGTCCAGTTGTTATAGAGGATGCAGAAATTCGGCAGTTGCGGAACAAAGATAAATGATATAGTACCTAAACACCTAGAGGGGGGTGAATAGGTGACCAAATTCTTTTTAACTTTTTATGGCAACAATCAGTATTTTACACAGATTTATATCTACTATTTCACAGCAATCACACAGCATTCACAGCAAATCACAGCACACAGAAGACACACAGTTTTATAGTGGTTCCCCAAGGTTTGGGTACATCCACTTTCCCCCTTCGCCTATCTAGCAGTGTACTAGATTCGGCCCAACTGCTCCACTATCTCAGAACCCAAAACTGGTTCCTACACCTCAGGCCCAAGGTCCTACAACTCAGCTTCTTCACAAAGCCTACACTCAGCCACAAAGGCCTACACTCAGCCACCAAGGCCTACACTCAGCCACCAAGGCCTACACTTAGAGATTTCAATCTCCTACACTCAGGCTCTCAAGCCCTACACTCAGCCTTTATAATTACAGGCTTACAAGACTCAGATCCAAAGGATCCTACAAGATAAAATGATTACAAAATTGTGACTCAACAACTCAGAGAAAAGAGAGAGAAGAGTTGTGAGTTTCTTGATGAGTTCTTGGAAGAACTCAGCTGAAATCAATCTGACTTAGCTTTCTTCAAAGCTTCTTGAAAGTAGAACTCAATAAGATTGACTCCTTCTGCAGTTGATCCTTGATCTCTGCTACTTAAGATCCAGAATAAATTTGAACCCTTCTTCTCAGTCTGGTTCCAACAACTGATTTCTTGGATGGAGCTCTATCTCTCCAACTTCTTAGATCTGCACTTGATTCTTCAAGGAATATCAAGATCTTCTTTGAATATTGATCACTTGTACTTGTGTTAAATTGATCTCTTCAACAACAGTTTCTGTAGACTGTATAAGCCTATTTATAGGCCTTCTTCATGGTAACCGGCTGGTCCGGTCCATAACTGAATTCTGACAACTTTGACAGGTGCTGTATACCGGCTGGAATGGCAGCTGTCAAGTCATCCAGTCAGTTCTTGAAAATTCTGTAACTGTCTAGAAGTGTCGAGACTGTCTGTCTTTAAGTGTCGATACTTATAGACCAAGTGTCGACACATGTTGTATAAGTGTCGACACTAGCCTACAAGGTGTCGACACAACTCCTTGTGTTGTAGATTTTATATCTCGACACTACTTCTTCTTCATGTGTCGACACTGAAATTGAGTGTCGACACAAGTACTTGTACTTCAGAATTTTGCTAAATTCTTCTAAGTGTCGACACAACACCTTTGTGTCGACACATCTTCATGTGTTGAACTCGCTGAGTGTCGACACTTCTTCTTGGTGTCGACACATGTCTTCAGTGTTGATACTTGCTGGGTGTCGACACATTGCTCTGGGTGTCGACACATTCTTCTTCTGTCGAGACTCTGGCTGAGTGTCGACACAACTCCTTAGTGTCGACACTTGTACTTAGAATATTTTGTTGAACTTTGCTGTTCTTTGCTAAGTGTCGACATAACTCCTTGTGTCGACACTTTCTTCAAGTGTTGAGTCTTCAGCTAAGTGTCGACACATTGTTCTGGGTGTCGACACTTACTTCCAGTGTTTTCTCTTCTGCTAAGTGTCGACACATTGTTCTGGGTGTCGACACTTGTACTTAGTTTCTGCTGACTTTTGCTGAGTGTCGACACATCTTCAAGTGTCGACACTTTCTGGTGTAGACACTGTTTTTCTGGGTGTCGACACAACTGCTAAGTGTCGACACAGCTTCACTGCACTCTTCTTCATTGAGTGTCGACACAGCTCCTTGTGTCGACACTTTCTGTCTGGTGTCGACTCAGCATCCCTGGTGTCGACACAATGACTCCAAGTGTCGACACTGCTTGCCTGGGTGTCGACACAAGTCTTCTTAAGTGTCGACACTTTCCCTCTGGGTGTCGACACATGGACTTAGAAACTTTTTCTTCTTTCCTGTAAATACTTAACCTGCACATGTAAACTCAAAACACATCAAATACATTTTGATGTATATCATTGAGTTGGGTGAGTCTTCTTTAAATCAGGTACATTTAGACCAATGTACCCAACAATCTCCCCCTATTTGGAGAAGTCATAACCCTTAGTCAATGATATACACCATTCATAATAAAGTTACAAAATGATGTAAAGCAGGATTATATATAGCAGGGCATACATAAACATGTATTAAACAAACATGTACACATAGATTGCATCACATAACAATTATGAAATAAATTTAACACATAGCAAATTTATTACACAACACATTGTTCCAATACTTTGTCATATTCATATTTCAAAAAGTTTACAGGATGTTTTACATCAAAAGATTACATAGTAAACTTTAAGAAAATTCTAATTCTATTTCTGTTCAGGCTCCTTGATCACTATTCCTTTGCCAGCTTGTACTTTGGCTTGAACAGGAGCTTCAGCAACTTCAGCATCAGCAGGCTTCTTGCCTTTCAGATCTTTCTTCTTAAGTTCCTCTGTTTTAATCTTTTGCCTTTCAAAATAATGATAAGGCTTGGGAAAGTACTTGCTAGGCTCCAAAACAATAGGAGATAGCTTTCCCATCTTGGCCTTTCTCCTGTATTGGACTATAGCCTCCTGCCTTATCTCATGCTTTCTCCATTCAGCCTCAGAAAACCACTTGTTCCTGTCTTGAATGTTATCCTTTGCAGCTTTCCATGCAGTCAAAATAATGTTCCTAGAGGTGGGGCTCCACTGCTCAAAGTCAGGTCTTTGTTCAGCTTGCTCCCTGAACCTCTTCTTTGATAATCTGGTTTCTTCTTCAGCTTGCTCCTTCAAGATGGCTTCCTGTAAAGCTTCAGAGACAGGCTGAACAACTTTCTCTATTATGACATTGTCCTTACCCCTAGGTGGGCTATACATGGACTGTATGTCAGCATGGATCATGTCAAAATCTGGTGGAGGATAGATCACTTGAGCTACTTCTGGTTGCTCACCTCCAAGATAGGCAGGGTTAATTCCAGATTCTGCTACATTATCATCATCACAAAGAGGAGGATAACCAAGAGTGGCTCTGATGGAATTAGAAACCCATTTTGCATGGTCAGAGCCAGCTTTGACTAAGACCCTCTCCCCCTTTATGACTTCTCTTTCTATGTGATCCCTTAAGTCATCTTTTTGAAATCTGAAAGATATGGTACCTAAACACCTAGAGGGGGGTGAATAAGTGACCTAATCCTTTTTACACTTTAATGGCAGCAAACAGTTCTATCACAAAATCTACTTTACTTTTGCACAGCAATAACACAGCATACACAGTCACAGCACAATCACAGCACAACATACACAAGGTTTTATAGTGGTTCCCCAATCTTTGGGTACATACACTTTCCCCCTTCGCCTATCTAGCAGTGTACTAGATTCGGTCAAACTCCTCCACTGTCTCAGAACCCAAATTGGTTCCTACACCTCAGGCCCAAAGCCTTACAACTCAATTTTATCCCAAAGCCTACACTCAGCCAATCAAGGCCTACAGTCAGCCAACCAAGGCCTACACTCAGCCAACAAGGCCTACACTCAGAGATCTCAATCTCCTACACTCAGGCTCATAAGCCCTACCCTCAGCCTTTATAGTTATAGGCTTATAATTCACTCAGATCCAAAGGATCTTACAAGTTAAAAAAATGTATTACAGATATTAACTCTACAACTCAGAAATAAAAGAGGGGAGTTGAGAGTTTCTTGATGAGTTCTTGGAAGAACTCAGCTGGATTCACTGTAACTTAGCTTTCTTCAAAGCTTCTTGAGTAGAACTGAATAAGACTGAATCCTCCTGCAGTTGTTCCTTGAACTCTGCCACTTAAGATCCAGAATTGAATCTGAATCCTTCTTCTCAGTCTAGTTCCAGAGGCTGATTTCTTGGATGGAGCCCTCTCTCTCCAACTTCTTAGATCTGCACTTGGACTGCAAGATCTTCTTGTGTTGATACACTTGGTACCACTTTGATAACTTGTTCTTCAACAATGTGATCCACTTGAACAACTATCTGAACAACAGTTTCTATAAACTGTAGGTGCCTATTTATAGGCCTTCTTCATGGTAACCGGCTGGTCCGGTCCATAACTGACTTCTAATATCTCTGACAGGTGCTGTAGACCGGCTGGAACGGCAGCTGTCAAGTCATCCAGTCATTTCTTGAAAATCTCTAACTGTCTGTAAGTGTCGAGACTTTCTGTCTTTAAGTGTCGACACTTATAGTCCAAGTGTCGACACATGTTGTGTAAGTGTCGACACAAGTCTACAAGGTGTCGACACAACTCCTTGTATGTCTCGACACAGATTCTTCTGCATGTGTCGACACTGAAATTGAGTGTCGACACAAGTACTTGTTCTTCTAGCTTTTGCTGAATTCTTCTAAGTGTCGACACATCTCCTTTGTGTCGACACAACTTCTTGTGTTGAATCTGTCAAGAGTCGATACTGCTTCTTGGTGTCGACACATAGTCTTCTATGTTGATTCTTGCTGAGTGTCGACACAGCTCCTTGTGTCGACACACCTTCTTCTTGTTGAGACTTCAGCTGAGTGTCGACACATTCCCTTAGTGTCGACACGTGTACTTAGAATATTTTTGTTGATCTTTCTGATCTTTGCTAAGTGTCGACACAGCTCCTTGTGTCGACACTTTCTTCAAGTGTAGAGTCTTTAGCTGAGTGTTGACACATTGTGCTGGGTGTCGACACTTACTTCATGTGTTGACTCTTCTGGTTGTGTGTCAACACATTGTGTTGGGTGTCGACACATACTTCAAGTGCTGACTCTTCTGTTGAGTGTCGACACATTGTTCTGAGTGTCGACACTTTAACTTAGTCTCTGCAGACTTTTGCTGAGTGTCGACACAACTCCAAGTGTCGACACTTTCTGGTGTAGACACAGCTTCACTGGGTGTCGACACAGCTCCTTGTGTCGACACTTTCTGTCTGCACTTTCCTTCACTAAGTGTCGACACAGCTCCAAGTGTCGACACTTACTGTCTGGTGTCGACTCTGTCGACACTTACTGTCTGGTGTCGACTCTGCATCTCAGGTGTCGACACAATGACTCCAAGTGTCGACACTGCTTGTCTGGGTGTCGACACAAGTCTTCTTAAGTGTCGACACTTTCCCTCTAGGTGTCGACACATGGACTTAGAAACTTTTTGCTTCAGTCCAGTGATTTTTTAACCTGCACAAGTAAACTCAACATACATCAAATACATTATGATGTATATCATTGAGTTGGGTGAGGCTTCTTCAAATCAGATACATTTGACCACTGTACCCAACAATCTCCCCCTATTTGGAGAAGTCATAACCCTTAGTCAATGATATACACCATTCATAATTAAAAATTACAAAATGATGTAAAGCGGATTATTTACAGTAGGGTAAACATAAACATGTATTAATTCACACATGTATACACATTCATCATTTCAGAACAAACAAGAAATAGACACATTCACAGAACAATCATGAAATATATTTATCATAAATTATTCTAACATTTTTCTTATACATCTTCAGTGGTTTACAAAAATGTTTTACATTCAAAAGATTACAACAATCTTCAAGTCAATTTTTAATCTATTTCTGGTCTGGTTCTTTGATAACTATGCCTTTGCCAGGTTGGACTTGAGCTTTGACAGGGGCTTCAGCAGTTTCAGCAACAGCAGGCTTCTTACCTTTTAGATCTTTCTTTTTGAGTTCTTCTGTCTTGATCTTCTGCCTCTCAAAATAATGATATGGCTTAGGGAAGTACTTGCTAGGCTCCACTACAGTAGGAGGTAGCTTTCACATCTTAGCCTTCCTTCTAAATTGAACAATGGCCTCTTGTCTTATTTCATGTTTTCTCCATTCAGCTTCAGAGAACCACTTGTTCCTGTCATGAGTATTGTCCTTGGCAGCTTTCCAGGCAGTTAAAATTATATTCCTAGAGGTAGGGCTCCACTGTTCAAAGTCTGGCCTTTGTTCTGCTTGTTCCCTAAACCTCTTCTTGGACAACCTTGTCTCTTCCTCCTTCTGTAATGCCTCTTGCATGGCTTCAGTAATAGGTTGAACAACCTTTTCAATATGAACATGGTCCTTGCCCTCAGGTGGGCTATACATGGTGCTCACATCTGCTTGAATCATTTCAAAGTCTGGAGGTGGATAAATGACCTGAGCTACTTCTGGTTGCTCACCTCCAAGATATGCAGTTTGAATCCCAGATTCAGCAACATTATCATCATCACAGAGTGGAGGATAGCCCAGTGTAGCTCTGATGGAATTAGATATCCATTTGGCATGGTCAGAGCTAGCTTTGACTAATACTCTCTCCCCCTTTAGAACTTCTCTAGCCATGTGATCTCTGACATCATCCTTTTGAAACCTGATTTGACTATCCAAATATCTGATTCCCTCTTTAAAGAATGGTTTCAGCTTTTGAAGTTGTTCAGAGATAGCTTTCTGGGAGGCTTGGATTGCAGTCTTCACAACAGAAATTTCTTCCTGTAATACTTTATCAAAATCAGCTTTAGCAGCAGCAGTAGATGTAGAAGGTTCAGCAGCCTTGGTCTTCAACTCAGTGACTATAGCATTATGGGAGGCAGTCAAATTGTCATTCATTCTTAACTGATTCTCAAGAACATATCCTTGTTTCAATGCTATATCATCAACTTGGGCTTTGATTTTCTCCTGGTGTGTTGCCAAATACACCACTGCATTTCCACCTTTGTGGAAGCATTCATTCATCTCCTTCTTGTTAAGGTTCATTTCAAACCTTATAGACTTTATATCTTGGGCAAGATCAAACTGTAAAGCTTTGTGCCCTTCATCTACATAAGCTTCAATAGCTTTTCTTTGTTCATCCATTTTAATCTGTAGTGCAATCAGTAAAGCACTATAATCAACTATTGGAGCTTGTTGAACTATAGGCTGTGGGGCTATAGATTGCAGAGCTTTCTTATAACTCTGACTTCTCCTTTTAAATACATACAGTTTCTTCTTCTTAGCCCTAGCACTCTCCTCATCTTCAGAGGCAGAAGTGCTGGCTATGTCAACCCTATCCTTAGGGCTTTGAGTCTTCTCAGTTTGCACATCAGGGGCTTTCTCAGTTTCCAGCCTAATAGGCTCTTCCAGATCTTGTACTTGCTCCCCCTCAGCAGCAGCAGTATCTCTTCCAGCATCTTCTTTGTCCATGTCAAAATCAGCTTGATCTAGATTTAGAAATAAATCTTCCATGGTGAACTCTTGAGGTGATTGAGCTGGAGACATTCTTTGCTCTTCAACTTCTGGATCAGGAATTACTGGAACAGCAGATGTGTCTTTGATAACAACATCTGGTTCTTGACTATGCAGCTGAGTTTGCTGAGGAACATCAGACAAATCAGCATCTTATATAAGATATTCTAAAGTATTTAGGTCAGTGAGTACCTCTTGGATGATGGTGGTGGCTTGCTCACTGGCCAGTGTAGATGGTTCTTCTACAACTGGAGGCTCCCCCTGACTTTGATCCCTGTGGATGGGGCTAGCCTGTGGTAGCTCTCCCTGGATCTCAGCATTCTCTTGAGCAGCAGGGGTCTTCACTACAGCCTCTTCCTCTTGATCATCAGGAGTGAAAACAACATGTTCTTCACTACCTGAACTTCTTGTGGACACTTGTTCCACATGAGCTGTCTTCCTTTTCTTCTTTGGAGGAGACTCCTTCTCAGTAACTACCTTCTCTGGGGTTGGTATTTCCTTGGACAACACCCTGTCCCATCTTGAGAAGATCCTTTGATCCATCTTCCTCATGTGGTTGATCTTGTTTCCTGCAGCAGTATTCATTACCTCTGGTATGGTACCAGCTAGGTAGAGACTAATGATCCTGCCCAGATTGGGCTTTTTCAAGCTCTCCTTAATCTTCTCATAAACCATTATAGACCAGTCAGTTCTTAGAGTAAAGATAATTCTAGTCATGATTCCAAACATATAGGCAGACACTCTGTCATGCCCTCCAGGCTTGCTGAGTAAGACTTTTCCCACAATCTCAGACATGAACTTCCCTTGATTATTCATGCCTTTCCTATTGAAAACAGAACCTATCTTCATCTTTGGATCAAGACCACACCAGGTTAAAGCTTCCCTGGTCTTTGAAGTAGTAACCTCTTCTTCATCTTGAGGTTTTGGTAGCTGGAGTACCTTCCTCAGACTCTTTGGTGAAACCTTGACCTTAGTTCCATGAACTCTGGATTTGATTCTGAATCCAGATTCATCTACTGCAGCTCCATGAAGGAATTCAAGCACCTCCTTCTTCCATATCTTAGTTGGTTCAGAAACTAAGTATTCTAACCCTGAATCAGCGACTAGGGTTACTACTGCCTTGAGTTCTGGATCAGCATCGTCGAACGCGCCGCGCACTAGCTCATATCCTTCGTTAACATTCTCCTCAAGCTTAGGAGCCATTAGGGTTTGTAGAATTTGTCTTTAGAAAAGAGAGGTGTCGACACAGTAGTTTTGGTCTCGAAACTTTGAAAGCGTGTCGAAAAACAAAGACAGAACCCTATTTATACCTTTCTGATTTTGAAGATGAACAGGCGGGACAGCTAACTTAAAATGTGTCGACACTGGCAATAAGTGTCGACACTGACTTATAATGTCTCGACACACATGTGTCGACACAAGTTTAGTCAACAGATTTTATGTGTCGACACTTGGTTATGTGTCGACACAACATAACTCGACACATTGTCGA
This sequence comes from Platanthera guangdongensis, assembly GCA_039583875.1. NCBI lineage: Eukaryota > Viridiplantae > Streptophyta > Magnoliopsida > Asparagales > Orchidaceae > Platanthera > Platanthera guangdongensis. Next base: position 260,977,640 of record CM077150.1, read on the forward strand.
GACTTTACTTAGAAATTTCTGAGTAAAACATAAGTGTCGACACCATATTGGATGTGTCGACACCTACTTGTCATGTGTCGACACTAACATTCTGAAGTGTCGACACCAACATCCTAGATGTGTCGACACCTTTTTCCTGAAGTGTCGACACCACTATTCTGTGTCGACATAGACTTGTCTATGTGTCGACACCTTTTTACTTAGTCAATTTTAATTCTGTAAACTTACTCTAAGTTTATCATTCCTAGTTCAATTTTGAATCTATTGAACTTAGCTTCTTCTAGGGGCTTAGTAAACATATCAGCTATCTGATTATCTATTTTAACATATTCAAGTAAAATATCTTCTCTTTCTACATGTTCCCTAAGAAAATGATATTTAATTTCAATATGTTTAGTTCTACTATGTGATACAGGGTTATTAGCTATTGAAATAGCACTTGTAGAATCACAGAAAAGTGGAGTTCTACTTACCTGAAATCCATAGTCCTCTAGCTGATGTTGTATCCACAGAAGTTGAGCACAGCAACTTCCTGCAGCCACATACTCTGACTCAGCTGTGGAGATAGCCACACTGGTTTGCTTCTTGCTACTCCATGAAATTAGTCTCCCACCTAGGAATTGACAGGTTCCAGTAGTGCTCTTTCTATCCTCTTTGCATCCTGCAAAGTCTGCATCTGAATAACCTGTTAGATCAAAATCTCCATTCCTAGGGTACCAGAGGCATAGATAGGGAGTGCCCTTTAGATATCTCAATATTCTTTTGACTGCAGTCAAATGAGACTCTTTAGGGCAGGCTTGATACCTGGCACAAACACATGTAGCATACATGATGTCAGGTCTACTAGCAGTCAAGTATAATAGGGAGCCAACTATCCCTCTATACAAGGTTTCATCTACAGGTTTCCTTGCATCATCCTTGCTAAGAGACATACTTGACCCCATAGGAGTCTTCATGGTGCTGGATGAATCCATACCATACTTCCTTATGAGTTCTAGGGTGAACTTGGACTGACATATGGATAAACCACTTTCAGTCTGTTTAACTTGGAGACCCAAGAAAAACTTCAGCTCTCCCATACTACTCATCTCAAACTAACCTTGCATAAGTTTTGCAAACTTTTTGCAAAGGCTGCTTTCAGTAGACCCAAATATAATATCATCTACATATATTTGGACTAGTATTACTTTGCCTCTAGATTCCCTAAGGAATAGAGTCTTATCTATTTTCCCCCTTGAGAACTTGTTCTCAATGAGGAAACTAGATAGGGTTTCATACCAAGCCCTAGGGGCTTGCTTTAACCCATATAAAGCTTTCCTAAGTCTATAGACATGATGAGGTAGAGTTGGATCAACAAAACCTGAAGGCTGCTCCACATAGACTTCTTCTTTAAGATTACCATTTAGGAATGCTGACTTGACATCCATTTGGTATACCTTGAATCCTTGATAGGTTGCATAGGCCAAGAACATCCTTATGGCTTCCAGTCTGGCTACTGGAGCAAAGGTTTGATCAAAATCAATACCTTCTTCTTGCCTATATCCTTTAGCAACCAGTCTAGCCTTATTCTTAATGATGATCCCTTGTTCATCCATCTTATTCATGTAGATCCACTTAGTTCCTATTACATTGTGGTCTTTAGGTTTAGGAACAAGTTCCCAGACCTTGCACCTCTTGAACTGATTAAGCTCTTCTTGTATTGCTTCAGTCCATTGTGGATCTTGTATTGCTTCTTCAAACTTCTTAGGTTCAACTTGTGACAGAAAGCTGGAGTAGATTGCTGCATTCATGTTTCTACTCCTGGTTTGTACTCCTTGTCTTGGATCTCCAATAATCAGCTCTACTGGATGATCTCTAAGATGCCTGTGGGCTGGAGGCATCGTAACTTCTGGTTGAACCACTTCAGCATCTGCATCATGCTGTACTCATTGTATTTCTTCAGCAATTGGCACATGTAGTTCTCCCCCTGGACAACAGCTACTTTCTTCTACTTGCTGTCTTGCAGCAGGCACTTCTTCTATAGTAAGCTTGTCCATTTTCTTTGTCAAACCTGTGGGGCTGCATACACTGCTAGACAACCCATTATTAATAAGTTTAGTCTCATCAAAAACTACATGCACTGATTCTTCTACAACTTATGTAGTCAAGTTGTAGACTCTATAAGCCTTACTATTATTGTTGTACCCAACAAAAATTCCCTCTTGGGACTTGGCAGCAAACTTAGTTAAGTAAGACTTCCCATTGTTAAGTATGAAGCATTTACAACCAAAGATCCTAAAATAGGATAGGTTTGGTTTCCTGCCTTTCACAACTTTATAGGGGGTCTTGTTAAGCATTTTAGTGATGGTAGCCCTATTTATAACATGGCATGCAATATTAACTACTTCAGCGCAGAAATATTCCGGCAGTGATGTATCACTTAGTAGGGTCCTACCAGCCTCTATCAAGGTTCTATTCTTCCTCTCAGCAATGCCATTTTGCTGAGGTGTTCTAGGTGAAGAGAATTCTTGAAATATCCCAAAGTCTTCACACAGTTTTGTCATGCTTTCAGACTTAAATTCAGTACCATGGTCACTTCTAATTTTGACCACTGTAATATTTAGTTCATTTTGAATTTGCTTGACAAAGCTATAGAAGACAGTAGGTGTTTCAGATTTCTGTCTTAAGAAGAACACCCAGGAAAACCTTGAGTAGTCATCTACAACTACAAAGGTATAGACCTTCCTACCTAAGCTGTGAACTGGCATTGGACCAAAGAGATCCATATGCAAGAGGTATAAACACCTCACAGCATCTTTGTTCTCTATGCTTCTAAAGGTGGATTTAGTCTGCTTGCCCTTTTGACAAGCTGAGCAAATGCCATCTTTAACACACTTAACTTGAGGACCATTCCTACATAACTCTTTACTAAAGAGTTTGCTAATAGTCTTGTAGTTAAGATGGGCAAGCCTCTTGTGCCATTTGACACAATGAGAGACCTTCTCATCAGCTACAAGACAAACTGGAGAACCATTGTTCTCAATCATAATGTCTAGGCAGTAGACATTCCTCTTCCTATAACTTGTCAAAATGATCTCTTGATCACTTGACCTCTTGATATGACAACCATTTTTAACAAATGAGATGTCATACCCTACATCACTTAATTGACTTATACTTATTAGGTTGTGTTTCAACCCTTTAACATAAGCCACTTGAGTAATGGTAACTAAGTTTGTAGAAATGTTACCAAATCCTTTGATGATTCCTTTTTCAGAACCACCAAAGGTTACTTTTGGATCATCTTTTACTGGAATGTAGTCCTTTAGTAATCCTCTTGTTCCAGTCATATGTCGGGAACATCCACTGTCCAAGTACCATGTAGGGGTATGACCACTTGGACTCACCTGCAAAATAGATTAATGAACCTTAGAACCCAAAGAATTCTTGGGTCCTTGGTACTTGTTAGTCTGCAACTTGATCAAACTACCTACTGGCTTTCCACCAGGTAGCTTACTACTCACTTTGGCACTATCATTGTGCCAACAGTCCACTGCAAAGTGGCCAACCTTGCCACAGCACCAGCATTCAAACTTATTGTACCTTTGCTTAGGTACAGTCTTTGTTGTCTTATCTACATCAGTCTTGTTGAATGTTGAGGCTTTGCCCTTGGACTTGGACTTTGACTGCTCAGTCCTTGCAGGTCTAATAAAGCCCAGTCCAGCCTTGCCTTTATGATGAACAAAATCATCAATTAAAGGTAACACTGACTTAGGTTTAGAAAACCTAGCAACTAAGTCCTTCTCCTTCTGAAGATTGATCTCCAGACTCTTAATTTGATCATTCTTAAAAGTGATAGTACCCATCTGAATCACTGTTATGTGTTTCAGCCTAGCTATCTCATTAAGCTTTTGATCAAACTGCTTCTCCAAATCTGTTGCACCAGCTTTAAGATTAGCAATTTCCTTTGCCTGACTTTTGGCTAGGGACTTGCTTTTCTTGTAAGCTTACAATAGTACCTTATATTCATCTATAAGCTGATGAATATCATCCTCAGATTCAGATGCACTTTCATCACTTGATGAAGATGAATCTGATTCTGAACTAGAACAAGAAACTGAATTTAAACTTGAACTTTGTACCTGACTGGGTCCTAGCTGCTCCAGGATTTTGGCACTCTCTGTCAAAGCCATTAGCCCTTGGCATTGATTGTCTTCTTGTTCATAAATAGACTCCATGATCTGCATGAATTCTTCCTCTTCTTCTTCAGCAAACAGCCCTATGTAGGCTTCAGCATCAGACTCAGATTCTGAAGAAGAAATATCTGATAGAGTCTTCTCTTTCTTGGCTACAAAAGACTTCTCTTTCTTGCCTTTGAAATGAGTCTTTTTCCTGTCACCAGATTCTTTCCTCTTTTCAGGACAGTCTGCAATAACATGGCCCTGTCTATTGCAGCAATATCACACTATCTTTGAACTAGTTGCCTTGCTAGATTTTGTCCTTTTCTTGTCATTCTTTGAAGACCTCTTTTTCTGATAAGAGTCTTCCTTTCCATGTGATGTAGAAGGCCTTGACCTCCACTGTTTCTTTTTCAAAAACTTCTGAAAGTGTCTAGTGAAAGCAGCAAAGTCTTCATCACTTTCACTGCTTTCTGACTTGGTGCTGACTGTTTCATCTGACTCTGATTCAGCAATCTTTGGAGGTGGAGTTGGTGATTTATTCCTGCACTTCCTATGGACATCTGTCTTGAAAGCAACTGATCTTTCCTTGTGCTCAGTCCTTGTTGATTTCTCCTCCTCTTTTCTCACTGTCAACTGTATCTCATATGACAACAACTTGCCAAACAGTGTAGGAGGAGGAATTTCCCCCAACTTAGTCATTTCTCTAATGGCACAGATCTTTGTGTCCCAATCTTTGGTTAGGGACCTTAGGAACTTGTCATTTAGTTCATAGTTATTGAACTCTCTTCCATAAGACATGAGTTCATTAACTATTCTGTAGAACTTCTTGTAGCACTCAGTTATGCTATCACCTTTTCCTTGTCTAAAACTCTCATACTCCTGATTTAGCAAGGATTTTCTATCTTGTCTAACTTCTTCAGATCCTTCCATATACACTATAAGAGTGTCCCACATCTCTTTAGCTGTCTTACAGTGTATAAGATTCTGAAAAGTTGCATCATCAATGGCACTCACTATAATGTTTTGTGCCCTCTTGTCCATTGTAGCTAGGACAATCTCATCCTTAGTCATCTCAGAGAAATCCTTTGGAGTTCTCTGATTTGCATCTAAAACTGAAATCTTCATGGGCACATAAGGCCCTTCCTTTACTGTGATGTAGATTCTAGGGTCTGAGGCCTCCATAAACAGCCTTACCCTTTCCTTCCAGATCCCAAAGATCTCTTTCCTGCATATGGGTAATTTCATGGAACCCAATTCCTTGTGATTCTCAGAGGAACCCATGTTTCTTGATTTTCTTGAATTTCTTGAATCTGTGTTTTGCCTTACACTGAATCTGCCAAACAGGATCTCCTCAGACTGTTAGTCCTTTTTGAGGAACCTCCCTCTGATACCACTTGAAAGATATGGTACCTAAACACCTAGAGGGGGGGGGGGGGTGAATAGGTGACCTAATCCTTTTTACACTTTAATGGCAGCAAACAGTTCTATCACAAAATCTACTTTACTTTTGCACAGCAATAACACAGCATACACAGTCACAGCACAATCACAGCACAACATACACAAGGTTTTATAGTGGTTCCCCAATATTTGGGTACATCCACTTTCCCCCTTCGTCTATCTAGCAGTGTACTAGATTCGGCCAAACTCATCCACTGTCTCAGAACCAAATTGGTTCCTACACCTCAGGCCCAAAGCCTTACAACTCAGCTTTATCCCAAAGCCTACACTCAGTCAATCAAGGCCTACACTCAGCCAACTAAGGCCTACACTCAGCCAACAAGGCCTACACTCAGAGATCTCAATCTCCTACACTCAGGCTCACAAGCCCTACCCTCAGCCTTTATAGTTATAGGCTTACAATTCACTCAGATCCAAAGGATCTTACAAGTTAAAAAAATGTATTACAGATATTAACTCTACAACTCAGAAATAAAAGAGGGGAGTTGAGAGTTTCTTGATGAGTTCTTGGAAGAACTCAGCTGGATTCACTCTGACTTAGCTTTCTTCAAAGCTTCTTGAGTAGAACTGAATAAGACTGAATCCTCCTGCAGTTGTTCCTTGAACTCTGCCACTTAAGATCCAGAATTGAATCTGAATCCTTCTTCTCAGCCTAGTTCCAGAGGCTGATTTCTTGGATGGATCCCTCTCTCTCCAACTTCTTAGATCTGCACTTGGACTGCAAGATCTTCTTGTGTTGATACACTTGGTACCACTTTGATAACTTGTTCTTCAACAATGTGATCCACTTGAACAACTATCTGAACAACAGTTTCTGTAAACTGTAGGTGCCTATTTATAGGCCTTCTTCATGGTAACCGGCTGGTCCGGTCCATAACTGACTTCTGATATCTCTGACAGGTGCTGTAGACCGGCTGGAACGGCAGCTGTCAAGTCATCCAGTCATTTCTTGAAAATCTCTAACTGTCTGTAAGTGTCGAGACTTTCTGTCTTTAAGTGTCGACACTTATAGTCCAAGTGTCGACACATGTTGTGTAAGTGTCGACACAAGTCTACAAGGTGTCGACACAACTCCTTGTATGTCTCGACACAGATTCTTCTGCATGTGTCGACACTGAAATTGAGTGTCGACACAAGTACTTGTTCTTCTAGCTTTTGCTGAATTCTTCTAAGTGTCGACACATCTCCTTTGTGTCGACGCAACTTCTTGTGTTGAATCTGTCAAGAGTCGACACTGCTTCTTGGTGTCGACACATAGTCTTCTATGTTGATTCTTGCTGAGTGTCGACACAGCTCCTTGTGTCGACACACCTTCTTCTTGTTGAGACTTCAGCTGAGTGTCGACACATTCCCTTAGTATCGACACTTGTACTTAGAATATTTTTGTTGATCTTTCTGATCTTTGCTAAGTGTCGACACAGCTCCTTGTGTCAACACTTTCTTCAAGTGTAGAGTCTTTAGCTGAGTGTCGACACATTGTGCTGGGTGTCGACACTTACTTCATGTGTTGACTCTTCTGGTTGTGTGTCGACATATTGTGCTGGGTGTCGACACATACTTCAAGTGCTGACTCTTCTGTTGAGTGTCGATACATTGTTCTGAGTGTCGACACTTTAACTTAGTCTCTGTAGACTTTTGCTGAGTGCCGAAACAGCTCCAAGTGTCGAGACTTTTTGGTGTAGACACAGCTTCACTAGGTGTCGACACAGCTCCTTGTGTCGACACTTTCTGTCTGCACTTTCCTTCACTAAGTGTCGACACAGCTCCAAGTGTCGACACTTACTTTCTGGTGTCGACTCTGCATCCCAGGTGTCGACACAATGACTCCAAGTGTCGACACTGCTTGTCTGGGTGTCGACACAAGTCTTCTTAAGTGTCGACACTTTCCCTCTAGGTGTCGACACATGGACTTAGAAATTTTTTGCTTCAGTACAGTGATTTCTTAACCTGCACAAGTAAACTCAACATACATCAAATACATTATGATGTATATCATTGAGTTGGGTGAGGCTTCTTCAAATCAGGTACATTTGACCAATGTACCCAACAAAATCTGATTTGGGCATTGAGATAATTAACTCCATCCCTTTAGAAAGGTATTAACCTTTGGAGTTTTTCAGAGATCAGCTTCTGAGAGTCTTGAATAGCAGTTGTAATATCAGTTAAGCTCTCTTATAGTGCTTTATCAAAAGCTGTCATAGCAGTAGCAGTAGAAGTTGTCAGGCCAGTAGCAATGTTCTTCATTTCTGTGACAATAGCATTGTGAGATTATGTCAAATTGTCATTCATTCTTATTTGGTTCTCTAGAACATACCCCTTCTTCTGTGCTATGTCAACTACTTGAGCCTTTATCTTTTCCTGATGTGTAGCAAGATAGACTACTGCATTCCCACCCTTGTGGAAGCAGTCAGTCATCTCTTTCTTATTGAGATTCATCTCAAATCTTATGGATTTAATATCCTGGGCTAGATCAAACTGTAGTGATTTTTGCCCTTCATCAACATATTTCTCAATAGCCTGCCTATGCTCATCCAGTTTAATTTGCATTGCAACCATCAGTGCACTATAATCAACAGTTGGAGCTGGCTGTGATATAGGCTGTGGAGAAACAGTTTGTAAGGCCCTCTTATAATTTTGGCTCCTTCTTTTGAAGACCTGAAACTTCTGTTTCTTAGCTCTTCTAGCCTCCTCATCTTCAGATGCTGATGAGCTGGCTATGTCTACCCTCTCCTTAGGGCTTGGAGGTAACTCCTTCTGCACTTCTGGTGCCTTCTCAGTTTCTTGCCTTGCAGGCTCTTCAACATGTACTACTTGCTCCCCCTCAATTGGAGCATTCTCCTCTTCAACAGCAGTATTGTCCTTGTCAAAGTCTGCTTGATCCAGATTTAGAAATAAATCTTCCATGGTATACTCTTGTGGAGAATGAGCTGGAGAAATTCTGGGCTCATCTACCACTGGATCAGATACAAACTGAGCTGCAGCAGATGTGTCTTCCATGACAACATCTGGGACTTTACTAGCATTCTGTGGTTGCTGATAAATATCAGACAAATCAGTATCTTCTATAGGAAAAACCAAAGCATTAAGCTCAGTAATTACCTCTAGAATTGTGGTTGTAGCTTGCTCACTTTCAAGAGGAGTGGATTCTTCCACAACTAGTGGCTCCCCATGGATGTGATCCTTGTGTATGGGGCTAGCTTGAGGTAGCTCCCCCTGGATTTCAGCATCTACTTGTTGTGTTGGAGACTTCACAGCAGTTCCTGTGTCTTCTTCATCAGGTGTGAAGACCACTTGTTCTTCACTATCAGAGCTGCTTGATGGAACTTGAGCCACTGGAGCAGTTTTCCTCTTCTTCTTTTGAGGGGATACTATTTCAGGAATTACCTTCTCAGGGGTTGGCATTTCCTTAGACAACACCCTGTCCCATCTGGAGAATATCCTCAAATCCATCTTTCTCATATGGTTGATTTTGCTGCCAGCAGCTTGATTCATAACCTCTGGTATAGTACCAGCTAGGTATAGACTTATGATCCTGCCCAGATTTGGCTTCTTCAGGCTTTCCTTGATTTTCTCAAATACTACTATAGACCAGTCAGTTTGTAGATTGAAGATTATTCTGGTCATAATGCTGAACATATGGGCAGATACTCTGTCATGCCCTCCAGGTTTGCTTAGGATTACTTTGCCTACAGTTTCAGAGAGGAATTTCCCCTGGCTATTCATTCCCTTCCTGTTAAACACAGATCCTATTTTCATTTTAGAATGTAGACCACACCATGTCAATGCTTCTCTTGTCTTAGAAGCAGTTACTTCATCCTCTTCCTTAGTTCTTGGTAGCTGTAGAATCTTCCTCAAGCTCTTAGGTGATACCTTCACCTTCTCACCATGAACCCTGGATTTGATCTTGAATCCAGTTTCGTCTACCTTAGCTTCATTGAGGAATTCCAGTACCTCTTTCTTCCATATTTTAGTAGGTTCTGAAACAAGATATTCTAACCCTGAGTCGGCAACTAGGGTTACTACAGTCTTGATTTCCAGGTCTGCATCATCAAAAGCATTGCGCACCAGCTCGTAGCCTTCGTTGACGTTCTCCTCAAGCTTTGGCGCCATTAGGGTTTGAAGAATTTTGACTGGAGAGAAGAGAGATGTCGACACACAAGTTTTGGTCTCGAAACTTTTGAAAGCGTGTCGACAGACTAAGGCAAAACCCTATTTATACCTTTCTAATTTTGAAGATGAAAAGGCGGGCAGCTAACTTAATTGTGTCGACACTGGCAATAAGTGTCGACACTGACTTATAATGTCTCGACACCTATGTGTCGACACAAGTTTAGTCAACAGATTATATGTGTCGACACTTGTTTATGTGTCGACACCACTTAACTCGACATTTAGTCGAGACTTTACTTAGATAATTCTGAGTAAACACTAAGTGTCGACACCACCTTGGTTGTGTCGACACCAACTTATCATGTGTCGATACTATTATTCTGAAGTGTCGACACCAACTTCCTAGATGTGTCGACACCTTTTCCCTGAAGTGTCGACATCACTTTTTTGTGTCGACACAGAGATCTCTGTGTGTCGACACCTTTTTATTTAGCCATTTCCAATTCTATAAACTTACTCTAAGTTTATCATTCCTAGTTCAATTTTAAACCTATTGAACTTAGCTTCTTCTAAGGGCTTAGTATACATATCAGCTAGTTGATTATCAGTTTTAACATATTCTAGTAAAATATCCTCTTTCTCTACATGCTCCCTAAGAAAATGATATTTTATCTCAATATGTTTAGTTCTACTATGTGAAACAGGATTATGTGCAATTGAAATAGTACTTATAGAATCACAGAAGAGTGGAGTTCTACTTACCTGAAATCCATAGTCCTCAAGCTGATGTTGTATCCACAGAAGTTGAGCACAGCAACTTCCTGCAGCCACATACTCTGATTCTACAGTGGAGATAGCCACACTTGTTTGCTTTTTGCTACTCCATGAAATCAGTCTTCCACCTAGGAATTGACAGGTTCTAGTTGTGCTTTTTCTGTCTTCTTTGCATCCTGCAAAGTCTGCATCTGAATAACCTGTTAGTTCAAAATCCCCATTCCTAGGATACCAGAGGCCTAAATAAGGAGTGCCCTTTAGATATCTCAATATTCTTTTGACTACTGTCAAATGAGACTCTTTAGGGCAGGCTTGATACCTTGCACAGACACATATAGCATACATGATATCTGGTCTACTTGCAGTCAAGTATAATAGGGAGCCAACTATCCCTCTATACAAGGTTTCATCTACAGGCTTCCCTGCATCATCCTTGCTAAGAGACATACTTGACCCCATAGGAGTCTTCATGGTGCTGGATGAATTCATACCATACTTCCTTATGAGTTCTAGGGTGAACTTGGACTGGCATATGGATAAACCACTCTCAGTCTGTCTTACTTGGAGACCCAAGAAGAACTTTAGCTCTCTCATACTACTCATCTCAAATTGACCTTGCATTAGCTTTGCAAACTTTTTGCAAAGGCTACTTTTAGTAGACCCAAATATTATGTCATCTACATATATTTGGACTAGTATAACTTTGCCTCTAGATTCCCTAAGGAATAGAGTCTTGTCTATTTTCCCTCTTGTGAACTTATTCTCAATGAGGAAACTAGACAGGGTTTCATACCCAACCCTAGGGGCTTGCTTTAACCCATATAAAGCTTTCCTAAGTCTATAGACATGATTAGGTAGAGTTGAATCAACAAAACCTGAGGGTTGTTCCACATAGACTTCTTCTTTAAGATTACCATTTAGAAATGCTGACTTGACATCCATTTGGTAAACTTTGAATCCTTGATAGGTTGCATAGGCCAGGAACATCCTTATGGCTTCCAGTCTGGCAACTGGAGCAAAGGTTTGATAAAAATCAATACCTTCTTCCTGCCTATATCCTTTAGCAACCAGTCTTGCTTTGTTCTTAATGATGACTCCTTGTTCATCCATCTTGTTCCTATAGATCCACTTGGTTCTAATTATATTGTGGTCTTTAGGTTTAGGAACAAGCTCCCAGACCTTGCACCTCTTGAACTGATTGAGTTCTTCTTGCATTGCCTCAATCCAAAGAGGGTCTTTGATGGCTTCTTCAAACTTCTTAGGTTCAACTTGGGATAGAAAGCTGGAGTAGATTGCTGCATTCAGGTTTCTGCTCCTTATTTGTACCCCTTGTCTTGGATCACCAATGATTTGCTCAGCTGGATGATCTCTTAGATGCCTATTGGCTGGAGGCATCCTGACTTCAGGTTGAGCTTCTTCAACATCTTCATCATGATGTACTCCTTGAACTTCATCAGCAATTGGTACATGTAGTTCTCCCCCTGGACAATAGCCACTGTCTTCTACTTGCTGTCTTGCAGTAGGTATTTCTTCTATAGTAAGCTTGTCCATCTTCTTTGTTAAACCTGTGGGGCTGCATACACTACTAGACAACTCATTGTTAATAAGTCTAGTTTCATCAAATACTACATGTACAGTTTCTTCTACAACTTGAGTAGACAAGTTGTAGACTCTATAAGCCTTACTGTTGTTGCTGTACCCAACAAAAATTCCCTCTTGGGACTTGGCAGCAAACTTAGTCAAGTAAGACTTTCCATTGTTAAGTATAAAGCATTTACAACCAAAGATCCTGAAGTAGGATAGGTTTGGTTTCCTGCCTTTCACAACCTCATAGGGGGTCTTGTTGAGACTTTTAGTTATGGTAGCGCTATTAATAACATGGCATGCAGTATTGACTGCTTTAGACCAGAAGTATTCTGGTAGTGAAGTATCACTTAATAGGGTCCTACCAGCCTCAATCAAGGTTCTATTCTTCCTCTCAGCAATGCCATTTTGCTGAGGTGTTCTTGGTGAAGAAAACTCTTGAAATATCCCAAATTCTTCACATAGTTTTGTCATGTTATCAGACTGAAACTCTGTACCATGGTCACTTCTTATTTTGACCACTGTACTATTTAGTTCATTCTGAATTTGTCTAACAAAGCTATAGAAGACATTGGGTGTTTCAGATTTCTGTCTAATAAAGAACACCCAGGAAAATCTTGAGTAGTCATCTACAACTACAAAGGTATAGACCTTCCTACCTAGGCTGTGAACTGGCATTGGACCAAAGAGATCCATATGCAAGAGGTATAAGCACCTCACAGCATCTTTGTTTTCTATGCTTCTAAAGGTGGATCTAGTCTGCTTGCCCTTTTGACAAGCTGAGCAAATACCATCTTTAATACACTTAACTTGAAGACCATTCCTCACTAACTCTTTACTAAAGAGTTTGCCAATTGTCTTGTAATTAAGATGGGCTAGCCTCTTGTGCCATTTGACACAATGAGAGACTTTCTCATCAGCTACAATACACACTTGAGAACCATTGGTCTCACACATAATGTCTAAGCAGTAGACATTTCTTTTTCTATAGCCAGTCAAAATGATCTCTTGATCATTTGACCTCTTGATATGACAACCATCCTTAACAAATGAGATGTCATATCCTACATCAATTAATTGACTTATACTAATTAGGTTGTGTTTCAAACCTTTAACATAAGCCACTTGAGTAATGGTAACTAAGTTACTAGAAATGTTACCAAACCCTTTGATGATTCCTTTTTCAGAACCACCAAAGGTGACTTTAGGACCATCTTTGATTGGAGTGTAGTCCTTTAGCAATTCCCTTGTTCCAGTCATATGTCTGGAACATCCACTGTCCAAGTACCATATAGGGGCATGGCCACTTGGACTAACCTGCAAAACAGATTAATGAACCTTAGAACCCAAAGAATTCTTGGGTCCTTGGTACTTGTTAGTTTGCATCCTGACATGGCTACCTGCTGGTTTTCCAACAGGCAGTTTGCTACTCACTTTGGCACTAGCATTGTGCCAACAGTCCATTGCATAGTGGCCAACCTTGCCACATCACCAACACGCAAACTTATTGTACCTTTGCTTAGGTATTGTCTTTGCTATTTTATCCACAGCTGGCTTGTTGAGTGTTGGGGCTTTGCCCTTGGACTTGGACTTGCACTGAACAGTCCTTGCAGGTCTTGTAAATCCCAGTCCAGCTTTACCTTTGTGATGAACAAATTCATCAATTATGGGTAAAATAGACTTTGGTTTAGAAAACCTAGTAACTAAGTCTTTCTCCTTCTGAAGATTAATCTCCAGACTCTTGATTTGATCATTCTTAAATGATATAGTTCCCATTTGAATCACAGTTATGTGCTTCAATCTAGCTATCTCATTTAGTTTTTGATCATACAACTTCTCAAAATCAGTTGCAGCAGCTTTGAGAATAGCAATTTCCTTTGCCTGACTTTTGGCTAGGGACTTGCTCTTCTTATAAGCTTGCAACAGAACTCTATATTCATCTATCAACTGATGAATATCTTCTTCAGACTCAGATGCACTCTCATCATTTGATGAGAATGAATCTGATTCTGTACTAGCACAAGAAACTGAACTTAAAGTTGAACTTTGTACCTTACTAGGTCCTGGCTGCTCCAGGATTTTGTCATTTTCAGTCAATGCCATCAGTCCTTGGCACTGACAGTCTTCTTGTTCATATATAGAATTCATAATCTGCATGAACTCTTCTTCTTCTTACTCAGCAAACAGCCCTATATATGCATCAGCATCTGACTCAGTTTCTGAAGAAGAGATATCTGACAGGGTCTTGTCCTTTTTGGCAACAAAAGACTTCTCCTTCTTGCCCTTGTATTGAGTCCTTTTCTTGTCACTAGACTCCTTCCTCTTCTCTGGATAGTCTGCAATGACATGTCCTTGTCTATTACAGTAATAACACACAATTTTTGATAGTGTAGCTTTGCTAGACTTGGACTTTTTCCTGTCTTTCTTTGAAGACTTCTTTTTCTGATAAGAGTCTTCCTTTCCCTGTGATGTAGAAGGTCTTGTCCTCCACTGTTTCTTCTTTAAGAATTTCTGAAAATGTCTTGTGAAGGCAGCAAAGTCCTCATCACTTTCACTGCTTTCAGACTTTGTACTGACTTACTCATCTGACTCAGATTCAACTACCTTTGGAGGTGGAGCTGGTGACTTACTCCTGTACTTTCTGGGGGCTTCTGATTTAAAGGCCACTGTTCTTTCCTTGTGTTCATTTCTTGTGGATTTCTCCTCTTCTTTCCTCACCAGCAACTGCATTTCATAGGACAGCAGTTTGCCAAAAAGTGTTGGTGGAGGAATTTCTCCCAGCTTTGCCATTTCCCTGATGGCACAGATCTTGGTGTCCCAATCTTTAGTTAGGGACCTTAGAAACTTATCATTGAGTTCATAATTACTGAACTCTCTGCCATAGGACATGAGTTCATTCACTATCCTGTAGAACTTCTTATAGCACTCAGTTATGCTATCAGATTTTCCTTGTCTAAAACTTTCATACTCTTGATTTAACAAGGATTTTCTGTCTTGCCTCACTTCTTCAGAACCCTCCATATACACAATAAGAGTATCCCACATCTCTTTGGTTGTCTTACAGTGTATTAGATTCTGAAAAGTTGCATCATCTATGTCACTCACTATGATGTTCTGAGCCCTTTTGTCCATGGTGGCTAGAACAATCTCATCCTTTGTCATTTCAGAGAAATCCTTTGGTGTTCTCTGATTTGCATCTAATACTGACACCTTCATGGGCACATATGGCCCGTCCTTTACTGTGATATAAATCCTAGAGTCTGAGGCTTACATAAAGAGTCTCACCATTTCCTTCCAGATCCCAAAGATCTCTTTCCTACATATGGGTAGCTTCATGGATCCCAATTCCTTGTGATTTTCAGTGGAACCCATGGTTCTTGATGTTCTTGATTCTGTAATTCACTTAGATTGAATCTGCCAACAGGATCTACTCAGACAGTTATGTCTCTTTTTGAGCAACCTCGCTTTGATACCACTTGAACGATATAGTACCTAAACACCTAGAGGGGGGGGGGGGGTGAATAGGTGACCAAATTCTTTTTAACTTTTTATGGCAGCAATCAGTATTTTACACAGATTTATATCTACTATTTCACAGCAATCACACAGCATTCACAACAAATCACAGCACACAGAAGACACACAGTTTTATAGTGGTTCCCCAAGGTTTGGGTACATCCACTTTCCCCCTTCGCCTATCTAGCAGTGTACTAGATTCGGCCCAACTGCTCCACTATCTCAGAACCCAAAACTGGTTCCTACACCTCAGGCCCAAGGCCCTACAACTCAGCTTCTTCACAAAGCCTACACTCAGCCACAAAGGCCTACACTCAGCCACCAAGGCCTACACTCAGCCACCAAGGCCTACACTCAGAAATTTCAATCTCCTACACTCAGGCTCTCAAGCCCTACACTCAGCCTTTATAATTACAGGCTTACAAGACTCAGATCCAAAGGATCCTACAAGATAAAATGATTACAAAATTGTGACTCAACAACTCAGAGAAAAGAGAGAGAAGAGTTGTGAGTTTCTTGATGAGTTCTTGGAAGAACTCAGCTGAAATCAATCTGACTTAGCTTTCTTCAAAGCTTCTTGAAAGTAGAACTCAATAAGATTGACTCCTTCTGCAGTTGATCCTTGATCTCTGCTACTTAAGATCCAGAATAAATCTGAACCCTTCTTCTCAGTCTGGTTCCAACAACTGATTTCTTGGATGGAGCTCTCTCTCTCCAACTTCTTAGATCTGCACTTGATTCTTCAAGGAATAGCAAGATCTTCTTTGAATATTGATCACTTGTACTTGTGTTAAATTGATCTCTTCAACAACAGTTTCTGTAGACTGTATAAGCCTATTTATAGGCCTTCTTTATGGTAACCGGCTGGTCCGGTCCATAACTGAATTCTGACAACTCTGACAGGTGCTGTAGACCGGCTGGAATGGCAGCTGTCAAGTCATCCAGTCCGTTCTTGAAAATTCTGTAACTGTCTAGAAGTGTCGAGACTGTCTGTCTTTAAGTGTCGACACTTATAGACCAAGTGTCGACACATGTTGTATAAGTGTCGACACTAGCCTACAAGGTGTCGACACAACTCCTTGTGTTATAGATTTTATATCTCGACACTACTTCTTCTTCATGTGTTGATACTGAAATTGAGTGTCGACACAAGTACTTGTACTTCAGAATTTTGCTGAATTCTTCTAAGTGTCGACACAACACCTTTGTGTCGACACATCTTCATGTGTTGAACTCGCTGAGTGTCGACACTTCTTCTTGGTGTCGACACATGTCTTCAGTGTTGATACTTGCTGGGTGTCGACACATTGCTCTGGGTGTCGACACATTCTTCTTCTGTCGAGACTCTGGCTGAGTGTCGATACAACTCCTTAGTGTCGACACTTGTACTTAGAATATTTTGTTGAACTTTGCTGTTCTTTGCTAAGTGTCGACATAACTCCTTGTGTCGACACTTTCTTCAAGTGTTGAGTCTTCAGCTAAGTGTCGACACATTGTTCTGGGTGTCGACACTTACTTCCAGTGTTGTCTCTTCTGCTAAGTGTCGACACATTGTTCTGGGTGTCGACACTTGTACTTAGTTTCTGCTGACTTTTGCTGAGTGTCGACACATCTTCAAGTGTCGACACTTTCTGGTGTAGACACTGTTTTTCTGGGTGTCGACATAACTGCTAAGTGCCGACACAGCTTCACTGCACTCTTCTTCATTGAGTGTCGACACAGCTCCTTGTGTCGACACTTTCTGTCTGGTGTCGACTCAGCATCCCTGGTGTCGACACAATGACTCCAAGTGTCGACACTGCTTGCCTGGGTGTCGAATCAAGTCTTCTTAAGTGTCGACACTTTCCCTCTGGGTGTCGACACATGGACTTAGAAACTTTTTCTTCTTTCCTGTAAATACTTAACCTGCACATGTAAACTCAAATCACATCAAATACATTTTGATGTATATCATGTAGTTGGGTGAGGCTTCTTCAAATCAGGTACATTTATACCAATGTACCCAAAAAAAGAGTTCAAACTCGTAAAAGTCTGATGGGACAATTGTGGCCATGAGGAGCTCTCTTGGGAGCGAGAACAAACCATACTGGAGGAATATCCAGAGTTTTTCCGTTCAGGTATCATTTAAGTTTTGTGTACATCTTTTTGTTTTGGTAATTTTGGGACGAAATTCAAAAGAAGGACGAGCAGCATCGAGAGCCATGTTTGGGTCTTGGTGAGGGTCACACGGCCTAGGACACAGGAGTGTCCATGGCCGTGTCGTATCGGGTTCGTCGAGAGCCCAGGAAGTCGATGATTTTTCGCTCCGTTCGTCGACTAGTGTGGGGCACGCCCTCTGACACGCCCGTGTGGGAGCCCGTGTCGTAGGCATGTTCCCTCGAGTGTCTACACAGTTGTGTCGATATAGAGGTGTCGACACAGTTGTGTCGACACAGGGGAGGTGTCGACACAGATGTGTCGACACAGATGTGTCGACACAGAGGTGTCTACACAGGCAGGGAACACGACCTAGGACACGGGCGTATCCACGGCCGTGTCAAGCGTGTTCGATGAATTTCTGCGAAGTCGATGAAGAGGCAGTCGACGATCGTCGAGACTTCGAACACGGCCTGAGACACGAGCATGTCCATGGTCGTGTCCTTCTTGGGTTGTAGCCGGGACGTGTAAGGAGTTGGAGATGGCCTGGAGCCCAGACGTGTTCGGGTTGGACACGGCCGTGTCAAATATGACACAGGCGTGTCATGGAACCGTGTCCTGGTTTGGGTGCGACGGTTTCGGCGTCGATTGGGGAACACGGCTTTGGACACGGGCGTGTCACAAGCCATGTTCGGCCCAGGTGTTTTGATTTTAAGTTCGGATCGTGGCCGTTCTTTCCCTTATTTAGGGATCTGATGGTCCAGGGTTGCCCTTGCAAAGTTAAGTCCAGGAATAGGGTTTAAAAACCCTCATTCTTCTTTAAACACTCTCTTTCTAAGATCTAGAGAGAAGGGAGTGCAAAGAAGAAGGCGAAGGAGAGATCCGGCTATTGGAGAGGCTTCGGTGCTCCAAATCGCGAGTCGAGTCCGGATCCGAGGAGGCAAGATCGTTACGAAGGTTTTCATCCAGCTAAGTATCCATGGCTAGGAAGAGGGGTCGGAAGGTAACGACACTTCTCCTCTTGGTTTTAGGATGCATGTTTTATCATCTTTTTCTTTCTAGTTTTTGGGCACCAAACTCTCAAATGAGAGGGGTTTGGGTCGCCAAGGTTCAAGAGGAACCTCCGGGTCAATTGAGTCCGTCCCCGACATGTTTTTGCATTAGAGATCCACTCTATTAGTGGATTAGGCATGGTGGGTGAAGCCGTAGTCACGACCGTTAGTCCGACTCGGTGATGTTGCATAAGAGCTTTAAGGATTCGTAGAGATCCATTGCGGCAAGACGTCGTTTGTGATGTTTGTGAAGTTTTCCCCCTTTTCTAGAGTGAGTACGTGTAGTCGGAACCGGACAAGGTTAGCTCCTCAATGGAGGTATATGGTTTCCTTGGTGGACAAGGTTAGCTCCGCATTGGCGGTAGATGGTTTTCTTGGTGTGCGGGGACGTTGCAGTACGAATGAGGGATTAGGGTGGGAATGGTTTTTGGATTGTAATGTGCTAAGGCGAGGCTTTGTCTCTGTGGTCGGCTGGCTATCCCATGACGTGCAGGTCATGTGTGGAGAGTGTCCCGGCGAGACTAGTCCCCTTCTGTGAGACTGACGAGAATGCCAAGCATAGGGCAAGCCCGGGCAATGAGGCCATGAGCGGGTGGGGTCCAGCAAGGCTTCTTAGAATCGGTCAGTGTGTTTGATGGAATCCTGACATGAGAAGTCATAGCTTGTAGGCAAGCTCGGGTCTAAGACCTTGAGTGGGTGGGTCCTTGGCAAGAGTTCCGTGTGGCGGCTTGTATGCCGTTGGGGGAATGTTGGTAACCCCCTTTGTTTGCGGCTTTATGCCAATGGGGAAATAATGAGTACCCATATGATGTGATGATGTGCTAGATGCATACGCGACAGGGTGCCTTGGGTGAAGCACAGGTTTTTGCATACATGCTGCATAAGTGGGCCCTTTCATTATATGCTCAACAATAGAGAACGTGTATGTTGTTTGAGACATCCAAGCCTGTTCTAAGTGACTTACTTGTTTGTATATATATTGTATACGAAGTGCTGACTTCCAGGTTGGAGGGGTTCCCCAGGGTCCGTTAGGGGCGGCCGGGAGGAGATGTGTTTGTTACACAGTTTGAGGTCAGCCTTTGCTGACCCACGTTACAATCAAATTTTTACAGGGCAAGGATCGCAAGCAGGAGCTAGCTCGCCGGCCAAAAGGGCCTAAGCCTCATGAAGTGTTACCGTTTTGCTGTAGCTCTACTGTTATGACATTGTATGTTTGATGCTCATGTTTTCCGGCTTGCATGCCGAGGTAGTCTAGGAGTGGTTATGCACATTTATGACTGGTGTTATTATTTGAGCTTTGGACTCACTTTTGTTGTAAGGCCTTAAGGCCGCTTCGATACTCCTATATGTTGTGGATAACTTCTAGTCTGTTTGCTTTTTCTGCTGTGCTGTGGTTATGAGTTTTGAGATTGGGTAGTTATATCATCTTATAATACTGAAGCTGTGGCGTTTGTATGTTGTGGGGCCCCGGTCGGACCCATATTATACGGTCATTACAAGGGAGGTGTTACACCGCAAGTCAACATCGGGTTTTTGCACGTTTATTGGAGGAAATCTTGTGAGCTGAAAGAGCAAGAAACAGTCTATTGTCTCCAAGTCTAGTGCAGAAGCGGAATATCATAATATAACGTCAACCACATGTGAATTAAAGTGGTTATGGGCTCTCATGCTTGACTTATGAGAGGTCTACAACTATCATCTTCCTATGTTCTGCGACAACAAGACCGCGATATACATCTCCAAAAATCCGATCTTTAATGAGAGAAAAAACACATAGAAGTCTATTGCCACTTTATTCGGGAAGAGGTTTTGAAGAAAAAGATTTGTACTTCGTTCATCACTTCAGACAATGAGTTGGCAGATATCTTCACCAAGCCGGTGTCTGCTTCCTTTTTTCACATTTGCGACAAGCTGAGAATGATTGATATCTATGCTCCAGCTTGAGGGGGAGTGTTGCAGTATGGAGACCGGGCGGTCTGGCGGTCTAACTCTGGAAAATTGAAGACTGTGCGGTCTGGCGGGTTCTCACCAGCGGTTTGGTAGCCGGGTTGTTGTTGTTTGGTGTCCGAGCAGTTTGGGGTTTATCTCAGGTGACTTGGAGACCGAGCGGTCTGGCGGTCTCCTATGACAGCTTGTTATCTCCTTTTGGTAGTTAGTGAGCAGTTAACCTATTCGTCTAACCGCGCGGCTTGTTCGGTCTGTTTTTATAAAGTCGCTTATACCTGTAATTATTTTGTCTCACATTGTTTATTTGTAATCTCTTCCCTCTCCTCCATTCTATAAAAGGGAGGTCATACCTTTGTAATACTCACTTTTTTGGATTATAAAAATTGCGGTTATTCCAAATTCTGGTTTACTTTTTTTGTTCGCACATCGATACTTGTGTTCTTGGTGTTGCACATATTCAATATTACTGAGTGTCAAGACAAGGCAGCAAGTGTCATGTCAGCTACAATGACTTGACATTTCTTCAGATTCTGTTTGAAGGAAGACTTATAGTATGATGACATAATGATGATGTCATCAAGCAGACGCCAACGGCTACAGGACCTGTGAAGGCTATAAATAGAGGGGTCATCTGAATAGAAGAGTAGTTCAATCAAAATCATTCATTCTGATTGCACAAGTCGGAAAAGCGCGACATAATCTAAGAAGAAGAAGGAAGACTCAAGTCTTCAAGAAAGTCTTCTGATCCTTTCTACAAGTTTATTAGAGGATTAAGGTGGATCTGTTCTACAGGTTCTTCAAAGAATTCAAGTTGATCATCAATATGAACCTTGCAGATCCAGTGAAGAATCATTTCAGCCAGTCTGCAAATCAAGAAACAATTTTGTGCTGTTGATTTGAAGAATTTATTTACTCAGATATGATAGTTCTCAGATTTGCTGTTTTCTGAGATTAATTTCTTTCTCATTTTCTCTTTGTTTCTGTAAGATCTCTTTGAGATCTGAGTGGGTAGGAGATAAGTTCTCTGAGTTGTAAGTCTGATTTATAAAGGCTGAGGTAGGTGATTTGTGTAGGATCACTGAGGTGTAAGACTTGTAAAGTCTGAGGTAGGGTTCTTGAGGAACCTGAGGTAGGAGATTGGGTGAATCTCTGAGGTAGGACCAGTAAGTCTGAGTTGTAGGTTTTTTAACAGAAACTGAACCTGTAAGATCTTTTGATCTGAGTTGAACTGAAGGAGATACAACCTTCTAGCACATTGCTAGTGAGGAAGGAAGGGGAAAGTGGATGTACACTAGATAGGGGAACCACTATAAAATCTCTATGTATTCTATGGAATGTGTGTGTTGTGATTTTGTGATTAATTCTTTTCAAGAAATAGCTGAACCTTTAGTATAAGTCCAAAGAAATCCAAAAGACACCAATTCACCCCCCTCCTCTAGGTGATTAACTGCTCATACATTTATATTTCATACTTTTTCTTGGTATATGCCCATCATCACCTTCTCCTCCCTGGCCTTAGACTGAATCATCTGATATATCACCTTCCCAAATCAATTTTTCTTCCACTAATAATGCATTAAAGCAATGCAAGCTTGTCCAAGGAAATGTTATTTGCATGCTTAGTGAGCATGAAGCTAGCATTCACAAATAACAACCAAACTTTTGCAATGCGAGATAAGCTACTAGACTTCAACACAAACTTCTTATAATTAGACAAGTCGGGACTAGGGGCAGCGCACAATTGGGTTATCATTCCTTCAGGGGTCACATTGTCTTGAATCAAACCATACTCATCAGGTTTGTAATCCTCAAGATCAAAATACTCATTAATAACTCTTAGGGCAAAGCTAACCCTCTTTCCCCTCACAAGAACCTTATCACCCTCAGCAAACCTTGCATATGCATAGAACTCAAATACCTAAGGGAGGATTGCTTCAGTCCTTGGTCGGCAGAATGTATCCCACTTAAGGGATTGAATTTGGTTCACATAGTTCAAACCTACTCCCCTTTTCATGATCTTAAATCCTCTCTCATAAATCAGCAAAATTTTTTTCAGAGTTTCATATCGCATTAGTGTTTCCTCTGTTAGGAACCTGAAATCTTTGCTAGCAATCAATTCCCTTTACCCTTATCCCTTCTTTTCGAATCCATGCCCTTGGTGTAGAACAAATCCAAACTAAAGCAATACTACCCATTATTGAATGTTTAGACTCTAGAAAGGGCAAAATCAATTACCTCAAGGTTCAAGGGTTGTCTCCGGTCTCAGTCCCGAATGCAGCTCTCCTGGTAATACCGCCCTAGCTCAAAGTAGGGCTGAGCATATTATTCGAAACTCGAAAGTCGCTCGAAAATCGTTCGAAAATTGAGCTGAATCAGAATCGGTTAAAATTGATTCGACTCAATTTGAGTCGATTCAATTTGACTCGAATCTGATTTCGAGTCGATTTCGAGTCAGCCCTGAATCGCTCAAAATATGATTTGAATCAACTCAAATTAATTTAAAAAATCATGTATTTATTAATATATTCCTATTTTAAGATTAAAAATAACAAAACTTAAACCTAAATAAAAAATTTATACTTTAAGTGTTTCATTTGCTAAATTTATAGGTTTCCCAATTTAATTTTGAGAATATTATGAATAAAATGAAAAATTGCTCAATTTCGAGCCGATATGATTCGGTTTCGAGCCGATCCGATTTGATTTTGAGCCGACTCGATTTGATTTCGAGCCGACTCGATTCGATTTCGAGCCGACTCGGAATCGAGTCATTTCGAGTCGAGCCGGCTCGACTCGAAATCAATTTTGATTTCGAGTCGATTTCGAGCCGAGTTTGAGTCGAAAATTTCGATTTCGAGCCAAGTCAAAATCGCTCGAACTCGACTCGATATCAGCCTTAGCTCGAAGATGACGCTCCACTTTTTGCTATCACTGCTTGCAATGAAACCCTCACCGCAAGTCTTCTCCTCAGTGTCCGTCGCTCAGCTTCCGAACGTCGCCCAGGTCACGATATCACCGCTCCACAAGAATGCTTTCTCTCTGGAAAACCTAAATCGTGAAAAAGAAAGGGGACGGGTCATTCTATTTTGCGAATGGAGCGGGGGAGGGGTCAGTTTAGATCTTAAACTACCTTTGAACTATGGCTGGACTCTTAATTTAGCTTAAATTTTGGCGATTGTTAACCGCAAGCCGTAATTGGCTAGTCGCACCCCAAAATCTCCCAATTTTTTTCTCCTTTTTGAAATACGTCTTGTACATGCAATTTCAGGAAAAAGTGTTCAACACGAAAGTTGTAGATATCGACGAGATCTACAACTTTCGTGTTGAACACGTTTCCTGAAACTACATGTACAAGGCGTATTTCGAAAAGGCGCAAAATCTGGTCATATTTCCAAAGCACGCTTTGTACATGCATTTTTAGGAAAAGTGATCAACAAATGAGATCTACAACTTTCGTGTTGAACACTTTTCCTGATATTGCATGTACAAGGCGTATTTCGAAAAGGCACGAAAAATTGGGAGATTTTGGGGTGTGACTAGCAAAATAAGGGGTTGCGGTTAACAATCACCAAAATTTTTTAGTTATTTTTTTATTTAAAGGGAATTTATATTGATAGCCCGTATTTTGATATTGACAGCCCAATTATAATAGCAGCCAAGTAAATCGATATTGGCAGCCCAATGGCTAATGACAGCCCAAAAATTAAAATTTTTAAATGCATTTTTAGGAAAAGTGTTCAACATGAAAGTTGTCGATCTCGACGAGATTTACAACCTTTATGTTGAACACTTTTTCTAAAAATACCATATAGTATGTCTATTTTCAAAAGGCGCAGTTCCGTCCGGGTTTCACGTCTTTTGAAAATAGGCCTACTATATTGCATTTTTAGAAAAAATATTCAACATAAAAGTTATATATATCCTCGAGATCTACAACTTTCATGTTGAACACTTTTTTTAAAAATGTCACATAGTAGATCTATTTTCAAAAGACGAGTGTTTCGCGTTTTGTGCTGCTATTAGCGGTCATATTATGTGTGTTTTTATTATTTTGCCGGGCTGCCAATATCTAAAGCTGGGCTGCCAATATAAACGCACTATTTAAATTGGTTGTCTTGAATACTCAGGAGGCGAATTGGGAATTCCTATCATACACCAAAAGGTCAATCATCATGCCATTTTTTATTTATTTTATTGTTATAAATACTTTTGTTACTTAAATTACTTAAACGTTGGGTTGCCTCCCAATAAGCGTATAATATCTAGTCCCAACAGGACTTACCACTTGACCATTATCGGTCCACATATAATGTTTGATTCTTTGGCCATTCACTTTAAACTAAGTCCCATCCTTCTAATTCATAATCGTTACTGCACCATACGAGTATACTTCTTTTATTTTAAATGGCTCTGGCCATCTAGACTTTAATTTACCAGGAAATAATTTTAGTCTTGAGTTAAATAAAAGAACTTGTTGTCCTGCTTTGAATTCCTTTTTAATGAGTCTAGAGTCATGTCATTTCTTCATTTTCTCCTTATAAACTCTCACACTATCATATTCATTTAGTCTAAGTTCTTCTAATTCATTAATTTGAAGGTGACTTTTCCTTTCGGACTCCTGAAAGTCACCCTAGGCAAATTCTCTTCAAATTGGATTCACCGTCTCAAGTTAAGCTTGTCAATAGATTCATAACACTCAGAGAAACCCAAGTGACTTAAAAGTCCCATCGCAAGGTCACTAGTTTTGGCCAATTGACCAAAGTGCCCTTTAGGCCAAATAAAGCTAATTTAGGTCAATGGAACTCCAATTAGGTCAAATTGACTTCATAAGACCAAATTGACACCACCACTATATTCTAAATTCAATTTGGGGTGCAATGGACCCAAAAACCCCATCATAGGGTCCCCAATTTGACCAAATTGACTAAAATATCCCTTAGGGCAATTTAGGTCAATCCTTCATCAGTAGGTCCAATTGACCCGCAAAACCTGAATTGACCTTACCCTTAGTCTTGGGACATCATAAGGAACCCAATGGGCCCAAAAGCCCCATCAAGGAGTCCTCAATTTGACCAAAACTAAAATTGGGCCTAAATATGTCAAAAATACACAAATTGGCAAAATTGGCCCAATTAGGACATCACCATGGCCCAACCAACATTGGTTGAGGTCAATGGACTCAAGACACACACTTTGGAAAAGTCAACTCACTCAATCGGCCAAGTCAACCCCAAAATCAACCTTGGTCAAAATAACCTTAAACGTGAAATTAAAAAGCCCTAAATCAAATTCAAATGGGCCAAGCCCAATTCCTAAGCCCAACCAGTAGCCTATGAGGCAAATTACATCATATACCCATTAGAATTTGAATGGGAGGATTTCATGGAGGGCAAAATGGGATTTTTCCTATTTTGGGGGATAAAGAGGAGGGAAATGAGAAATGGATGCCACTTGGCACCTTCCTCCTCTTCCCAATGGCTAATGGCTGCCAAAGGAGTTCCCCATGCATTGGGACTGATCTCCTCATCAATTACAGCCACCAGCCATTAAGGACAAGCCTCCAATTACATTAGCCGAACCCTCCTTACATGATCCTATAAGAACCCACCCTCCTCCCTGTTGACATTAATCTTGCAGTGATTCACATTTATAATTTAATAATGGTTGTGTGAATCATGCTTTTTTATTTTAAGTGAGTTCTTGTGTCTCACTTGTGTGAAGACTAAGAGTAACTAATTTCATATTTGCTACCTATGCATGAAGTTGGCTATATATATTAATGTAATCTAAGTATTTGTAAGCATGTAAAGCTAAGGAGAAATAAGATTCATCAAACTTTTTCCCTTTTTTGTGCTTCTTCTCAAACATTTGGTATCAGAGCATTTGATTCTACGGTGATGTCAGGATCAAAATCCTAGGCTAAGGTGCTAAGCGGCGACATCGACGACTCCCCAAACAATGGAGGATCCTATGCTAAGATGCTAAGCGGTGACATTGATGATAGTGGCAGACGGCCGCTAGTGGTGCATCAAGTAAGGGAGATGGGGGTGACACTTCATTACCTGTTGCTCACGCGTACAAACTATGCGGATTAGTCTCTCTTGATGGGAGTAAATCTGCAGGATCAAGGAGTCTGGGAGACGATCAAACCGGGTGATGTCGAGCACCGACTTGATAGGATGGCGTTGGCGTCCATCCTCTAAGCCGTACCATCGGAGATGCTATCCACGTTGGCAGTGAAGGACTCCGCCAAGCAGGCATGGGACACCGTGTAAATGATGCACATGGGTGTCGAGCGAGTCCGGAAGGAGAAGGCACAAACACTCCGCAACGAGTTTGAGGTGATCTGCATGAAGGAAACTTAGTCTGTGGATGACTTTGCCATGTGGTTCAACAACATCGTCAATGGCATCCGCGCGCTTAGGGACACGATGGAAGATGAGAAGGTCGTCAAAAAATTCCATCGTGTTGTTCCGCCCAGGTACATGCAAATCGCAATTTCAATCGAGCAATTACTCGACATGAAGACCTTGTCCAACAAAGAGCTCATCGGTCGTTTAAAGGCCGTTGAGGAGTGTTATGAACTTGGAAACAATACTCGAGATGACCACCATTTACTTCTAACGAAGGAAGAGCGAATAGCACGCCACAAAAGGAGGGAGCTGGGAGAGGTTTCCTCAGACAGTATAAAGACTGTTGATAATGGTACTAGCGGGAAGAAAAATTGCGGTCAAGCCAAGCATAATGGGCACGACAAAAGTGGCCAAAAAGGGAAGCAGATCATAGTGGTGGGAAGTAGCCGTGGCAAGTCAAATATAAAGTGCTTCAACTGCGACATACTTGGGCATTATTCAAGTGAGTGTCGCAAGCCACGACAAGAACGCAAAGAGCAAGTGAATCTCACACCGGCCCAGGACGATGAGTCTGCGCTACTAATGGCGTAAACATGCACACTCACTGAGGCCATAAATGAATCGACTGGTGATATCATGCTCAACGAGGTTCACACGCAAGTGCACTGTTGGGTACATTAAAAATATGTACCTGATTTGAAGAAGCCTCACCCTACTCAATGATATACATCAAGGTGTATTTGATGTATTTTGAGTTACCTTGTGCAGGTTAAGTAATTGTAGGGAAAGATTAAAAGTTTTTAAGTCCATGTGTCGACACCCAAAAGAAAAGTGTCGACACTTAAGAAGACTTGTGTCGACACCCAGAGAAGCAGTGTCGACACTTGGAGTAATTGTGTCGACACCAGGAATGCAGAGTCGACACCAGAAGGAAAGTGTCGACACATACAGGCTGTGTCGACACTCAATGAAGAAATGTCCAGAGAATTAGTGTCGACACTTAGAAGCAGTGTCGACACCCAGAGGAACTTTGTCGACATCAGAAAGTGTTGACACTTGGAGGCTGTGTCGACACTCAGCAAATTTCAACAAAGTTCAAGTACAAGTGTCGACACTAGGAGGCTGTGTCGACACTCAGCAAACTTCAACAGAGTTTAAGTACAAGTGTCGACATAATGAAGAATGTGTCGACACACAGCAAAAGTCTCAACACATGAAGAAAGTGTCGACACTAGGAGCCTGTGTCGACACTCAGCAAATTTCAATGAAATCCAAGTACAAGTGTCGACACAAAGGAGATGTGTCGACACTCAGCAAAAGAATCAACACAGAAGGCATGTGTCGACATCAAGAAGATGTGTCGACACTGAACAAGTTCAACACAAGAAGATGTGTCGACACAAAGGAGTTGTGTCGACACTTACAAGAATTCAACTAAGTACTAAAGAACAAGGAGTTGTGTCGACACACATTATCAGTGTCGACACATTCTGAAGAAGCAGTGTCGAGAAGCAGAATCTACAGCACAAGGAGTTGTGTCGACACCATGAAGGCTAGTGTCGACACTTAGTCTACTTGTATCGACACTTAGTCTATTTGTGTCGACACTTAAAGACTGACTGTCTCGACACTTACAGACAGTTACAAAAAATTCAAGAAGTGACTGGATGACTTGACAACTGTCATTCCAGCCAGTCTACTGCAACTGTCAGAGCTATCAGAAAGTCATTAGAAACCGGATCAGCCGGTCACCATGAAGAAAGCCTATATAAAGGCTTATTTTGTCAGCAATCAGGGATTGATCAATGAATCATTGAAGTACAACACAACTAGAAGGACCTTCAAGTGAAGATCTAAGAAGTTGGAGAGAGAGAGCTGCTTCCAAGAAGACAGCTGTTGAACCAAGCTGTGAAGAAAAGTTTCAGATTGAATTCTGATTCTTAAGTTAGCAGTGATTGAAGATCAGCTGCATAGAGACTCAACCCTATTGTGTTCTAAATTCAAGAAGCTTTGAAGAAAGCCAAGGGAGATTTATCTCAGCAAAGTTCTTCCAAGAACTCATCAAGAAACCTGTCAACTCTTCTCTCTCATCCTGAGTTGTGGGTATATACTTTGTAATCTTAATTTCTTGTAGGATCCTTAGGGATCTGAGTTGTAAGCCTGAAATTATAAAGGCTGAGTGGTAGGGCATGTGTGCCTGAGTGTAGGAGATACTTTTCTCTGAGTGTAGGCCTTGTTGAGGGCTGAGTGTAGGCCTTGTTGAAGACTGAGTGTAGGTCTTGGTGAAGACTGAGTTGTAGGACTTTGAGCCTGAGTTGTAGGAACCTGTTTGGGGTTCTGAGTGTAAGATCTGAGGATCTGAGGAATAGTGGAGGAGTTTGGCCGAATCTAGTACACTACTAGATAGGCGAAGGGGGAAAGTGGATGTACCCAGACCTTGGGGAACCACTATAAAACTGTGTGTACTCTGTGTGTATGTGATTCTGTGATTGCTGTGCTGAATTGCTGTGAAGAATTATTTATAATTCTGTGATATAATTTGCCTAAAAGTTTAAGAAGATAAGGTCACCTATTCACCCCCCCCCCCTCTAGGTGATTAGGTACAATTTCTTTCAAGTGGTATCAAAGCGAGGTTACTCAAAAAGGACATAACTGTCTGAGTAAAAGATCCTGTTGACAGATTCAGTATAATCAAGTGCAGAATCAAGAAAATCAAGAAGATGAGTTCAACAGAGAATCATAAAGAACTTGGATCCATGAAGTTGTCAATCTGTAGAAAGGAGATTTTTGGCATCTGGAAAGAAAGGGTTAGACTATTTATGGAAGCCTCTGGCCCCAGAATTTATATTACTGTTAAAGAAGGGTCATATGTGCCAATGAAGGTATCTGTGTTAGATGCAAATCAAAGAACTCCAAAAGACTATTCTGAAATGACCAAGGATGAGATTATTCTGGCCACAATGGACAAGAGGGCTCAGAATATCATTGTGAGTGCAATAGATAATGCCACATTCCAGAATTTGATACACTGTAAAACATCAAAGGAAATGTGGGACACACTGATTGTGTACATGGAGGGTTCTGAAGAAGTTAGACAGGACAGAAAGTCTTTATTGAATCAAGAGTATGAGAGCTTCAGACAAGAAAGGTTTGATAGCATAACTGAGTGCTACAAGAAATTCTATAGGATAGTTAATGAGTTAATGTCTTATGGAAGGGAATTCAGCAATTATGAGCTGAATGATAAGTTCTTGAGATCCCTAACTAAAGACTGGGATACTAAGATATGTGTCATAAGGGAAATGGCCAAGTTAGCAGATATTCCTCCTCCAACATTGTTTGGAAAACTGTTATCATATGAGATGCAGTTAATGGTAAGGAAGGAGGAGGAGACGACTACAAGAATTGAGCATAAAGAAAGAGCTGTGGCTTTCAAGACAGAAGCCACTAGGAAATATAAAAGTAAGTCTCCATTTCCACCTCCAAAAGTTGCTGAGACTGAGACAGATGAGTCAGACAGTAAGAATTCTGAAAGCAGTGAGAGTGATGAGGACTTTGCAGCTTTCACAAGACATTTTCAGAAGTTCCTAAAGAAGAAACAGTGGAGGTCTAAGGCATCCACTTCACGGAAGTCATCAAAGAATGACAGGAGAAAGCCCAAGTCAAGTAGAACTACATCTTCAAAGATAGTTTGTTATTGTTGTAACAGACAAGGACATGTTGTTGCTGACTGTCCAGAGAAAAGGAAAGAGTCAACTGATAAGAAGAAGACTCAGATCAAGGGCAAAAAGGAAAGGTCCTTTGTTGCTAAGAAGGACAAAAGTCTATTAGATATGTCTTCTTCAGAAACTGATTCAGAAGTTGAAGCTTACATTGGACTGTTTGCTGAAGAAGAAGATGATGATGAGTTCATCTAGTTGATGAACTCTATATATGAGCAAGAGGACAATCAGTGTCAGGGACTGATGGCCTCATCAGGAGGAGACAAAATCTAGGATCAGCCTGGACCAAGTCAGGTGAGTCCAAGTGACCATACCCCAATATGGTACTTGGACAGTGGATGTTCCAGGCACATGACTGGAACTAGGGGATTGCTGAAGGACTATATACCAATCAAGGATGATCCTAAAGTCACCTTTGGTGGTTCTGAAAAAGGAATCATCAAAGGCTTTGGTAACATTTCTAGCAACCTTATAACAATTACTCAAGTGGCTTATGTTAAAGGTTTGAAACACAATCCCATTAGTATAAGTCAGCTGAGTGATTTAGGATATGACATCTCATTTGTCAAAGATGGTTGTCATATCAGGAGATCAAATGATCAAGAGATCATTCTGACTGGTTACGGGAAGAGAAATGTCTATTGTCTAGATATTATGTGTGAGAACAATATTTCTCCTGTGTGTCTTGTAGCTGATGAGAAAGTCTCTCATTGTGTCAAATGGCACAAGAGGCTAGCCCATCTTAACTACAAGATAATTGGCCAACTCTATAGCAAAGAGTTAGTGAGGAATGGTCCTCAGGTTAAGTGTATTAAAGATGGGATATGCTCAGCTTGTCAAAAGGGCAAGCAGACTAGATCCACCTTTAATAGCATTGAAAACAAAGATGCTGTGAGGTGCTTATACCTCTTGCATATGGATCTCTTTGGTCTTATGCCAGTTCACAGCCTAGGTAGAAAGGTCTACACTTTTGTGGTTGTAGATGACTACTCAAGGTTTTCCTGGGTGTTCTTCCTTAGACAGAAATTTGAAACTCCTAGTATCTTTTATAGTTTTGTCAAACAAATTCAGAATGAGTTAGACAGTACAGTGGTCAAAATAAGAAGTGACCATGGTACTGAATTCCAGTCTGACAGTATGACAAAGCTATGTGAAGAGTTTGGGATATTTCAGGAATTTTTTTCACCAAGAACACCTCAGCAAAATGGCATTGCTGAAAGGAAAAATAGAACCTTGATTGAGGCCGGTAGAACCCTATTAAGTGACACATCTCTCTCCCTGAATATTTCTGGGCTGAGGCAGTTAATACTGCTTGTCATGTGATTAATAGGGCTACTATCACCAAAAACCACAATAAGACCCCCTATGAGATTGTGAAAGGCAGAAAACCAAATCTATCATATTTCAGGATCTTTGGTTGTAAATGTTATATACTTAACAATGGTAAGTCTTACTTAACCAAGTTTGCTGCCAAATCCCAAGAGGGGATCTTTGTTGGGTACAGTAACAACAGTAAGGCTTATAGGGTCTACATCTTGACTACTCAAGTTGTAGAAGAGTCAGTACATGTAGTATTTGATGAAGCTAGACTCATTAACAATGAATTGTCTAGTAGTGTATGCAACTCCACAGGTGTGACTGAGAAGATGGACAAGCTCACTATAGAAGAAGGACCTACTGCAAGTCAGCAAGTAGAAGAAGGTGGCTGCTGTCCAGGGGGAGTACTAGATACTCCTATTGCTGAAGAAGACCAAGGAGTGCAACAAGTTGAAGAAGCTGAAGGAGTACAACCTGAAGACAGGCTACCTCCAGCAAATAGACATCTAAAAGATCATCCAGCCAATCAAATTATTGGTGATCTAAGACAAGGGGTACAAACAAGGAGCAGAAATCTAAGTTCAGTACTCTACTCCAGTTTTCTATCCCAGGTAGAGCCAAAGAAATTTGAAGAAGCCATCCTAGACCCTCATTGGATTGAGGCTATGCAACAGGAACTGAACCCGTTCAAAAGATGCAATGTCTGGGAGCTTGTTCCTAAACCAAACGACCACAACATTATTGGGACTAAGTGGATCTTTAAGAACAAGATGGATGAACATGGAGTTATTGTGAAGAACAAAACAAGATTGGTTGCAAAAGGATATAGGCAGGAAGAAGGTATTGACTTTGATCAAACCTTTGCTCCAGTAGCCAGACTGGAGGCAATAAGGATGTTCTTGGCCTATGCAACCTATCAAGGGTTTAAAGTATAACAAATGGATGTCAAGTCAGCTTTTCTGAATGGAAATCTGAAGGAAGAAGTCTATGTGGAACAGCCATCAGGTTTTGTTGATTCAACTAAACCTAATTATGTTTACAGACTTAGGAAGGCTTTGTATGGGTTAAAACAAGCCCCTAGGGCTTGGTATGAAACCCTGTCTAGTTTCCTCATTGAGAATAAATTCACAAGGGGGAAAATAGACAAGACTCTATTCCTTAGGGAATCCAGAGGCAAGATCATTCTAGTCCAAATATATGTAGATGACATCATATTTGGGTCTACTGAAAGTAGTCTTTGCAAAAAGTTTGCAAAACTTATGCAAGGACAATTTGAAATGAGCAGTATAGGGGAACTTAAGTTCTTCTTGGGTCTCCAAGTTAGACAGACTGAGAATGGTTTATCCATATGCCAGTCTAAGTTCACCCTAGAATTAATAAGGAAGTATGGTATGGAATCATCCACTATCATGAAAACTCCTATTGGGTCAAGCATGTCTCTAAGCAAAGATGATGCAGGGAAACCTGTAGATGAGACTTTGTATAGAGGGATAGTTGGCTCCCTATTGTATTTGACTGCAAGTAGACCAGATATCATGTATGTTACATGTGTCTGTGCTAGGTACCAAGCTTGCCCTAAAGAATCTCATTTGACAGCAGTCAAAAGAATTCTGAGATATCTTAAGGGTACTCCTTATCTAGGCCTTTGGTACCCTAGGAATGGAGACTTTGAACTGACAGGTTATTCAGATGCAGATTTTGCAGGCTGCAAGGAAGATAGGAAAAGTACAACAGGTACCTGTCAATTCCTAGGTGGAAGACTGATATCATGGAGTAGCAAGAAACAAACAAGTGTGGCTATCTACACAGCAGAATCAGAGTATGTTGCTGCAGGAAGTTGCTGTGCTCAACTTCTGTGGATTCAACATCAGCTAGAAGACTATGGTATTCAAGTAAGTAGAACACCTCTATTTTGTGATTCTACTAGTGTTATTTCTATTGCAAACAATCCTGTCTCCCATAGTAGGACTAAGCACATAGAAATAAAATACCATTTTCTAAGAGAACATGTGGAAAAAGAAGATATTTCACTAGAGTATATTAATACAGATAATCAGCTAGCTGACATGTATACTAAGCCCTTAGATGAAACCAAATTCAATAAATTTAAAATTGAATTAGATATGATAAACTTAGAATAAGTTTTCAAATTTGGCTAAGTAAAATGGTGTCGACACACAGAGTTGTCTGTGTCGACACAAAAAAGTGGTGTCGACATTTCAGAGAAATGGTGTCGACACATCTAGACAGTCTGTGTCGACACTTAAGAGAATTAGTGTCGACACATAAATAGTAGGTGTCGACACATCCAAGGTGGTGTCGACACTTAGGATTTACTCAACATTAGTCTGGTAAAGTCTCGACTAAGTGTCGAGCTAAGCGGTGTCGACACATAAACAAGTGTCGACACATATATTATGTCGACTATATTTGTGGCGACACATAGTTGTCGAGACATTATAAGTCTGTGTCGACACTTATCAACAGTGTCGACACAATTTGAGTATTTTGACGCGCCCTTTCATCTTCGATTCTAGAAAGATATAGGTTTTCGCCATTGTCTGTCGACACGCTCACCAAAGTTTTGAGACCAAACTTGTGTGTCGACATCTCTCTTCTCTAGATTCAAATTTCTTCAAACCCTAATGGCGCCCAAGATAGAAGAGAATGTGAATGAAGGATATGAACTCGTGCGGCATGCTTTTGATGACGCGGAACCAGAGATCAAAGGCGTGATAACCCTAAAAGAAGAGACAGGGTTAGAATTTCTTGTTTCCGAACCGACCAAGATATGGAAAAAAGAAGTCCTGGAATTTCTGAATGCAGCAACCCTAGATGAATCAGGATTCAAAATTAAGTCAAGAGTTCATGGGGCAAAGGTGAAGGTCTCTCCTAAGAGTCTGAGAAAGGTACTACAACTACCAAGGACTAAGGAAGAAGAAGATGTTTCTGCTTCTAAGACTAGAGAAGCATTAACATGGTGTGGACTGGACTCCAAAATAAAAATTGTATCTATTTTCAACAGAAAGGGAATGAATATGTAAGGCAAGTTTCTATCTGAGATTGTGGGCAAAGTCATCCTGAGCAAGCCTGGAGGCCATGACAGAATCTCAGCCCACATGTTTACTCTCATGACAAGGATAATATTCAAACTAAAAACTGATTGGTCTACAGTTGTGTTTGATAAAATTAAAGAGAGTATAAAGAAGCCCAATTTTGGTAGAATAATAAGTCTATACCTAGCTGGTAGTATACTAGAGGTGATGAGTCAAGCAGCTGGATCTAAGATCAACCACATGAGGAAGATGGATATGAGAATCTTCTCTATGTGGGATAGAGTGTTAACCAAAGAAATGTCAACTCCTAAGAAGGTAACACCCCAAAGGAAGAAGAAAAAGACAACCCCTGTGGCTCAAGAATCATCAAGCAGCTCTGAAGAGCATGTGGTGTTCACTCCAGATGAGGAAGACACTGGAAATGTTGGACAATCTCCAGCAAGATAATAAGATGCAGAGAGGCAGGGGGAGCTACCCTCAGCAAGCCCTATTCACCAGGATTCAATCCAGGGGGAGCCTCTACTTGTGGAAGAGCCAACTCCACTAGAGAGTGAACAAGCTACACAGACCATACTTGAGGTAAGAACTGAAATCAACCAATTAGATTTCCCTATTGAGAATGAAGTTATGACTGACAAATTATCTGATGTTAATCAGCAACCTCAGATTCATAGTCAACCTCAGGATGTTGTCATGGAAGACACATCTGTTGCTGGTCAAGTGGTTGATGATATAAGAGATTCTCCACCCCATCCTCAACAGGAATTTACCTTAGAAGAACTGTTCCCTGACCTTCTTCAAATTGACATTGAAGTGGAGAAAGCTGCTGCTGAGGGGGAGAAAGTAATTATTAAGGGGGAGCAAGTGGAGAATATAGATAAAACTGCAGGCACAGAGACTGAGAAGCCCAAGGATACTGAGCAGGTTCCTAGGACTGAGAAGGATTTACCTTCAAGCCCTAAAGAAAGGGTTAATATTGCTAGCACATCTGCATCAGAGGATGAAGAGGCTGCAAGAGCCAAGAAGAGGAAATTCCAAGTCTTTAAGAGAAGGAGCCAAAATTATAAGAAGGCTTTACAAACAATTGCACCACAACCTGCACCACAGCCAGCCCCATCTACAGATTACAGTTCATTGATGGTGGCTTTACAAATTAAGCTTGATGAGCAAAGGCAAGCTCTGGAAAAATATGTGGATGAAGGGCATAAGTCATTACAATTTGATCTGGCATAAGACATCAAGTCAATCAGATTTGAAGTAAATCTGAACAAGAAAAAAATGACTGACTGCTTCCATAAGGGAGGAAATGCAGTAGTCTATCTGGCCACACATCAAGAGAAACTGAAGACAAAACTTGAAGAACTTGAAGTGAAGCAAGGCTATGTTCTGGAGAATCAGATAAGGATGAATGATAATTTGACAGCTTCCCACAATGCCATTGTAACTGAACTAAAGAATATAGCAACTGCCCAGAATGCAGCCCTGACCACTGCCAAAGAAGAATTTGACAAAGCATTGCAAGAGAGCCTAACTGTTGTTACTACTGCACTTCAGGATTCCCAGAAGTTAATAACTGAAAAGCTCCAAAGGTTGAAACCTTTCTACAAAGATGGAGTAAATTATCTGAATGCACAGATAAGATTCCAGAAAGATGATCTAAGAGATCACATTGAAAGAGAAGTCATAAAGGGGGAGAGGGTGTTAGTCAAAGCAGGCTCTGATCATGCAAAGTGGATTTCCAATTCCATCAGAGCCACCCTTGGATATCCTTCATTATGTGATGATGACAATGTTGCAGAGTCTGGAATTAATCCTGCATATCTTGGAGGGGAGCAAGCTGAAGTGGCTCAAGTAATATACCCTCCACTAGACTTTGATATGATACATCAAGACATACAATCAATGTATAGCCCTCCTGAGGGAAATCAGAAGGTCATCATAGAGAAAGTAGTTCAGCCAGTGCCAGAGGCTATACTGAAAGAACAAGAGGCTTTGCAGAAAGAACAAGAAGCCCAATTGTCTAAGAAGAGATTCAGGGAGCAAGCTGAATTGAGGCCTGACTTTGAACAATGGAGCCCCACCTCCAGGAATATCATTTTGACTGCATGGAAGGCTGCCAAGGACAATATCCAGGATAGAAACAAGTGGTATTCTGAACTGGAGTGGAGGAAGCATGAGAGTAGGCAAGAGGCAATTGTGCAATATAGAAGAAAGGCTAAGATGGGAAAGCTACCTCCTACTGCCCAGGAGTCTAGCAAGTACTTTCCAAAGCCTTATCATTACTTTGAAAGGCATAAGATCAAAGCTGAAGAGCAGAAAAAGAAGGATCTTAAAGGAAAGAAGTCTGCTGCTGCTGAAGATGTTGAAGCCCCAGTCCAAGCAAAGATACAATCAGGAAAGGGCATTGTGATCAAGGAGCCTGAGCAGCAATAGGATAGAATTTTTCTTTAGTTTACAGTTGTAATCATTTGATTTTAAACACTCTGTAAACTTTTGAATAATGAATATGTTGAAGTTGTTAGAACAATGTGATGTATGTTAAATCTATTACATTAATGTTCTGAGAAATTTGTGTATACATGTTTTGTTCATGCATGTTTAAGTACTTACCCTGTCATTTAATATTGTTTTACATCATACTGTGAATTTGTTATGTATGGTGTATATCATTGACTAAGGGTTATGACTTCTCCAAATAGGGGGAGATTGTTGGGTACATTGAAAATATGTACCTGATTTGAAGAAGCCTCACCCTACTTAATGATATACATCAAGGTGTATTTGATGTATTTTG
Source organism: Platanthera guangdongensis (assembly GCA_039583875.1). Lineage (NCBI taxonomy): Eukaryota > Viridiplantae > Streptophyta > Magnoliopsida > Asparagales > Orchidaceae > Platanthera > Platanthera guangdongensis. Next base: position 261,015,622 of record CM077150.1, read on the forward strand.
AGTTACCTTGTGCAGGTTAAGTAATTGCAGGGAAAGATTAAAAGTTTCTAAGTCCATGTGTCGACACCCAGAAGAAAAGTGTCGACACTTAAGAAGACTTGTGTCGACACCCAGAGAAGCAGTGTCGACACTTGTAGTAATTGTGTCGACACCAGGAATGCAGAGTCGACACCAGAAGGAAAGTGTAGACACATACAGGCTGTGTCGACACTCAATGAAGAAATGTCCAGAGAATTAGTGTCGGCACTTAGAAGCAGTGTCGACACCCAGAGGAACTTTGTCGACATCAGAAAGTGTTGACACTTGGAGGCTGTGTCGACACTCAACAAATTTCAACAAAGTTCAAGTACAAGTGTCGACACTAGGAGGCTGTGTCGACACTCAGCAAACTTCAACAGAGTTTAAGTACAAGTGTCGACATAATGAAGAATGTGTCGACACACAGCAAAAGTCTCAACACATGAAGAAAGTGTCGACACTAGGAGGCTGTGTCGACACTCAGCAAATTTCAATGAAATCCAAGTACAAGTGTCGACACAAAGGAGATGTGTCGACACTCAGCAAAAGAATCAACACAGAAGGCACGTGTCGACATCAAGAAGATGTGTCGACACTGAACAAGTTCAACACAAGAAGATGTGTCGACACAAAGGAGTTGTGTCGACACTTACAAGAATTCAACTAAGTACTAAAGAACAAGGAGTTGTGTCGACACACATTATCAGTGTCGACACATTCTGAAGAAGCAGTGTCGAGAAGTAGAATCTACAACACAAGGAGTTGTGTCGACACCATGAAGGCTAGTGTCGACACTTAGTCTACTTGTGTCGACACTTGGTCTATTTGTGTCGACACTTAAAGACTAACTGTCTCGACACTTACAGACAGTTACAGAAAATTCAAGAAGTGACTGGATGACTTGACAACTGCCATTCCAGCCAGTCTACTGCAACTGTCGGAGCTGTCAGAAAGTCGTTAGAAACCGGATCAGCCGGTCACCATGAAGAAAGCGTATATAAAGGCTTATTCTGTCAGCAATCCGGGATTGATCAATGAATCATTGAAGTACAACACAACTAGAAGAAGACCTTCAAGTGAAGATCTAAGAAGTTGGAGATAGAGAGCTCCTTCCAAGAAGACAGCTGTTGAACCAGGCTGTGAAGAAAAGTTTCAGATTGAATTCTGATTCTTAAGTTAGCAGTGATTGAAGATCAGCTGCATAGAGACTCAATCATATTGTGTTCTAAATTCAAGAAGCTTTGAAGAAAGCTAAGGGAGGTTGATCTCAGCAAAGTTCTTCCAAGAACTCATCAAGAAACCTGTCAACTCTTCTCTCTCATCCTGAGTTGTGGGTATATACTTTGTAATCTTAATTTCTTGTAGGATCCTTAGGGATCTGAGTTGTAAGCCTGAAATTATAAAGGCTGAGTGGTAGGGCATGTGTGCCTGATTGTAGGAGATACTTTTCTCTGAGTGTAGGCCTTGTTGAGGGCTGAGTGTAGGCCTTGTTGAAGGCTGAGTGTAGGTCTTGGTGAAGACTGAGTTGTAGGGCTTTGAGCCAGAGTTGTAGGAACCTGTTTGGGGTTCTTAGTGTAAGATCTGAGGATCTGAGGAATAGTGGAGGAGTTTGGCCGAATCTAGTACACTACTAGATAGGCGAATGGGGAAAGTGGATGTACCCAGACCTTGGGGAACCACTATAAAACTGTGTGTACTCTGTGTGTATGTGATTCTGTGATTGCTGTGCTGAATTGTTGTGAAGAATTATTTATAATTCTGTGATATAATCCGCCTAAAAGTTTAAGAAAATAAGGTCACCTATTCACCCCCCCCCCCCCCTCTAGGTGATTAGGTACAATTTCTTTCATACACCTTGGTCGAGAGGAAGATCACCAAGATGAGGTTTGGTACTTGGACACCGGGGAAAGAAATCACATGTCTGGGTGCAAAGAAAATTTTACTGAGCTAGACACCAACATCAAGTGCTCGACAAAGTTTGGGGATGACTCGGTCGTTGACATTTGTGGGCGCGGATCAGTGTTGTTCGCTTGTCACAATGGCGAGCACCGCACGCTGACGGATGTTTACTACATTACATAGCTTCGCAGTAACATAGTGAGCCTCGGGCAGCTCAATGAACATGGCTGCCAAACGCTCATCGAGGAAGGAGTATTGACGATCCGCGATTGGCAACAACGACTACTTGTCAAGGTAAGAAGAACCAAGAACCGTTTGTATATTGTTAAACTTAATATTGCACAACCTGTGTGCTTGGCGGCAAAATATGGTTGTACAACCCTGTATTCGCAAAAACGGGGGGGGGAGCAAACAAGGCGTGAGACTTGTTGCGCGTTTTTAAGACTTTTGGGAGTTTTGCACTCCCGGAGGCCAATTTTGGTGGACCTGCAGGATATAATTGCAGGGGGAGAAAAAAATCTGCCTCCCCCTCGCACCTTTTAGGGGGCGGGTTCGGCAAGTTGGCCGACACCCGCCTCGGCTTGCTAGGCGCGAGGTAGAAGTAGCGGGACCGGCCGACGGCCAGGGTCTCGCCCAGGAGGCTAGCCTTGCGGGGCGAGACCGGCCGACGGCCAGGGTCTCCCCTAGGCGGCCAGCTTTGCCGGGCGAGACCGGCCGCCGGCCAGGGTCTCGCCCAGGTGGATAGCCTTGTGGGGCGAGACAGGCCGGCGGCCACAGTCTCGTCCAGGCGGCGAGCCTTGTGGGGCGAGACCGGCCAGCGGCTGGCCTTGCGGGGCCAGACCTGTCGGCGGCCAGTGTCTCGCCCAGGCGGCTAGCCTTGCGGGGCGAGACCGGCCAGCGTCCAGGGTCTCTCCCAGGCGGCTAGCCTTGCGGGGAGAGATCGGCCGGAAGCCAGGGTCTTGCCCCCAGCCCTTAGTTCTTCTGCGGGTTTTGCCTGCTCGCGTCGGGTGTCCAGGGAAGACGAGGGGCATGGTTTAGCCTCTGTTCACCCCTGGACCTCTTTTGGTCATGCTTTTACTGTTGTGCCCTCGGGGTGGAATTACCTCTCTACCCCCAGTGTGGATGTTTTCTATTGGCCCAGGACCTTTTTGTCCTAGGGGTATTTCTGACCTTTTGGTCCCTAGGTTTGGGAAAACAATAAATAGACCCCTTGGGTACCTTTGGAGGCAGGGTTTTCTTTTGGCTTCCTCCTCCTTAGGCTTCTTCTTGGTACCCAGCTCAGCTATTGGTGAGGGAGGGGAAGTGCTCTCGTGACCTTTCTGGTGTGTGGTGGGACCTCCACGCTAGAGCCGAGGGTCTGTTCCTAGTTTCCCGAGCCTTTGGTCCGTGACATTCCCCTGAGTGCAGTAAGTGTGAGGTCACCCCTCTTTTGGGACCCTGAACTCCACGAGAGACCAAGTTTTTGGTTTCAACATTTTGGTGTGGTGAGCGTGGAGAGTGACCAGCACAGAAGATCTCGGTAGAGTGTCATGGATGGAGATCAGGGAGGTAGTGATGATCTCAGCGAGCTCCCCAACCAGTCGCCCTTCGTAGGAAGGGAGGAGTTCATGGCTTCCATCTCTAGCATCATGGAGATGTTGCGAAGTATTGCCCCCAGGCTGGCAGCTCAACTCCCACCCCCCAGGGACTGGCTCCCAGGGGTCTCGACGAGCTGACCCAAAGTGGTCTCGGTGAGCTGCTCCCCAGGGGTATGGGTGAGATGACTTCAAGGGGGGTAGAGGAAAGTGCACCAGGGAGACGGCCTAGGAAGGAAAGGATGGGAGAGGGGATCGAGCGAGACCTCCCCGACCGGGAGCTGTTCCCCAGCCCAGCAAGTACTCGCCTCCCGGGCGACCAGGTCGTGCGAGTAGAGTTCGTGAGACCACCCCTCAGGGGGTCACCCTTCAGCGAGCTGATCATCTCAGCCCCCGTTCCTGAAGGGTTCAGAGAACCTAACATGGTCTACTTGTAACATCCCGACTTTTATTAGGCCACCAGAGCCCTAGTGGGCCCAATAAAAGTGGCCTGAACCCTACCCATAACCCGGTGGGAGATAAACCTAGGAAGGAAATAGAGCTAGAGAACTCCGAATTGAGTTCTGTCAGTTCCTGTGACCTCGTATAGTCGATATGAGTGCATCGGAACTCGTTCAGTTGGATCCCGAGGTCATATAGTGGATGTGACAATTCCTCGTAAAACGTAACGAGAGCGAGATTTTGGATATCGAGCTAGAGAACTTCGAATTAGGTTCTGTCGATTCCTGTGACCTTATATAACCTAGACTGGTGCATCGGAACCCGTCGCGTCACAATCCGAGATCTAACTATAGATTTAGACACTTCGACCGTTTTAGCACGCTGCGACGCGCAAATTTTGGACTTTCGCCAAATGGACTCCGATTCAACCCCAGTTAGTGGCGTTGGACTCGTGTGGTCAATACGAAGTCAACGGAAGTCGTCCCAGTCAATTTCGACGACAATTGGTCAACTCGTGGTCAAATCAAGCATAGTCGTGCACCGAAAAGCGTGCGCACACAATTTGTGACACAACACATGAACTTTGACCCGACCCCGATGACTTGGACCCACTTTGACTTTGACCAGCAAGGGGGACCCACCCTAGGGTTGACTTGGTCAAACCCCCCTTAAAAACCCATTTTTGGATTTTTCTCCAAATAGGGGGCCCACCCCCTCTTCATGACCACTTAGGGTCTTGCCCCTCACCCACTTTGCCCCCCAACCAGCAAACAGCCCACTATAAGTGGAGGCCCATTCACACCACTATCCCTCTCTCTCTCTCTCTTTCCCACCCTAAAGCCCAAGCTCAAAGGGTTCAACCCCATTTCCACTATATGGGGGAAATCTCCCTGACCTCCAACTGTCCTTGGATAGCTGGAGGGTGGGATTAATCCCTCCCTAAGGAGGGAATTAATCCCACACCAAGTAGAGAAGGGGAGACCCCTCCCCACTAGCATATAAATGGCCCCCTCACCATCTTCCCCCTCAAGCTCTCTGAGCAACTCCTTCCCCCTACCAAACCCCCTGCTGGAGCCCAGGTGGCCAGAAAAAAGCGAAGCTAAGGGGCCTCCCCCTCCACCACCGCCACCTTTGGCATGGCCGACCAGGCCGGCCCTCCCGAGCCCACCAAACTCTTGTGGATACTTTCTCCCTTCCCCTTCCCAATTCTAGACATCGTGCATGCGCCTCCCAGAGGCCGGAGCACCGCCGGCGCCACCCGATCCATGTTCCAGGCCAGGTGGTGCCCAAGGAGGAAAGCTCCTCCCCCAGCGCCGGTGGTGGCACTGGGGGAGTGCTAGACTACTGGGGGCGGCGTGTAACATCCCATGTTACTTTTAGACCCCTCAACTTAGATTAGGTTAGGCATGGGGTGGGTGATAGGAAATTTAACTAGGTTTGACCCTAGTTAGTGGGTTGTAGCCATGTGGGGCCCACTAAGGGGCCAAAGTCAAAATAGGTCAAACTAGCCTAAATAGGAACCCTAGCCACACCATGACCCCACCACATTGCCCTAACCCTAAAATAATCTAAATGGACCCTAGGGCATGTCTTTAGGTCAACCCTTTGACCCTATTTGACCAAAGTCAACCATGGCCCTAATTTGGTCAAACCTATGCCTATAGGCCCAATTATCCCAAGTAGGGCACCACATTGACCCAACCCAAGTTGGGTGGTGCCATTAGACCCATGACCGCCAAGTGGGGTCAGCCCACTCATCATGGTTGACCAAGTCAACTCAAGTCAACGTAGTCAACCTAATTGAACTAAAGGAGAAATTGAGGGCTAAGCCCACTTCCCTTGGACCAAGCCCACCAAACTTGGCCCATAACCAGCCAAGTGGTCAATGACCAGCCCTACCCTCTGGTTTTGGAGAGAGGACACATGCAAAGGGGCATTTTGGAGAAATTACCCAAAGAGAGGAGAGAGAAGGTGAGTTAAGAAGAAGAGGCCACTTGGTCTTGGCTCCATCAGCCCAAAATGGTGCTGGCTGGCCTCCTCAGTGAATTCCAGAGAATTTGGCAACATGTGGGCCACTTGGCACCAAGGGTGAAGCCTCCAAAGCCCCAAACCGAGCTCACCTTGGTTGTATCTCCCTATACAGCCACTTCCAACTCAAATCGACCACACCATCATCTTCAGTGAGTGGAATCGAGTGGAGAATGAGTCCTGGAGCAAAGCTTTTGGTGGAGAATCGGGATTTTGAGCAGGAGATCATCAGAGCAGCTCAACCATGGCCAACCGCCGCCAACCTCGCCTCCGTGCCGCCATTCGGGTCCGTTTCGCCTCCCCTCTTCTCGTACTACCTTTCTAGATCTTTAGGGAGAGACATCGGGCTCAATTGAGCCCGATACCATGTGAGGAAAATGAGAATTTTCCGAGTTTTACTTCTTGCTCGGATTCGCTGGAGGATCCAATTCCGGCAGCCTCATCGCCGGAAACCGCTAGCCACCACTTCAGTGAAGGTGGTGGCGACATCCGCCGGCGGTGGTGGGGGCTCAGCTGGCCAGAAACTGCCAGCAAAGGTGGCCCAGCCAGAATCAATCTGGGTCGTTGGCTGTTTGGGGACGATGAACCGATTCCGTCTATCTTGCTTTAAGATTCGTGCAGCCCGATAACTATTAAATCAAATAAACTATAGTATATAAATACACATTTTGTCACACTTATTTAGTACCTTTGCATGGCTATTGTAGGCCTCTTAGAGGCATTTCCAGGACCTGAACCTTGAATGAAATTTATTGGTTAACCTCTTAACTTTAATTTTCCACCTTAAGCTTGTAATTTAGTGCAGTATACGGCCCTGTAGGTCGGTTTTGCTAGGACTGGTCCTAGGCAAGGGCAGAACTTCAATTTGATGCCCAAGCCAAACCAGTAATCAACATGATTCCATATTTTTGGAGCATGCATGATTCGGGCATATTTAGTATCTGCCAAAAAGTGAGAATTTTTGGGAAAACGGTTTCTATAGTTTTATTCATAATACTCAAAATTAAATAAATGAAATAATTAGAGTGTTATGGCTCCAAATGGCCCCATATTTTGGTGGCATGTCTTTGGGGACTATTCATGTACATGGTAAAAATTTCAGCACATTTGGACCACTGCATGTTGGGTAACTCACATGCATGTGTTGATTATATATAGGCTTGGGGTGCAAATAGCCAATTTAGAAATATTGTGTATTAAGCCTATTTGGAACATCCAAAAATCATGATATTCATTTCATAGGCTCATTAGGGGGAATTATGCCCCACATTGTAATAATGGGATTTTTGGAAGCAAAAGTCTCATTATTTGGAATTTTTGGAATATTAGAACTTTTGGAAAATAAATATAAAAATAGGATTATCATTGAGATAAAATCCCCAATTTTTGTCAAAGTCAATATTATGTTAGATTTAACTCCTGAAAATTTTTATGTTTCTGTTTGAAGAATTTTGATAGGAGTTATGTGGAAATTACCTTTTTACCCTCATTTTACTTAATTAGCAAATTGGTGAAAATACTTAGTAGAAAATTTTGGAAATTTTTTTGATGATATATCTGAGTATGAATAACCTTGTATAATGTTCTTAGCATTTTTGGATGAGTCAGTAAAGTTTTAAAACTTATAATGGCATTTTGGTAAATTATTAAGAATTGAATTTGGTAGGTCATTACATTATATAAGTTGATGAAACTCTTCCATTAGCCTTAAACTAATGATATATATGTTCTGTAAATTTCCTAGAATTTTTAGTAATGTATTCCTTATACTTCATTTGGAAAATGACAATTGTGTGAATTTTGTATTAATTAAGGAATAAATAGAAATATTTAAAGGAAAATTATAAATTTTGGTAGACAGAAATATTTTACCAAGATATAACTCAGGAAAAATTCCTTAGGTCAGTGGATTAAAAATTGTGATACTTCATGTATTAAATGACCTAGGGGATTAATTAAATGACTTAATTAGAGGCCTTAAGACTTAGGAAAATTATGAAAGTCAATAGGCTCACTTCATTAGTCCATACCATCCTAGGATAAATAGTTAGGGGCAGGTGGCACAAGGAATCAGAAGTTCCATTTCGGGGTGGTATTAGATCATGAGTTGCGCATAGTGTAAGTAGGTCATGTTATAAGGAACACCGGGGGATAGATCAATAAATGAGCTAAAGACTTCAATTGGAATATGACCCTGGTGGGTAGAGTTGTCTTAGTGACAAGAGTAAAGTGCAAGCTCTTGGGTAGCAACTGGAGTGGAGACCGGCGGAAGACCGTCGCCCTTCTGAGAACACCTTAAGTCATTAGGATCACTCAAGAGTAATAACGGGAGCTGGGGGTGAATTTTGGGTAGCCATCAACTAAAGTAAATATCCTTGAGAAAGGGAGCTTTGGGCGTAATCCCATCGTAGTTCCTAGTGCCCCCGAGAGCCTTCACCGGGTATACCCTGGGCAGTCCTGGGATTAACCTTAAATCACTAAATATAATAACCTGTAGACAATAGTAGTCTAATAGGTTAAGACATTGTGGTTCATTCTCGCCCGTGTAGGGTTGGAGGGATTGTGATAAATGCTCACCAATGTAGGGTTTGAGGGATTCAGGACAGGTTGGTCATGCGAGCTGAAGGCTCGGGATGAAATACTTGCATGTGCATAAATTTAGTGGCGGGGCATGCAGTACTGGCCGTTCGTCACACCGATGGCAGTACGGTGCACCAGGCAGGTGTGAGGGTTTGAAGGGCTAGTGGGTTGTTTTACACTGCGGTCTGGAGGACGATCCCCGATAACGCACACCCGACCCAACAAGACTGACGGGTTGTCAGCAAAGTACGTACGCATAGACTCTAGAGTGCACCTTGGACATGTACAGAGGCGTATGAGAGGGGTCTAAGGTTTGGTAGTGTGCATACCGGCCTAGAAGTGGAGATGCCCGCTCCGCTGCTGTCATAGCCACAGTGGTGGTACCCGAGAGTGAAGCTAGCTCTCAAAAAATGGGAACTAAAGGTCTGTGATCACAGAGTCGTTGTGTGTGAGTTGCACTTGCCTGTGCATAAATTGCATCATAAACATTCATTCATATTAGGTCATACGCTTCATAGATACTTATCATATAAATTAGTATGTGCTCTTTTATATGATAAGTTAAATTTCCTGGAAATCTTAACTTATAAATTTGTATGGGCTTTTTTATATGTTAAGGTACGATTTGTGATGGTAGAGTAGTGGTAACATAGTTTTACTTTCCTGCTCTTACTTTCAGTTCTTTACTTTACCGTACTGCACTTGTCTTACTTACCTCAGTTTTATACTTTACTTACTGCACTTGTACTGCTTTCATAGAACTGTTAGAGTAGAACTACTATTACTCTTCATATACTTGTTAGTATAGTGCCACTGCCATCTGTTTACATTTGATACCCCTTGTTATCCTCCGCTTCGTCCTCCCGCACGGTACCTAGGAGTTGCGGGGCGAGATGTGGAGAAAACGACTTAGTATTTTTGACTAATGGTCGGTGACCAAACTATTTTTAGGAGCTCGAGGAGATGGAGCACCAGCACGACCGACAGGACGAGATGGCAGGATGTGAGGAGTTGATACCACCACCTACTACTACTACTACAGAGTTGCCTCAGGTGGGATGACTTGGTGATGATAGATATCTTCCGCTGTTTAGAGTTGAGAGAGAGATATTTTGATATGATGTACTGGGCATAAGCCCTTATTACTCTTCATATTATTTTTGTACTCTTTTGGACTGATGTTTTCCTTTCATATGTTTATATGCATGTGCTGTGACTGTGGACTAGCTGTGTTGTACTCAGCTATGCATTACTTTTGTTCTCATTTTGTCCTACAGGTTATATGATCGTATTAGCCGGCAGAATCGATGTGTTGTGGTGCCGACTAACATGTGTGTTAGTGCCACCGTAGGACGGCGGTTCTGGGCATAAGACCGCGTAGCCTCCTTGGTAAGGGGGAGGGGGGGTCTTACACGACGACCCCCAGCAGCGGAGAGCAGTGGTGCAGCCAGAAAACATGGCTCCGGCGGAACCCGTAAAACAGAGCAATGCTTTGTTTAGAGCTTGCGGCGGTGGCCGACAGCGTAAGGACGCTGAGCCACCACCGGCGAGAAGCCCGACCCCTGGCACACCGGTCGGGGGTGGTGTGGTAGGCGGCCAACCACCCGAGGAGCGGGGGTCACTGGCCCCCGACGAGTTGATCGGGGCCAGCGACGGCGGCTGGCATTGGCTGGCCGGCGGTGGTGGAGGCTGTCACCCTCCACACCGCCGGGAAGTACAGTGGCCGTCTGATCTCAAGATGAGATCGGACGACCCTGTTTTCCTTAATCCCCGCCCCTGCCTCCTTTTTTGTGCCCCCACAGCAGATCTGTGGTCAAACCGTTGTGGGGAAACACTGGCCTGTTGCGCTGTGCGGCTCGATCTCAGCTGCAGGATCTTCTTGATCTGCTAATTGCAGACCATTTCTTATCAGAAATTTGTAGAAATTTTTGGGACAAACCTAGGCCCCTAGGGGAAAAGTAACCAACAAGAAAAATGTTCCCCATGATGAGGGCTTCCTCCACAAAATATTTTAGTATTTTTGGAGTTGATTTAGTATTTTTAAAAGCCAAAATAAAATTTGTTTGGCTAAATTAAAAGCCCAAAATACTTTGAAAAATTATAAAAAAATTACTAGACTCATTTTAGGCCCTCCTAATAGTTTTATCAAATCTGGGGTCTTGGGGACATGTTTTGATATTTTTTCTAAAATTTGGAATCCTAGGGTCGCGCTCGGAACGTATTCCGCTCATTTTCCCTCGAAGGTGGAAATTGGAGCGCGCGACCACCCCCTTTATCATCAAATAAGTAATTCAATACTACTCTAGTTTCGTACTGGTCAAGTTTATTTAGTACCTTCATTTCATTACCATTCTATTCTCGTACTGGTCAAGCTTAATTCAGTACCACTCCAGTCTCGTACTGGTCAACCTTATTTTAGTACTTTCAATTCAGTACATCTCCAGTCTCGTACTGGACAAGCTTATTTTAGTACTTTCAATTCAGTACAACTCCAGTCTCGTACTGGTCAAGCTTATTTCAGTATCACTCCAGTCTCGTACTAGTCAAGCTCATTTTAGTACTTTCAATTCAGTACCTCTCCAGTCTCATACTGGTCAAGCTTATTTTAGTACTTTGAATTCAGTACAACTCCAATCTCGTACTGGTCAAGCTTATTTCAGTAGCACTCCAGTCTCGTATTGGTCAAGCTTATTTTAGTACTTTCAATTCAGTACATCTCCAGTCTCGTACTGGTCAAGCTTATTTTAGTACTTTCATTTCAGTACTACTCTAGTCTCGTACTGGTCAAGCTTATTTCAGTACTTTCTATACAATACTACTCCAGTCTCGTACTGGTCACATTTCAATCCAATACTTTAAATAAGCAGCATAATCACCACACTTGTCCTCATTGCAACTTACTATTATAATCTCGGGTCCTGCTCTGACGAGCAGTCATTGTTAAAGTTGAGCCTTAGTTGGGGATAACCGGAGTTGAAGTAGTCCTCCAGGTCTAGCGCTAAATAATGCGCTCCCACGCTCCTTGTTGAAAGTAAAGCTAAGTGCAGACGCACGAAGTCTAAAGCCTAGTAGGGCAGGCCGACGTAGACCCAGTGTATATTATGATTGCCTTTTTTTGATTGTTTGTAAATTGCTTGCGGTGAAATAGTGGCAGGTCAGTCCCTCTCGCAGACCGTTCGTACTGGCGTGGGAAGGTAGACGACTCAAGGCGACAGGGAGATGGGTACCACGGGTGACCGACTGTTATATTCCCCGTCGGGTTTACCTCCGCTGGTCGGCCAAAACGATTCGCCGGATATTGCTCACATCCAAGAGTACATAAAGTTGTATGTTAGGACTTGGGGGTTGTGCGGTATGACCTCCCCCAGAAGTGGCAGGACTGGCCACTGTCTCTGACGACCACATTGGTGAGGCCCGTGGGGCTTGCTACCCTGCTAGAACAGAAGCAGTCCAAACTATGTCGACATAGGGTTTGTGTGCGCGGCTATGAATGTATGTGGTGTGTGTGTGGCTATGAATGCATGCGGTGTTTGCGCGACTGTGAATGCCTGCAATAGAATTCAGGATGTGAAAACATGATGTGCTGATGAGCTAGTGGAGCCTTGTTAAAACTGATTTATATTTCTTCTGCTTTTTCCAGTTATACTATCATGTACTCTTTTATAGCTGCTCCTAGCTATACATATATGAAATGTTGTGCTAACCCTCTCTTGCTTCGACTATTTACTTTTGTTAGGTGGGTGTGTGCTTGTCCCCAGGATATGGATCCGGGGAGGAGATTTGTTTCCACTTAGTTCTGTGACTAATGGTTATCTAAATAACCATTCACAGGAAATGGAGCATCATAGTGACCCACTATCGCGGGAGATTACGCCAGCGGCTAGGACTACTCGAGCAGATGCACCCCCACCATCCTCAGAGTTTAGAAACGTGAGTACCGCCGAGCAGCATAGGGAGTGAGAGTGTGAGGGTTATATGTAGTACATGTATAGCCCACTGGCTTATTTAAATGCTTAGGCTTCGGCCCTAGAACCTCTGTATTATTATATGATGTGTTATATATATCTACAGTGGTTTCCTGAAAGAAAACGGTTGTCAACCTAAATCACCTAGAGGGGGGTGAATAGGTGAGTTGTGCGTCTTTTGCGGAATAAAAAAAATAGTTAGAGCACAATACAGAACTATCTACCAATATCACAGACAACACAAGATTTATAGTGGTTCCCCAACCTTGGGTACATCCACTTTCCCTCACCGATCTAGCAATCAACTAGACTCGGCTACTCCACTATCTCGGATCAAAAATCGATCCTACCCTCGGAACAAAGTTCCTACAAACTCGATCCAAACAAAGGGATCTACACCTCGGAAGATAACACTTCCTACAAACTCGGAGTGAAAAACTCCTACACTCGGAGAAACTTTCTCCTACAAGATTAATAAAGTGTTGAAAATTATACAAACAGTAAATTCACTCAGATCTGATGAAATGGCCAGAAAACTTCTTCTTATAGACTTTGCAGCACTATCAGAAATTGGTGAAGAGAGTCTCGGCCCAGATCTGAATCTTCTTGCCTTTACAGAATCAGAGAGAGAGAAGATGAACGGTGATGTCGATCTCGATCTGTAACTTTCTTCAGAATGAATCCTCTGACCTTAGAAGCAGTTGGCCGGAGAAGATGGAGGTGGAGGCGACTTCCGATTCGGGAAAACGGAGAGGAGTCGGCTGAAGAATATTTCTTGAAATAAAATGACAAGAAAGCTTGGAGAATACTTAGGGTTTGTCATTTTCTGATAAGACCTTATATAGAAGAGACTAACGGTCATAATCGGTCATAATGATGTACACGTGGACCAATCATGTCGCGTGATTTCAAAATCCCGTCAGAAAAAGGACTTAGCAAATTTTCAGAGAAGGTTCAGCCATATACACGAGTAAGTGAATAGCTACTCGAGTAGTTGAATAACTACTCGAATACATGAAGCAGAACATACTCGGGTATATAAAGATGGGCTACTCGAGTAGGTAGAAATCAACTACTCGAGTAGGCAGAAAGGACTACTCGAGTATGTAGAGTGACTTACTCGAGTACATATCGGAACTACTCGAGTACAAGAAAAATTACTCGAGTATATTACATAAAATACTCGAGTACATGAAGTACTACTCGAGTGGGATACTTAGAAAGAATTCTGAAGATGTCAGCAAGAGCTACTCGAGTAGTTGAACTAAGCTACTCGAGAGGAAGTAATCTACTCGAGTAGGTGAAAGTTCTACTCGAGTAAATGACTTAGAAAATTCTGGAGAAGGAAAAATATTAAGGTACACGAGTGAAACATGATCTACTCGAGTAGGTATAATGAACTACTCGAGTATGATTCTATCTACTCGAGTATGTGAGTATACTTACTCGAGTCCATGACTTAGAAAATTTTGATAAACAGGGGTCACTTATCAAATTAAGCATGCTACTCGAGTATAAAGAGTAATCTACTCGAGTATATAAGCATGCTACTCGAGTATATAACTATGTCTACTCGAGTAGGTGACTTAGCTACACGAGAGATGTACTTAAGTACTTGAGTACAAAGTTCCTTTACTCGAGTAAATTATACCCAAACTACTCGAGTAGTTATAGACCTACTCGAGTAAAAGACTTAGAGAAATTTTTGATGTTGGAAAACTGTTTCTTCTAGAGTAGTCAACTTCCAATTCCTTTCCCATAGTCCAATAGCTTGAATATGAAGTGTATCCCAATAGAGAGATCACACATGAGTCAACACCTTGGAATATGCAATGAGGGATTACATTGCACAGTTCATGTGTTTGGTGACCCACTGTGGACTGACATTGGTCTACACTTCCCAGTGAAATTCCTGCAAACATATAACTCAAACCAAGCATCAAATACAACTTAATTCATCTTAGTTCCAGGGTGACTTCGTCAAATCTGGGTTAATGTGGATGTAATACCCAACAATCTCCCCCTATTTGTTGAAGTCAGAACTCTTTACACTAAGGTGAATTATGGGCATAAAAGAAACTAAGTAGAAAAACATGAGCAGGTAAGCAATAGACAATGAAAATGATAATTAGACATGAATGAAGAATTGTATATATGTAAGTTTCCAAAAACATCAAGTCTACAGCTTGTCATTTCAATCTCTCAACATCTTTTAGGTTTAGGCTTGGGATTGCTGCTTATCCATCTTTTCTTGATGTCTCCTTAGGTAGCTGAAAGGCTTAGGGAAATATTTAGGAGGCCTTGGAGGAGCAGTAGGGTTATTTCTCCCAAACTCTCTGTCATGGATCCTCCTTTTCAGAATAGATTTCTCATATAACTCCCATTCTTGGGAACTGTAATGAATGTTCCTGTTCTCATTAAGATCCAAAACTAGCCTGAGTGTGTCCAAAATTAGAGACTTGGAGGTTGGAGACTAGGCTTCAGCATGTTCAGTGGCTTTGGAAGGAGCAGTCCTGCTAGCAGAGGGGCCTTCACCATACTTCCTTTTCTTCTTGGTGGTTCTGATCTCTGGAGGAGCTTGAAGGAATATATCAGCAGGGCCTTCTTCCCAGCCTGAAACATAAGTATCTGGAGGGGAAACTGAGTCTCCAGGCTTGGGAGAGAAGGTAGGTTGTAGAGGAACAGCTGGGGTAGTGACATCTGTAGCTAGAGGGTTGAGATGATGGGGAATGATGTTTGGGTCAACTGCAAGATCTCGCAGGATCTGATTGTGCATCCAGACAGCAGTGTCATATGTGTAAAATTTGACACTCTGTATTTGGGCTAGCACATTATCATGAATGGTCTTCACATGAGCTTGTCATTCATCTGTCTTCTGAGCAGTAGATTTTTCTACCTGTTCTTTGAGTTCTTTTATCAAACCCTCCCCCTTTCTGATTTCAACAGATAGCTGGGATATGGCATCATCTTTGAAAAGGCCTACTTCTTCACAGATCTTCATCTTGTTGGCTTCATTCCTCTTATCTAGTTCCATCTGATTGTTGGCCAGGGTGACACCTTGTTCCATAATATTGCCCACACTAGTGATAGTATGGTCAAGGGCTTTGCCACCAAGTTAGAATAGGTACTTGAGCTTGTCAGTGTTATGCTGAATTTCAGCAAAGCCTCTGCTCATCTCAGACTCAAGAGCAGTTACCTTGTCAGTGATCACCTTTAGAGAGGTGTCAAAATGATGTCTTTGTTCTTGAAGAAGAATTGTGATGTGTTGCAGCAAATCTGAGGAGGAGGAGACTGTAATAGCAGCAGTAGAGGGAGCAGCAGTAGGGAGAGAAGGAGGTACACAAGGAGCTAGTTCTTTAATTATCACAGAGCTGTGAGCTCTGATGGTAGGAGAGAGAGAGAGAGCAACCCCTTCTTCTGTATCCTGAGGAAGAGAGAAGTCTAGATTTCTGAGTGGGGCCTCAGCTGGCTCAGGAGAAGGCTCATCAGAAATAATAATGGTGTCTGGCTGGTCTGGTGGAGGATTGGGAGATGGTGTTGGAGTCCTGGATGGAGAATGGGCAGGAGACTGTACTGGAGAGAAGTCCTTGTGATGTTCAGTGGTTGGAGATGGAGGAGAGAGAGGAGGAGGGGGAAGCACATCTTCAGAAAGCTCTGTAATCATGGCATCTATAGCAGCAGCTGTGGTCAGAAGAGCGTCTTGAGGTACTTGATCTGAAGGAGTAGCTGGACTCTGTGGAGTATGAGGTAGGGATGGAATTTCTGACTGAGGAGTGGGCTGCCTGACTTGTCTAGAAGGAGTAGGCTCCCCCTCACTTGGTGCACCAGAGGAGCTGGCCACATGATGAGGAGAGGGAGATGGAGTCCTGTCCTCTACAGCTAGAACTTCTGGAATTTCTGAAACCTTTGCAGCTTGGGCAGAAATCTTTAACTTGAGATCCCATCTCTGAATGGAAGAGATGGAGACCTTCTTCATGTGATGAAGTGGGGTCCCTTTGGAGAATTTGAAGACTTCGGGATTTGTGGCATGGAGGAGCAGAGAGATGATTCTGGCGTAGTTGGGGGACTTCATGCTGTCCTTAATTTTGTCCAAAATCAGCATACCAAATTGGTATTTCTTGCGGCAGATAATTGCTTGCATTATATCCAAGAAGTATAAGGGAATGTCTCTGATGGAGTGAGTCTTGCACAGTAGAATTTTGCCAATAATATCAACTAGAAATTTTCCTTCAGCGTTCATGTCTGACCTCTTAATATACTGAGCGTCAGGAGAAATGCCACAGAAAAGGGCTGTGCGGTCAGAGTCTTCATCATCTAACTCATTTTCCTCATCGACAAGCGGCAAACAGAGAAACTGGGAGACAGAGGTCTTGGTGAACTTGAGTTTCAAACCCTTCACTTGGGATGTTAGGACTTTTCCATTTCTTCTGACCTTGAGATTGGAGAAGAATTCGACAACTTCGGGGAATAGAACGCGACAGGGTTCCTGGAGAATGAAGGAGAGACCGGCGGTGTCGAGGAGGATGAGGAGGTTGTGGAAATCATCGGAGAGCTCTGCAATACCTTCGGTGACTAGTTCTGAGCCGATGCTGATCTTGGAAGAAGTCGTCATGGATGCGATTGACTGGAAGAAGTGAGAGAGACGGCTCTGCAGCAGCGGCGGAGGAGAGTAGACGAGTCGGCAGGGTAGGCGAAGAGGCAGAGGGTACTCGAGAGAAAGAAATGATGTCGTGTAGGTTTGAGTTTTCGGAATTTCATATATATATAACTCTTAAATTACCGCTAATTAATTTAAAGGAAGAGGCGGCATTTAGCCTTGGGTGGCGAATAGAACAAATTTCAAAATCTGGGAAATAGAACACGAGAAAGAGATAGACTACTCGAGTAGGTAGTCAGGAGTTACTCGAGTAGGTCTGCAGAGAGTACTCGAGTAGGTCTGCAGAGAGTACTCGAGTAGGTAGATGACTTACTCGAGTAGGTAAGAGAGTTACTCGAGTAGGTCAGCAGGTACTCGAGTAGGCACAGCCTTATACTCGAGTAGGTAGAGAAGAGTACTCGAGTATGTTAGTTGTTACTCGAGTAGGTCTGCCTTGACTCGCGTAGGGAAGTCACATACTCGAGTATGTCTCATGCTTCTAGAGTTGAAATTTGAAAAAGTTGAGAAAGAGTAGATTTTGACTAACCCCTTGCAATTACTTGCTTCTTAATCATCCAACCTTCTTTAGTCCTCTTTGTTGAGCATCCCAAGCTCTGTCTTGAAGAACGAGAACTTGGTCTCGTCCAGCGGCTTTGTGAAGATATCTGCAACTTGTCTATCTGTAGGCACATATTGGAGATCTATGTCTCCATGCTCCACATGTTCCCGGATGAAGTGATACCTTAGCTCGATATGCTTTGTCCGGCTGTGGGAGACTGGATTGTTGGCTATTGCAATTGCGCTGGAGGAGTCACAGTACAGGGGAATATCCTTGAACTGCAGGTTGTAGTCCTCGAACTGATTCTTTATCTATAGCAACTGTGCGCAACAACTGCCTGTAGAGATATACTCTGACTCGGCCGTTGAGATTGTGACACAGTTCTGCGTCTTGCTACTCCAGGAAATTAGCCTTCTTCCGAAGAATTGGCAAGTCCCTGAGGTGCTTTTCCGGTCGTCTTTGCTACCTGCAAAATCTGCGTCTGAAAATCCAATTAGTTCGTTGTCATTACTTCTTGGGTACCATAAGCCAAGATTTGGTGTGCCTTTAAGGTATCTCAGGATCCGCTTTGCAGCAGCGTAATGAGATTCCTTAGAGTTCACCTGAAATCTAGCACAGACACATGTTGAAAACATTATGTCAGGCCTACTGGCAGTAAGGTAGAGCAAGGATCCAATTATGCTTCTGTACTTGGTTTCATCAAAAGGTTTCCCTTTTTCATCCTTATCCAGAGACATAGTTGAGCCCATTGGAGTCCTCATAGAGGTTGCGTTCTCCATTCTGAATTTCTTAATTAGTTCTTTGGTGAACTTGGTCTGTGAGATGAAAATTCCATCTTCATATTGCTTCACCTGAAGCCCTAAGAAATACTTCAGCTCGCCCATACTGCTCATTTCAAACTTCCCTTACATAAGTTTTGAGAACTTTTTACAGAGGTTGTCATCGGTAGAGTCAAAAATAATGTCGTCGACATAGATTTGCACTAGCAAAATCTTGTCTTTTATTTCCCTAAGAAATAATGTCTTGTCTATATTTCCCCTTGTGAACTTGTTCTCAAGTAGAAAGGTAGACAGCATTTCATACCAAGCTATAGGAGCTTGTTTCAGACCATATAGGGCCTTGTGCAGAAAATAGACATGATCAGGAAAGTTAGGATCAACGAAACCTGGAGGTTGTTCCACATACACTTCCTCCTTTATGTTACCATTCAGGAAAGCCGACTTCACGTCCATCTGATAGACGGTGAAGCCTTTGAAAGCAGCATATGCTAGGAACAACCTTATTGCCACCAGCCTTGCCACTGGAGCATATGTCTGGTCGAAGTCGATTCCTTCTTCTTGACGATAGCCTTTAGCGACGAGTCTAGCCTTATTCTTTATGATCGTTCCGTCTTCGTCCATCTTGTTCCTGTAGACCCATTTTGTTCCAATGATGTTCTTTCCTTTGGGTCTTGGAACCAGCATCCACACATTGCAGCGCTTGAACTGATTTAGCTCTTCTTCCATTGCCATTATCCATGATGCGTCTGAATTTGCTTCCTCAAATTTCTTTGGTTCAACCTGTGAGAGAAAACTCAAATGAAGATTCTCATTAGTTGTACCTCTCCGAGTTCTGACACCATCCCGGGGATCTCCTATGATCTGGTCCATGGGGTGATCCTTCAGATGTCTGAGCTATAGAGTTCTTGCATCTGGATTATCTTCAAGCACCGGAGTGATTTCTTCATCCTGGATGACTTCTTCATTTTGATCATCAGCCTCTCCAATGGGAGTTGGAGTGGTGATCTTAATGAACTTCTCGCCTTTGTCTTCGGACGGATCATCCAAGCTAGTTCCTTTCAGCTTTTCACCTGCATCTTCAATGAGCACACTAGACGGATTGCTTTACAGCAAGCTCGTCTCATCAAATACAACATGTATCGATTCTTCCACCACCAGGGTTTTTCTATTAAATATCCTATGTCTTACTATGGCTACTATATCCTACAAAATTACCTTCAAAGCTCTTTTCGCTGAACTTGATGGTATGATACTTACCATTGTTAAGTACGAAGCATTTATAGCCAAAGATTCTGAAGTAAGAGACTGTTGGTTTCCTGCCTTTCAGAAGTTCGTAAGGTGTCTTATTGTGGTCTTTGTTTATG
Organism: Platanthera guangdongensis; assembly: GCA_039583875.1. Lineage (NCBI taxonomy): Eukaryota > Viridiplantae > Streptophyta > Magnoliopsida > Asparagales > Orchidaceae > Platanthera > Platanthera guangdongensis. The sequence goes on from CM077150.1 coordinate 261,035,465, forward strand.
AGTGCTCGATTTTTCACGTGGCATGCAGTGTTGACGGCCTCAGCCCAGAAGTACTCCGGTAGTGAAGCGTCACTCAACATGGTCCTGCAGGCCTCTATGAGTGTTCTGTTCCTTCTCTCAGCCACTCCATTTTGTTGTGGAGTACGAGGAGAGGAAAACTCATGAAAGATACCTAAGCTTTCGCAGAATTCTGTCATGGCCCCAGATTTGAACTCTGTTCCGTTGTCACTTCTGATTTTGACTATGCAGCAGTTGTATTCATTCTGCACTTGCCTGACAAAATTAGTAAAGGTGTCGAAGGTATCTGACTTGTGTTTCAGAAAGAACACCCACGCAAAACGCGAGTAGTCATCAACAATTACCAATGTATAGTCCTTACCTCCTAAACTTCTAATCTGCAGTGGACCAAACAAGTCCATGTGCAATAGATGAAGACATCTGTTAGAGTCTTTGCCAATAATGCTTTTAAAGGTAGCCCTTGTTTGCTTGCCTTTTACGCATGCATGATAAGGTCTGTCTTTGACATATTTGACATTTGGGGCATCACGTACTAAGTTCATTAAAAATAGTTTATTAATTGTTTTGAAATTAATATGTGCTAGTCTCTTGTGTCATTGGTCACCAAGAGACGCACTATCTTTTGCTAAAAGACACACTGGTGTAGAGGAATCTATACAGATGAAGTTTAAACAGAAAATGTTCCTGCTTCGAGTGTCGGATAGAATCGTTTCCATATTGTCAACGGATTTTATCAAGCACTTATCAGCATGGAACTCAACTATGTATCCTTTATCGCAGAGTTGGCTTATGCTAATGAGATTGTATTCCAATCCTTCGACATAGGCCACATCCGAGAAGGATACATTACTGTTAGTAATCATACCATAGCCTCTAGTAATACCACGGTCTGAACCTCCAAAGATGACCTTTGGTCCGTTCACAACTGGGGTAAAGTTCTAAATGAGGCTTCTAGTCCCGGTCATATGCCGAGAGCATCCGCTATCCAAGTACCAGATAGGCATTTTGTTGGCCTTTGGACATCCCTGCAATCACAATCAATTTGCCTTAGGAACCCAAACACATTTGGGTCATTGGTCTCGGGTTAGAGTGCTCCCCCTATGAGTGTTAGCATTATGAGCGGTCTTTCTCATATTGCTGACATGAGGGGTTGCAGCGTTTCTGGAATTGAACCAGCATTCTATGGCGAAGTGACCAACCTTGCCACAGCACCAACAGTCAAATCTGTTGTACCTTTGCCTCAAGATCTCCTGCTTGACCTTTTGGAACTTAGGTCTAGCAGGGGTAGCATTCTTGGAGGAAGATGCCTCATGATGATGGCAATCACATGGCTTCTTCTCCTTTATGGGCTTCTCTACAACAGGCTTTGTCTTTGGTGCCTTCTTGAAGTTATGCCCATAATTGAAAGGGTCATAGCTCTAAAGAATAACTTCTTCATAAGGTGCCTTAAAGACACTTTCGCCAAAGTTTCGGGGTCTAGCCCATCCTTGATAGCGGGACTTTGGCTCTACATAAGTAGGCCTAGCAAAGTGCCCGTATGATGAGTCAAAATCAAACTCATTTGATGGAAAGATGACCTTTTTGAATGTGGTTTGATTTTGAGGGGCTTTTCCCTTTTCTTCGGCTGAGGCCTTTTTGGCGGCCTTATTTTTCCGTTTATTCTTGTTTCTCCTAGAGGATTTACTAGGAGCTTCTTCATGGCCTAGTCCAGCTCCCTTGGCCTTTGCTGAGAATTCAGCAACGAATGGAAGAACTGTTTTGGGCTTCGAGAAACTCTCAACAAGTTTCCTTTCAGCCGCAATTTCGGCTTCCAATCCTTTGATGATCTTCTCCTTCAGGTCAAGGTGCTCAAGAGTCTTGTTATATTCTTCAATAGTATTATTGAAGTTTTCCTCGAGGGAGTCAGTCTGTGTGACTTTCTCTCTCAAGTTGCTCTCTTTGGCTTTTAGATATTCGATCTCTTTAGCCTGAGTCTTCACGTCTCGATGACATTTGTCGTAATCCATGATTAACTCCTTGTACTGGGCCATCAATTCTGACTCATCGTCAGAGGAGCTACCCTCGCAATCATGTTCAAAGACTTCAGACTCTGAAAGAGGGGTATGAGAGTTTACCTTCCCAGTGAACTGGGGCTCTTGTTCATCATCTGTTTGAGCCATTAGCCCAAAGAAAGCTTCTTCTTCTTCGCTTGACTCAGATGAGTCGGAGTCGCTAAGAGTCTTGCTCATTTTGGCTATGAGGCTCTTCTCTTTCCTCTTCTTGTTGTGTGAGGATTTCTTGTCTTCTCTTCTACCACCCTCCTTCTTCTTTTGAGGGCAGTCAGCAATGACGTGACCTGGCTTATTACAGCAGTAGCAGATGATGTCAGTTGAAACATATTTGTTCTGTTTAGTATTATACCTTTTGTGGCTGCTTGAGCCTTTTCTTTGTCGATCGTCATCGCGCCGCGATCTTCTGTATGAGGCATCCTTGCCTTTCCATTGTTTCTTTTTATTGAGGAACTTCTTGAATTGCCTTGAGAGTAGGGAGAACTCTCCTTCAGATAGTTCAGACCCTGAGGTGCTAGGCTCTGATGTTTCTTCTTCATCATCAACTTCTGGAGCTGGAGCGGGGGAGGCAGCCTTAGTATTTCTGGAGGTGTCTGCCTTCAGAGCGACAGATTTCTCCTTTAGTATAGACCTGCCCTTCTCTTCTTCAGCTTTTCTTGTATTGATTTGGAGTTCATAAGACATAAGCTTTCCGAAGAGATTTTGCGGGTCCGTTTCAGCTAGCTTCCCAAACTCCCTGATGGCGCATACCTTGTTATCACATTCCTTGGTTAGGGATCTCAAGAATTTGTCGTTCAGTTCTCCGTTGGTGAAGACACGGCCATACACCCTTAGGCCATTTACAATTTTGAAGAAGTTCTCAAAGGTGTCGGCAATTGTTTCCTTGTTCCCTTGTCGGAACGCTTCATATTTTTGATTGAGAAGGGATCTCCGATCATCCCTTACGTCTTCAGTTCCTTCCATCAAAGTGACTAAGGAATGCCACATCTCCTTAGCTGATTGACAGTGAATCAAGTTCTGCAGCATCGAGACATCGACTGTACTTACTATAATGTTCTTAGCTTTCTTGTCGAGAAAGACAAGTGCAATCTCGTCTTTGTCGAGATCCATTAGCTTTTTGGGAACTTCCTTGGTAGGGTCGATAGTGAACACATTCATGGGAACGTAAGGACCTTCTTCAACGATCATGAAGATCCTTGGATCCACAGCTTCCATGAAAAATTTTATCCTTTCTTTCCACATGGGAAAGTTATTTTTGTTGCACAGTGGAAGCTTGACGAAATCTTTGCCCTTGTCCATTTTATGGTAGAATCTTTCAGACAACAGATTTGGATCTGATCAAGGTGTTAACCTTTTGACGATCAACCCGCCTCTAATACCAATTGAAAGAAAACGGTTGTCAACCTAAATCACCTAGAGGGGGGTGAATAGGTGAGTTGTGCGTCTTTTGCGGAATAAAAAAAATAGTTAGAGCACAGCACATAACTATCTACCAATATCACAGACGACACAAGATTTATAGTGGTTCCCCAACCTTGGGTACATCCACTTTCCCTCACCGATCTAGAAATCAACTAGACTCGGCTACTCCACTATCTCGGATCAAAAATCGATCCTACCCTCGGAACAAAGTTCCTACAAACTCGATCCAAACAAAGGGATCTACACCTCGGAAGATAACACTTCCTACAAACTCGGAGTGAAAAACTCCTACACTCGGAGAAACTTTCTCCTACGAGATTAATAAAGTGTTGAAAATTATACAAACAGTAAATTCACTCAAATCTGATGAAATGGCCAGAAAACTTCTTCTTATGGACTTTGCAGCACTATCAGAAATCGGTGAAGAGAGTCTCGGCCCAGATCTGAATCTTCTTGCCTTTACAGAATCAGAGAGAGAGAAGATGAATGGTGATGTCGATCTCGATCCGTAACTTTCTTCAGAATGAATCCTCTGACCTTAGAAGCAGTTGGCCGGAGAAGATGGAGGCGGCGGCGGCTTCCGATTCGGGAAAACGGAGAGGAGTCGGCTGAAGAATATTTCTCGAAATAGAATGACAAGAAAGCTTGGAGAATACTTAGGGTTTGTCATTTTCTGATAAGACCTTATATAGAAGAGACTAACGGTCATAATCGGTCATAATGATGTAGACGTGGACCAATCATGTCGCGTGATTTCAAAATTCCGTCTGAAAAAGGACTTAGCAAATTTTCAGAGAAGGTTCAGCCATATACACGAGTAAGTGAATAGCTACTCGAGTAGTTGAATAACTACTCGAGTACATAAAGCAGAACATACTCGGGTATATAAAGATGGGCTACTCGAGTAGGTAGAAATCAACTACTCGAGTAGGCAGAAAGGACTACTCGAGTATGTAGAGTGACTTACTCGAGTACATATCGGAACTACTCGAGTACAAGAAAAATTACTCGAGTATATTACATAAACTACTCGAGTACATGAAGTACTACTCGAGTGGGATACTTAGAAAGAATTCTGAAGATGTCAGCAAGAGCTACTCGAGTAGTTGAACTAAGCTACTCGAGAGGAAGTAATCTACTCGAGTAGGTGAAAGTTCTACTCGAGTAAATGACTTAGAAAATTCTGGAGAAGGAAAAATATTAAGGTGTTGGAACACCCTATTACTAATTTGGGTCAGGATCACTATGTCTTTAGGAAACCTGTTTTTGACATCTTTGTATAGATCTAAAGGTCAATTATAATTGAGTCTATGGGTTAGTAGTTTGGTTTGGAAGCTGCCCTCAAGACCAAGTTTTTTCAGTTTGGAGACTAAGTCATTTCGTCGAGCTCAGTACGACGAATCGTCGAACTCTAATCGACGATCGTTTAGCTCAACTTCGACGAATCGTCGAACTCCATTCGACGATCGCTGAGCTCAACTTCAACAAATCGTCGAACTCCATTCGACGATCTTTGAGCTCAGTTCGACGATCTTGACTCCAGTATTGATTCTTTATCTCTGAGCTCAGCTCGACGATAGTTGAGCTCAGGTCGACGATCTCTGTTGTTGTCTAAGTCCAAATCGCTGAGCTCAGTTCGACGATAGTAGAGCTTAGTTCGACGTTTTTCTGAAGAGTTAAATGACTTTCAAGATTCAAATTCAGAACAGTTAAGGAGTTATTCTCAGCAATTAATTCAGAAGATTTTGTAGCCATTTTCATTTATTCTGGAGAAAGTTTCAAGGGATTATCAAGGAATATTTCATTGGACTTTACCCCAGAAGATAATTGCAATTAAGGATATAATTAATGACAGGCTAACGGCTATTCTGGACACAGGATCATTTCTATTCAGAACAAAGGAATAAAAGATAAGATTTTTGAATTCATTAACAAAAGAAGAAGAAGAAGAAGAGAGTGCACAGGAAGAAAAACAAGGAGAAACACACATTCTGCAATATTCATTCTCTGCAAAACTTCTTTGCATCAACTCTTCTCTGGAACAACATCTTTCTTAACAACAATCACTCAAAGAGAAAAAAAAGAGCTGTAGACATTCTCTATCTAAAAGAATTCATACAAGAACACACAACCAAGGAGATCAACCATCTGAAATCTTCAGATCTCTTTTGATTCAAGTGTTCAAGGCCATCATCATTCAAGACTCCAGACACCTCACATTTCAGTTGTTGCTGAAATCATCAATTGCTGGAGATCAATTTCTGAAGGTCTATCACCCTACAGCAAAGCTTCATTTCCTGATCAACTACAGATCTCAGGGGGAGCTTTGACAACATCACTGAATCCACATAGTCTTCTCAGCTGCTTTGAGAAAGAGAATACTTCCATCACTCTCTCATCCCCACCTCTGTAAAGAGTTTTTCAAACTCCCTTCAAAAGTTTGTGTGTGATTTTTGAGCACCTTATCAAAAGCTCATTGGTGGCAAGACACCTGATCAAAAAATCTGGTTTGGTTTTTGAGCACCTTATCAAAATCTCATTGGTGCCCAGGACACCTGATCAACTCATCCTGCAGTGGATTCCTACCTAGGGTGGTAGAAGAGTGGATGTACCCAAGTTTAGGGGAACCACTATAGCTCCTTGTGTCTTCTAGTTGCTTGTCTTTATTTTTGTTTCTGGCTGTGATCTGTGATTAGTTTCTTTTGTAGATTGTGATTAGATAGCTGATGTGTTTATATTTACCATTTGCTTCCCTGTTCACTCAAATTACAACAACTGTTGTAAAACGTTTTTAAGCACCACACTCTATTCACCCCCCCCCCCTTAGAGTATATCAGATCTAACTCGCACTTTCAATTGGTATCAGAGCGAGGTTGGTTAAAAATACCACATCTCAGTGGTTGCACAGACGAACACCTGAACCCAAAGATCCCTCTAGTTAGATCTTCTTTTTTAGATTTTGTTATTAGATTATCTCTTCACAAATCGTGCCCAAAACAAAGATTATGCTAGCACCAGACCTCCAGTGTGCAATCTGTCTAAGTTTGCACTTTGGAAAGTAAGGATTAGACTCTACATGAATTCTATTGACGAGGACATTTTTAATTCTGTTTTGACAGTTTGTCCAAGACCTCCAGAGAACACAAGCACAAATGTTGTTCCACCTCCATCAGGAACAGATGCTGATATCAAGAAGTGAAAGGTAGCAGATGCAAAGGCTATGAACATCTTAGCCCAGACTATGTTTGATGATATTTTCCAAAAAGTGGCTGAATGTAATTCAGCAAAGGAAATCTGGGATAAGCTGTCTGAAATAGTCTCAGGATCAGCTGATGAAAGAAAGGACAGGAGATCCCACCTCATATCCCAATATGAGAATTTCAAGAAAGGAGAAGCTGAGTCAGTAGCTGAAATGTATAACAGACTCAGTTTGATAGTCAATGAACTGAAGACCTTGGATAAGGAGATATCATTGACTGAGCTAAATGACAAAATCCTAATGTGCTTCTCAAGCACTTGGGATTCAAGAATCAAGGATGCCAGAAGCCTGAATGAGATTACAACAGAAGCTCTCTTGGGCAAGCTCAAGTCTTATGAGCTGCTCATTAAGAACAGAGAAGAAGAGCAGAAGGCTGCCTCACCAGCCACAAGAAAAGAAAAGACAATAGCTTTCAAAGCCACTGAAGATCAGCCTGAAGACAAAGCCACAGGCAATGATGAACTGCTCAGTCTATTGGCCAAAATATTTTACAAAATGGCCAGAAAGGACTTCAGAAAGAGATCATACAAAGAGCATGATAAGTCAAGGTATGATAAGTCAAATAATAAAGAAATTGTATGCTTTGGTTGCAGGAAACCAGGCCATATTGTGCCTGATTGTCCAGAAAACAAAAACAAAGACAGAAGGGACAAGAAAGAAAGAAGAAAGGACAAAGACTTCAAGAAGAATGGCAATGGCAAACCCTCCTCAAGCAAGAACAAACACACAAGGAAGGGATTTGTTGCTGAATCCTGGAGTGAAACTGAAGAAGAATCAGAAGCTTCATCCAGCTCCAGTGATGATGAGGATGATGCTGAAGAGAAGGAGTTCTGCATGATGGCAATCAATGCCTCTCAATACAATTCAGATGCAGAAGAGTCAGAGTCAGACTCAGAGACTCAACTTGAAGAGGACCAGGTAATTAGTTCTTTTGATTTCAATTCTGAGGACTTTAAGCCTGAGTTTAAAGCATTATGTTTAGACTTACTAAAATCTGAGAAGGAAATTATTTCTCTCAGAAATCATTTATCTGAACATAGTATCTTAAAGTCAGAAAACCTCAAACTCTCTAAGGAGTTGGAGTGCTGTAGGGAGCAGATAGCTTCACTGAAAGGTGAGCTATCAGAGGCCAAGAAGCTTGAAGAATCCCTTAATGGGAGAAGTATCAAGCTGGTGGACATCACAAGCACAGTGAACTCCAGATTCAATAGTACACTAGGTTTGGATGCTTCATCCAGCCAACCTATAGTTCTAACAACCCCAATTAAGTTTATTTCTGATAAAGGGAAGGGAGTTGTAGAGGTAGCTAGGAAAAATTCTGATCTACCTAAGAAAACCAAGTTCCAGCAGAAATCGTCGAACGGAGCTCGACGATCGCCGAACGCAGATCGACGATCTAAGGCAAAATCGTCAAACTCAGGTCGACGATCTCTAATTCCTGAACTCTGCCACAGTCTACCGTCGAACTGAGCTCGATGATCTGACCCAAGATCGTCTAACGCAGCTCAACGATTGTCGAATAAAGATCAGAGCTTTGGAAATTCTTTCAAGGGTAAATCAAAATCCAATCATAGGGGTCCTTCATCCCAAAGCTTTAACCCTTATACTGAATGGATAATACCTCCAAGGAGATATCATCCTAAAGGTTATAAGAGTCAACCTGGGATGTCTTTTATTTTTGAGTTTAAAGGTTATCAACCTAGGCCCAAGGTAAACTGGGTCAAAAACAAGTGAATTATTTTATGTGCAGGTGAAGACCTATCCAACATCAAACTAACAATGGTATTTGGATAGTGGGTGCTCTAAGCACATGACAGGAAATAGGGATAACCTCACATCCTTTAAAGCCAAGCTTGGACCCAAAGTCATATTTGGTGATTCAAAATTTGGACAAACTAAAGGATATGGTGCAGTCTAGATTGAGACAGTGACATTCAAGAAGGTAGCCTATGTGGAAGGACTGAAGCACAATTTGATCAGCATCAGTCAGCTATGTGATGAAGGCTACCAGGTGACTTTCAGCAAAGCCTTATGCAAGATCAAGTCAGAGGACAACACAACTGTGTTGACAGGTAAAAGGAAAGATAATATCTACTTAGTAGATTTTCTTTCAACAGAAGTAGATATTTGTCTGTTCAATTCTGTCTGTAGACCTAATGTTTTATGGCATAAGAGACTAGGACATTTAAACCTTAGAACCATTGCTAGGCTATCCAAGGACAACCTTGTTAGAGGAGTACCTTCTGGCCCCTACAAGAAGGAAGGACTCTGCAGGGCTTGTCAATTAGGCAAGCAAACTAAAAATAGTTTCAAGTCACTTAATAAGAGTGATTCACCTAGGATTTTGTATCTGTTACACATGAATTTTTTTGGACCCATTACAGTACAAAGCCTAGGAGGGAAATCTTACACTTTAGTAGTTGTAGATGACTTCTCTAGATTCACATGGGTGTTCTTTCTGAGGAAGAAGTCTGATAACTTTAAGTGTTTGACAGAGTTTCTCAAATGTATACAGATTGAGTTCAATACTCACATTGCCCTGATCAGAAGTGATCATGGGACAGAGTTTGATTCTCTTCTTATGCAAGAGTTCTGTCAGAGTGAAGGGATCAGACATACTTTCTCAGCTCCTAGAACTCCTCAACAAAATGGGGTAGTTGAAAGAAAAAATAGAACCCTTATTGAATCTGCCACTACATTGTTATCAGATGCTCACCTTCCTCTATCTTTTTGGGCAGAGGCAGTGAACACCTCCAACTATGTGCTTAACAGAAGTTTAATACATAAACTAAAGAGCAAGACTCCCTATGAATTACTCAAAGGAAAGAAACCTAAAGTTGAGTATTTTAGAATTTTTGGTTGTATTTGTTATATACATAATAATGACAACAAGTATTTAGCAAAATTTCAAGTTAAAGCTGATGAAGGAGTGTTTCTGGGATACTCCATGATCAGTAAGGCTTATAGGGCTTATAATAAATCATCTCTTAAAATTGAGGAATCTGTTCATATATCATTTGATGAAACTAACATGTCTTTCAAGGAGAAGAATCCTTCTACCATAGAACCTTTGCAGGTACATTCTCTTGCTGAAGATTTGAATAGGTTACAGATTACTCAAAAAGAGGAAAGTAGTGAAGATGAAGAAAGCATTCAACATATTGAAGAGAAACAACTTGAAGAGTCAGTTGTTGTACCACAAGAGGAAACAACAACACAGGTTGGTGAACAATCAACACCCCCTATTGATCTAGTAACATCAAGAGACCATCCAATTTCCTAAGTAATTGGAGACATCTCAGCTGGTGTGCAAACCAGAAATCAGGTCAATCAAAACCTGTTGCACACTTGCTTCCTATCTCAAATTAAACCTCAATCCATTCAAGATGCAGAGCAAGATCCACACTGGATCATGGCAATGCAAGAAGAGTTGCATCAATTTGAAAGGAACAAAATTTGGGAAGTAGTACCAAAGCCTAAGGATCACTCCATTGTTGGAACAAAGTGGGTGTTCAGAAACAAATTGGATGATCAAGGAGTAATTGTAAGGAACAAGGCAAGGCTAGTTGCTCAAGAATACTCTCAAGAAGAAGGCATAGACTATGACCAGACTTTTGCACCAGTTGCAAAATTGGAAGCTACTAGAATCTTCTTAGCATATGCTGCACACAAAGGCTTCAAGGTATATCAGATGGATGTAAAGAGTGCCTTTCTAAATGGAGACATCAAAGAAGAAGTCTATGTCAGACAACCTCCAGGTTTTATCTCTCCAACCCATCCTGATTACATTTTTAAATTGAACAAAGTATTATATGGTCTCAAGCAAGCTCCTAGAGCATGATATGAGACCCTAGCATGCTTCCTTCTAGAAAATGAATTTATAAGGGGTAGAGTAGACCAAACTCTTTTCATTAGAAATCATAAGTCGTATACCCTACTAGTACAGATCTATGTAGATGATATTATTTTTGGCTCTGCTGATTCAAATTTGTGCAGAACGTTCTCCAACCTAATGCATTCTAAATTTGAAATGAGTAGCATGGGTGAGCTATCCTTCTTTCTAGGATTGCAAGTCAAACAACATGCTGAAGGCATCTTTATTTCTCAAACCAAGTATGCAAATGAATTGGTCAAGAAATTTGGTATGTCTGAAGAATCTTGTATGAAAACACCTATGCCTACCAATGCTGTATTGGATGCTGATGAACATGGGAAACCTGTTGATCAGACAACATATAGAGCAATGATTGGCTCTTTACTGTACCTTACCACTAGTAGACCTGATATAATGTTTGCTACATGCATATGTGCTAGATTCCAAGTGAGCCTTAGAGAGTCACACCTAACATTAGTAAAAAGGATTCTCAGGTATGTAAAAAGTTGTCCAAATCTAGGTCTCTGGTATCCAAAAGATTCAGCATTTGAATTAACTAGATTTTCTGATGCTGATTATGCTGGATGCAGAATTGACAGAAAAAGCACCAGTGGAACTTGTCAGTTTCTTGGTGATAGATTTGTCTCTTGGTTTTGCAAGAAACAAACATCTGTGCCAACTTCAACTGCTGAAGCTGAATATATGGCTGCAGGTAGTTGTTGTTCACAAATCTTGTGGATTCAAAACCAACTCCTAGACTATGGCTACAACTTAGAGAAGTCAAAAATCTTTTGTGATAACACCAGTGCTATTTCTATAGCTCAAAATACAGTCCTCTATAGTAGGATAAAACACATAGAAATTAGGCATCACTTTGTAAGGGATAATGTTGAGAAGAATAAAATTGAACTTCAATATATCCCAACTGATTTACAAAGGGGAGATATTTTCACCAAACCCTTGGATGAAAAGAAACACACCTTCTTCCTAAATCAGTTAGGAATGTTAGATGGAGGAAGTCTAAAATAATATCCAAGATTTTGAAACTCTAAAAATGACCAAGACTAGGCAAAAATCTTGATTTTTCTAAGTGTCTATAGTGTATTTCTGGTCTCTGAACTGCGCTCGACGATTTTCCCCCAGATCGTCGAACGGAGATCGACGCTTTCGGAAATCGTCGACCTGAGTTCAGCGCTTCTCAGATAGTGTTCAACTATCTCTCCAGGTCAACGATCGTCGAACAGCGCTCGACGATTTTGTTTTCTGAACTATCGTCGAACGGAGCTCGACGCTCTCCAATATCGTCGAACGGAGATCGACGATATTGTAGACCCTTCAGATTCCTTTAGAAGCCCTTATTGTCGAACTGAGTTCAACGATCTTTCCTTTTCTGCGTCGAGCCCTAATATAAAATTCATTTTTCGGCCGTCGTTCTCCTTTTGCTCTTTCAATCCCTCTGCAAAAAATTCTCTTTCCCTCCAAACTTCTCTACACTTGGTCGTTTGTTTGTTGATTTTTGCAGGTAACAATGGCCGTCTCAGTTGCCGTTCTAGCCGCAATGAAGTTTGATGCCGGATTTGATATAGACATGGAGTCTTTCAGCACCAGTGATCAGGTTTTTCAAGACATTCTGGAACTGTTCAAGGAACAAAAGCTTATTACCATCATGTCCACAAGAATCAAATTGGCTGCAGATGAGATCAAGGAGTGGGTCTATATTGCCCACAACCAGGACCAAAATACAGTTGTTGGATCCATTTCTGGAACTCAGGTACCTCTGACACCTACCATTCTGACAGAGGTTTTTCAATTAAATTCTGGAAGAGATTCTGCTGAGTTATCTGGAGAAGAATTTTCTGACTTACTTGCTAGAATGGGTCATTCTGATGCAAACCCTAGAAAGCTGCTGAAAAAGAACTTAGCTGTTGAATACAGGTTTTTGGCTGATGTAGTGGGAAAAGTTTTGTTGGCCAAGCATTCAGCACATGATACCATCTCCAGGTATCAGCTGTGCTTGATGGGAGCCTTAGTGGATAAGAAACAGTTAAACTGGGGAGAGGTCTTCTTTGACTCGATTAAGAAGAAAATCAATAAGAACTTTGTAAATTATGGAAGGATTCTAGGGATGTTTCTCCAACACAGATGCCCTGCACTGCTAGTCTCTTCTGGGATGCACATCAATGCCTCAAAGAGGCTGTCCTGTGCCCTGTTTGGCAAATGGGACATGCAGATAGTGAAGCCCAGCAGGCCCTCTGCAAGCACTACTTCAGGCACAAGGACTGTAACAGTCTCTTCCCCTCAAGTCTCTGGCCCTGCAGAAGACTTGCCTGCTGCTGCTTCTCCTCCTCCTCCTGTTTCATCTCCACCAGTCACCTTCACCATTCAAACTTCATCCACTATCATTATTTCCAGCTCATCTCCTACATCAATTCCATCTCTAATTCCTACTCTTCCAATACCAGAAGAAATCTTTCACCCATTACACCACTACCCTCAACCAGACATTGACACATCATCCAACATTCCATCATTCAATCTTCTAGATGATTCCTTCATGGATGATTCACCTTCATCCCCTCCTGAGCTACCCTCCTCTTCCACATCTTACCAACAACTTCTACAAGATATCATTGATCAACCCTCTTTCACACCTTCTATATCCATACCACTTTCTTCCATTTCCACAATCCCCACACCTCAACCTTCACTTCTACCATCCACCAGCTCTCCACCAACATCACCAGTTGCTCCACCATCCTTCTCTACCTCTGCTCAAGTCCCTACTAAGCAAGTAGATATTCCAGCCTTAGCTGACAAACTTTATGAGTTGATAGCTCTCAGGCTCTCACTTCTGTTGGAGACCTCCTTGGCTCCACTCTTCAAGTCAGTTGCAGACTTATCTGCCAGGCTCTCCTCCATCTTTCCTCCTCAGGCAATCCCTTCATTTGGGTGCCTTGATCCAGATCTCTCTGAATCTAGGCAGGGGGAGATGCCTCATGAAGTGGTGAGATTATCTGCTGCTGCTGTTGTTACCTCAGTTCCTGCTACTGTTGTTACTAAAGCTCAAGTTCCACAGGTTGCAGTTTTTTCAGTGGACCTCAGGTCCCTGCTTTTAGTTTTTGATTCAGTTTACTTCAGCTGTCTTCCAGTAAGCACTGCAGTCCAACCATCAGAGGATCTTTCCAAGGCCATTGTGCCCTTTTTAAGCTGTGATTCCAGCTTAATAAGCTCCTACATCAATTCTCTATATACTGCTGAGCCTTCTATTCCCAGTGATCTTACTGCTGCAAATGTTAATGTTTCTGTTGCTGCTGCTCCTGCTGCTGTCAGTGATGATACTGCTGATGAGTTAATCTCTAAGGATATACATATGACAGAGGCATATGACTTTGAGCCTGCTATCACTGCTGATGTTGCCCCTGCTGATGTTGTTGTATCCGAAACTGTTTTCTCTGAATCTGTTGCTGCCCCAGTTGTTGTTGTTATTACTGCTGCTGTATCTTCTGAGAATGTTGCTCCTGAAAGTTCTGTATCTGCTATTACTGTTGCTGCTACAATTGTTGTCACTGCTGTCTCATCTGCTCCAACCCAACAACAAAAAGATTATCTGAAAAGGATTGATGCTTTATATGATGAGCAAAGCTCTTAAAGTGATGAATATAGGACTGATTCTGATGATTCCTCAGCCACTATAGCCAGGAAAAGAAAGGCAAGGAGAAAGGCTATGAAAAGAGTTCCTTCATCCAAAGTCAAAGATACAAATGACATACCTTATTACATTCTTCATGACTGCCCCATTACTGAACATTGGATGCAATATTCCAAGAATCAACTTAAGGCTATGAAGAAAAAGAGGAAATATGAGAAAGAATCTTCTTAGTTTCGAGAAGGAACTTCCTTCATCTGCCCAAGGAAGAAGATGAAGATTCCATATCAAGCCCCATTTTTCGGTCCGTAACCCGGATGGAACCGGGACCAATCAGAAGTCTCTAATACGCGGGCCTCGCGCAAAAGTGTATGTCACACAACAAAAATGCGTGAGTCCCGCATGCATTTCCAGGCTTCTGACTGATCCCGGACAAAAAATTTTGAAAACGGACTCCGGACTGAAAAATTCCTCCCATGTCAGGGGGAGGGGGGCCCGCCCCGCCCTTCTTCCGCTCCCATCCTCCTACACTTCAAGAACGTGAGATATCAGCTACACCGCCGCGAATTAAGAGCCTCTCTCGATTTATTTCAAGGCAAATAAATATTGTTATTTTTCATTTTAACGGTTTTATAGTTCTTCCTCTATTTCGCGGATTAAACAATCATTAATATTTTCAACATATAAATTATTATTATTTTTGGGGCGTTTATATTTGTAGCCCTTATATGACTATTGGCAGCTCAAAAATAATGACAGCCCAAAATATGGCTATTGTCAGACTGATGGATATTGACAGTTCAGAAATTAAATTTTTAAAAAGACATTTTTAGAAAAAGTGTTCAACATAAAATTTGTAGATCTCGACTATATCTACAACTTTTATGTTGAACACTTTTTTTCTAAAAATGTCATATATTAGGTCTATTTTCAAAAAGCGCGGAACCCGGGCGGAACTTTGCGAGTTCCGCCCGGGTTCCGCGTCTTTTAAAAATAAACCTACTATATTGTATTTTTAGAAAAAGTGTTCAACATAAAAGTTGTAGATATCGTCGAAATCTACAACTTTCATGTTGAACACTTTTTCTAAAAATGACATATACTAGATCTATTTTCAAAATACGCGTGTTCTGCGTTTTGGGCTGCTATTAGCGGTCATATTATGTGTGTTTTTTTATTATTTTTCTGGCCGCCAATATCCAAAGCCGGGTTGCCAACATAAACACCCTATTTTTATAAATATAGAGTTTTTTAAAACCGGACCGGACCGACGGGCCGGGCGGGCTGGATGCAAACCGGCGGACCGGAGCGGGATTTGGAAGCCCGTCCAGTTCCAATAACAATTAATTTTTTTAATACTAAAATTAGCACTCTATTGGAGGCTTCAAACGGATGACCTCAAGCCTAAGAAAAAGATCTCTAATTAACCACTAGGCTAAACGCATCATAACCTACATTTTAAAACTAATTTACTTATAGTTCATACTAATATTTTTTAAAAAATTATTCTCTCCAAATAAATGTATATATTTATGTTATTCAAATATAAAATTTTCAAAAAAAAATATCAACTATTTTTTAAAAAAACTATAAGAATTAGTTTAATAAGTATGATACGTAATATATATAATATTTATTTGTATGTATATTATAATTATATTAATTAGGTACATTTTAGCTCAAAATTATATTTAAACAATATGCAATACGTAAAGAATCCGACTAATCGAACCTTAAACCTTTGATTCTACCGTATTGTTCTTCGGTCCGATTCTTAAACCCTATTAAATAATATATAAATTGTATTTAAAAAATAATTTTCTTTTGGGAAACATCATCCGTCCTCTCTCTCCTTTTCCCTCTTACATGTTCGCATAATAATTTGTACAACAAAGTATAAGAAACAAGCAATTTAGAGCAACACGATTCAAGTACTACACTAAAATTGACATATAATGACTAAATTTTTGACTAAATTTTTGATCACTAAATGTCCAGTATTAGTGGTGAAAAATTGTCACTAATATTTTATAATTTTTTCATAAAATATAATTTAAATAAAATTGACATTTATTTGACTTTAATTAGAAATAAAAAATTTTAGAAGATAAGAGAATAATTAATAGAATATCTATTTTATAAAAGAATCGCAATGAAAATATATTTTTATTAATAGTAAAAAAGATGAGAGATAGCCCAAACCTCTCATTACAAATTAATAGAGTTATCTCTTGCACAATTAAATTCAATACATGAAAAAATCTAATAAACAAGATGCTCATGAGGATTAAACTTATGTCACTAGACTAAATACATGTAAGAATCTATAATAAATAATATGCTCATGAGAATTAATTAATTTCTTCTTCTAAAGCTCGTCCATCTTGCCTTCTTTGGTGCCTTGTTCTTGGGCTCTTTCTTATTTCCTGGCTCTTCCTTATGTGCCAACTAGATCAACTGGATTGATAGTTCCGACCACTGTTAGCTTCTCGTTTATATCAATGTCTATTATATCAATTCCTGCAATAGAAGCATGAGAAATATATAAGTTTTTAGAATTGAAACTAGAGGAAATGGTACCCATAAAATTTTACACATAAAATTCAAAGCATAATGTTGACAGAATTCAAGCATGCGCATAATGAACTAGAGGAAATGGTACCCATCTCATGTTGCAAGAGAAGGGCATGAATGAAGACATCCAAGCTCTCACATTCCATGACATCTTCAATAGCATGGAGAGTGTTCTCGACCCGGTGATTAGTTACTTGCCATTGTGGGAAATAATACAGTAGCATATGCTCTGACCGATCACCGCTTCCAAACTGTTGACATAACACAGTAGAATGTGTTTTAGCTCAGATAGCACACGCAAAGCATACAAGGAATGAGTGGTAATTGCCTACTCTGAGCAAAGCTTCAAACAGCTCGTGTGAAGTCTGCACCTTTCAACTTCGTATTGTTTGGCTCTTGGAACCTTTTGAGCCTTTGATTTGTTTAAACGAGAAGATTGGGTAACATTCACTTAGCGAGGGAATTAAATTGAAAATCAAATGAATAAATAGAAATAAAACTTCCAAATGCAGCAAGAAAACACTCGTAATCGGCGCATACGATCTAAAATTAAAAGCAAATGACTCGTCATAATCATGTGTACTAAATCATAGGAAAATGTTGAACTTACGAAGAGCATAGCATAGATAGCATGATGCTTTAAAGAAAGTATAGAATGCTTATAGCAAGTGAATAGTCAGATGGGTGACTCGTCATAATATATTCTCTGTAAGATATATTATTGACTTCAAAAAATTTCTTTAGCCAAAAGAAATCTTCAAGGTCATTGTCTTGCTATCAGACAAATGATCCAATTACAATAGAGAGATTGATGGTTATGTTCTAACAAATGTTCTAGACACTTACAACAGGAATATAATAAAAGTTACAGTGTGGGCCTTATAAGTTATAAGCAGTATTGTTTAGGGTAATCTCAATCATGGTCACACAGACTTCAACAGGAACTTGAATATAAGTGGGGATCTTTATACTTAAATCGATGTATAAAGTTCCTTTAGAGTACTTAAAAGTACTTGATCAGAAAAATACGAGAATGCCAAACTAACAACAAGATCAGAAGAATATAAGAACGCCAAATTAACAACATGATCAAAAAAAATACGAGAACACCAAACTAACAACCTGATCAGGAGTATAAAAACATCAATCTTGTATCAATTGAAGCTAAAGGGAAAAATAGAATAGATAAATCTACTTTTTAACATTGCATCGCGAATTTGAACTCATCATTAGCTTTATCTAGCTGTGCTCGGCTTCGTGAATCCTCATTTCCAATTCTTCAGATATATGTTGCCTAAAGTGCATCTTTCTTAGCAAATTATTTTGCATTCAGTCAATCTCTTATTCATCTCAATCCTCTGTATCCACCCATCTAAAGAGTAGAGTTTAGATGCAAGAAAAAGGACATCTTTCATAAAGGCATTCTAGTAAAATAATGAAGAAAACATTATTCTAGCATTTAAGAGTTAACTGTACTTATTTATGCATAATGAATGTTCCAAATCTGAAGGACAACCATCCATAGAAATTCCTAAAGAGAAAACATACGTGAGAGAAAAAAAAAAGAACTTGGTGATTTGTTTCTCGAAGCCGAATCAACAATTTATCAAGAATTACTAGTTTCCCACTGCTTAAAACAATGCGCTCGACTTTACTGCTATCACTACCATTGTCCCCACCATAACCATGATATGCACTCTCAAATAAGAAAGGACGATTGCAATATTTTTTCGGATCCACAAAAAGGTAATGAGGTGTAGCGTAACAAAGTAACATCAATATCATTGTATAACAAGTATAAATTGAAGAAGCATAGCATTTTAAGAGATTAACCATGACCTTGTATATATAATGCAGATCCAGATTATTAAGAGACAAAGAAAAATGAAGATACTGGGAAGATTGGGTATTCATTGCTATTTTGATTTTTTTTCAACTAATAATATTCCAATTCTGTTATGTACATAGCATACAAAATAGTTACAAGGACAAAGTTTAGATTGGATGTGCTACCTACACATCTATGATTAGTTGTGTGAGCTAATATTAATTACTGCCTACACTTTCTCGTAAACTCGGGAATACATGTTGTGTGAGCCAAGTTAGAAAAAATTATCTATAATTTCTAGGAAAGTGAAGAAAACTAATCATTGTTAAAAAAATTATATAATTAAAAATAATTGGGAGCGGAAGACACCAAAGAAGACATACCGATGCAGGCCTCCTCCTTCAACTCATCCATGGCCATCGCAAGAGGGAAAAATCTGCTCCACCTAACTACTAACCGATCACATGGCTGCTGCAACACCTTCTCCGCTGCGCCCAAAAAGCCTCTTCCCGCCGTGCGAACTGCTTCCACCACCGGGTAAGAT
Organism: Platanthera guangdongensis; assembly: GCA_039583875.1. Classification (NCBI taxonomy): domain Eukaryota; kingdom Viridiplantae; phylum Streptophyta; class Magnoliopsida; order Asparagales; family Orchidaceae; genus Platanthera; species Platanthera guangdongensis. Next base: position 261,054,678 of record CM077150.1, read on the forward strand.
GACATCTGCCTTCGGGCCGTCACAGCCAGGCGACAGCAGATCACTCGTCGTCCGTCGCCCGAGAATCCGGCAGCCCGTCACAGCCAGGCAGATGCAGGGGCGGAGGGGAATGGAGAACGAGCAGCGACGGGAGAGAGGAGTGCGCAGCACGAGCGACGGAGGGTGGAGAGCCGGGAGCATGCCCCCACAAGGGAAACGACGCGCGACGGGAGGTGATCTGATGCGATTTCTTATGCTCCCGAGTTGTCCAACCACAATCCATTTAACAAACAACTTCTACAAGCACAGATCTCACAACAATACCACAACTATTGCATTCAATCAAGATAACAGATAACAATCCCAAGGCAAACCTGAAGGGATTGACAGGAAGAGCAGGGGGATGATCCTGTTGCAGCTACCGGAAGAAAACAGGAGGAAGTTAAGCACCGTTCTTTCACATACCCGGTCCACCAACAAACCAGGTACTTAAACAAAAGCCCTAACAAGATAAAAAGGCTACTCTGCCCCTCTCCCACTACAGAAATAACAAATATAACAGAACATTATAACATGACGTAACAGTGATTGATCTCTTTCTTTTTGTGACAACAAGCAGACGTGCACGGGGGACACCGTGCGAGCAACATTCGTCGCGTCGCGGGCGCGACATTCGTCGCGGGCGCGGGGGCGAAATTCGTCGCGGGCGCGGGGGCGACATTCGGCGCGGGGGCGACATTCGGCGCGGGGGCGACATTCGGCGCGGGGGCGACCTTCGGCGCGGGGGCGTCCTTCGGCGCGGGGGCGTCATTCGGCGCGGGGGCGTCATTCGGCGCGGGGGCGTCATTCGGCGCGGGGGCGTCATTCGGCGCGGGGGCGACATTCGGCGCGGGGGCGACATTCGGCGCGGGGGCGTCCTTCGGCGCGGGGGCGTCCTTCGGCGCGGGAGCGTCATTCGGCGCGGGGGCGTCATTCGGCGCGGGGGCGTCATTCGGCGCGGGGCGTCATTCGGCGCGGGGGCGTCATTCGGCGCGGGGGCGACATTCGGCGCGGGGGCGACATTCGGCGCGGGGGCGACATTCGGCGCGGGGGCGACATTCGGCGCGGGGGCGACATCGGTCGCGGGGGCGACATCGGTCGCGGGGGCGACATCGGTCGCGGGGGCGACATCGGTCGCGGGGGCGACATCGGTCGCGGGGGCGACATCGGTCGCGGGGGCGACATCGGTCGTGGCGGCAATACCGTTTGTGTAAAACACCCCTCCCGGAACACAAGACACGGCACGAAGGGGGTCTTATGCCCAGAACAGCCGTCTTGCGGTAGCATTAGCACAAGGGCTAACCTGTACCACAGGACGCCTATCCTGCCGGCTATAACCAATATCAACCAATGTCAACCCAACCAAAAATATAATAGAAGTTCATCCACACATAAGTATAATAGGTCCAAAAGTACATCAAGAAAAGAAGCTACAACAAGCTTCTAAAGTATCAGAGTGCAGCTAAAACAAGCCCAAAGGGCTACATCAAAATCTCTCAAAACTCACATCGGTGACTGACGGTAGCGACAGCACTGTCCCTTCAGGCTCTATCGTCCTGGCCTGGTTGTCCTGCTGCATAATCTGCGGCTGCTCTACCTGCAGGGACTCCTCCTAAAAAGGAAGACGTAGCAACCGTTAGTCATAAAGACTAAGTGGCTTTCACTTCCGCTCCCCCGACGACTCCTCGGCACGGGGCGGAGAAAGGAACAAGGGTACAATATATATATATATAGTAATATAAGCAGGTACAAGTAGGTGGAATAAGTACACATGTCGTGAGCAGCAATAGAAGAAATGTATAACATCGTTAACAACAGTCTATTCTAGCAATTCTACAACAGGAAAATAACTTAACTTATAAGAATGCTCATACAAACTTATAAGTTAAGTATCGGCTTAACAGTAAAGTAACTCATCGTATAAGAGTGCTCATACAAACTTATACGATGAGAATCTTGTGTATGCAATGTAATGTAATGGTATGTATGCAATGCAATGACTCACTCATGATCACGCACATGCAATAGCTATGTCGACACAAACTTGTAGTTCTCACTTTTTGAGCAGGTAGCTAACCTCTCAGGCGTCGACCGTCGTGGTCAGGCGGTGACAGTAGAGCGGGCTTCTCTACTTCTAAGCGTGCATCCACACTACCTCGCTTAGGCCTCCGTACGCCTCAACGCTAAGAACACAACAGCGGAGCTCACATGCGTACTACGGCTCAGTGGGAGTCTCGGGTAGATGTGCACCGAGAACCAAGCTCTGATCTCGCCTTTGTTGTGACCCGGAAGGAGACTCGAAAAAAGCACGAGGATCAAGCCCAACCGTTCACTTGGCACAGATGGAGCCCCGGGAAATGAGCATCGAGGACCAAGCCCAACCGCCCAAGGTCTAACTGTCAACTCACATCGGTGTGACGACTGGCGAGCCCGTAGACCTGTCACACTATCCTTAACCCAGGATTACGACACCGTGTGTCGACTCACACCGCATTCAATTTCACATTATCGTAGCACGGAAGGAGGCTCGGGAATGAACACCGAGGACCAAGCTCAACCGTCCACTTGGCACGGAAGGAGCCCCGGGAAATGAACACCGAGGACCAAGCTCAACCGTCCATTTATGTCTCTTCTCAACATTACCCAACAAGTGCAATCAACCTCGCACTTACATCCTTTCACAATGCTACCCGTAGGGAGACACCACTCTAAGCATTGGACTACTAAATACATTCCGTACATCCTTTCTCATGGCCATAAATTAGCATCCCACACTTCATTTCCAAATGATATCAACACATTGTTAATATGATGCACATTCCCTATTGGTTCACAAAATTGAATCATTCTTACCATTCAAACTCATCAACTCATTCGTTCTCTAATTTCCACCAAATCGTTTTGTTCAATTACGTTTCACTTCACCATTGGTTACAAGGGATCTATCCAGCAATTCACATCAACCTTCACGCTATTTTTCCACAATCTCTCTACCAACTCCTACCTTGGATTTGCATAAACCAGAGAACAGAACGCGCAGGAAACCTGCTGGACAGCCACTTTGATTTGGCATTCCCGAGTCCACGAGACTCGTATGAAGTCGTATAATCATTCATTGGAAAGGTATTTCGAAGAACTACAACTTTTTTATTCGGTCCCTCACCCAGATCAGATCGCAACACACTTGAAATCGGATTCAAAGCCTGCTATGTACAGAATACAGTTTCTGCACGTTTAGCTTGTCGTCCATCGAGTTCGATCAGACTTTCCCGTGGCTACAGACTTCGCCTGAATACGTGTAACCACTCGTTGGAAAGGTATTTCCAAGGGCTACGACTTTCGTGTTTAGTCGAAACCCCAGATCTGGCCGTATAACACTTGAAAACGGCCAAGAAGATCGCTGCGTGCCGAACATAGATTTCTATACGCATCTTAAGGCGGAATGAACGACATCGGTTCATCTTCCTCCTCTAGCCGATCTTCCCCAAATCACATCCAGACTTCCTCCTCCCTTATTCACCCTCATAAGGCAACTTCTCTTCACGAAACCATCCTCATTCAACACATAGAAGGGGGGAGAGGTTGAAGACATCTAATCCCTAGGACACAAGTTCTAGCATGGCCTTTTTCCTAGAAAGTTTCTTCTCTCAAATCAAGACTCTCTTGAGTCGATATCTCTCCTAGGAAATAACTAGAGATCTAGCACAAAGGGAGAGGGGAGGAAGCTCACCTCATTTCCGGCGTTTCAACCATCTCCGGGCAAGGATCTTATCACTCTTCTTGGTGGCATCTTCTTCTCCTCGGCGACGGCGGTTCTTCATGGGGTGTAGGTTGGCTCCAGCACCTCCTTCCTGTTCTCCAGCAGTTTCTCCCACAGAAATGGCTTGGAAGAGAATGAAAAACGGCTGGGGTTTCTTTCCCGCTTTTTATGTGGAACCAACACGGGTAGGGACACGCTCGTGTCCTTACCCGTGTCCTGCTCGGGTGGAGCGTCGTCGACGGTTCGACTGCCGTTTCGATACACAAACACGGGTAGGGACACGCCCGTGTCTCTACCCGTGTCCAAGTGACACGGCCATGTTTCAGCCCGTGTCCTGCTCGGGACACACTTCGTCGAGTTCCACTCGACGCACACGGGTAGGGCTCGGGACACACATCGTCGAGTTCCACTCGACACACACGGGTAGAGACACGCTCGTGTCTCTACCCGTGTCCTCATACACACGGGTAGGGACATGCCCGTGTCACTACCCGTATCCTTCTCGGGACACACTTCGTCGAGTTCTACTCGAGACACACGGGTAGGGACACGCCCGTGTATCTACCCGTGTCCTCATACACACGGGTAGGGACACGCCCATGTCATTACCCGTGTCCTTCTCTGGAAGGTCCACGAATTTCCAACTCCACCACACGGGTATGGACACGCCCGTGTCACTACCCGTGTCCTACTCTGTACTGACTTCACCTCCCCTACACAAGCGTAAGTCTAGCTGCGTGCACCCCCCTGAGCACAAGTCAGCTCTCCTGACTCAAAAGCGCGCACGAGGGTCCTAGCACGAATCGGGACGTTACAGTTTGTGGTCTCAGATATCGGTCGTGGGCGGAGATAACGGTTGCGGAAGCTTCCAAACATGTCTAGAAGAAGTAATACAATGCATGAAAAGATATAGATATATTCATGAAAGTACACTGAATACAAAAACAGAAGAAACAATACAGTTCATAAATATTACAAATGTTACATTGATCCATACAATCTATATAATTTGGCTCGCTGCATGTAATTTTGTGAATATTTCTTTGAACACAATATTTCTAGTGTACACTCCTTCTAGCTCTTCAAATGTACCATTTTTAACTATCATTTTGGTGTTATTTGCGGAAACTTCTCTTGACAATGCCACATATAGTTGTCTGTGGCTAAAAACATCATTTGGTAAATATACTCTAACATTTGAAATTGTTTGGCCCTGTGATTTGTTGATGGTTAGAGCATAGCTCAATCATATTGGGAATTGCTTTCGGGTGAGCTCGAAGGGCATCTTAACATCCTCTGCGCTTTTCAAGGGAATTCGTGATAGAAATATTTTATGCCTTTTAAACTCCCCGCTCAATATTTCAGCTTCAATAATATTTCTTGAAAAGTTTACACATACAAGTCTTGTTCTGTTGCACAACCCAATTTTTAGATCAATATTTCTAAGAAGCATTATCGGTGAACCTTTCTTGAGATTGGGCTCGTGAGATGGTATATTTCCCGAATTTATTGAATTTAAGAATTCTGGCAAATATAAATTATGGGTGTCTTCCACTACTTAGTCAAAAGAATAGTAAGTTGTGCATTCTCCCGGAAATATTTCATGACATTTTTCATTTATTTTGTTGACATCTTCATTCAAAGGCATTATTATTGCTCTGCTTTCCATGTATTTGACATCTATTGGGAAACCAAACTCAGGGAATATTGCATCGATCAATATATTTACGGAGCGTTCATCTACCCAAGGTATGACCATGGAGGTTGGAATCTGAATCATATCATTTAGAACGGCTGTCTCATCACTGTTAGCCACGCGGAGCAAGAACTCCGAGAAATGTGGATCGTCGTGAGCTCTCATGTTCATTGTTAAGCCAAGAATGCGAACATTAGTCCATAAATACGATTCAACGACACTTGCGCTAATAATTTTGAGATTTTGTACCATTTACGACGATCGGTGTCAGCTGGCGGAAATCACCACCAAAGATCATAACTTTACCGTCGAAGGGCTCATTGACGTCAAGGATATCCTTGAAAGATCGATCCATAGATTCAAATGCATTTTTATGAATCATTGGGGCCTCATCCCAAATAATTGCCCTGGCTTGTTATATTAATTCACGCAAATCAGATTGCTTATTAAATCTGCATGTCGACATTATTTCATATCTGATAGGTATTTTGAACTTCGAATATACAGTCCTCCTACCCGGGAGTAGGTTTGCTGCGATCCCCGATAAAGTTATTGTTAGTATAATGAACCATTTCTTTCTGAAAGTTGCCAGCAATGCCCGATAAAGGTACGTTTTTCTCGTACCCCCTGAACCATCCAAGAAGAACATTGCATTTTGTCGTTTTCGTATAGTTGTACTAATGATGTTGAATGCTGACAGTTGTTCTGGATTAAATGAGTTTACTGAATTTAAGTCATCATCAGATATTGAGAACGAACGTTCATGTTCTATTAGGCTGGAGAAGATGTGCAAACCCTCAAAACCTTCACTTATGGCCGGCAAACCAAAATCCTTTACTGTTTTCTTATGTTGTTGTAGAATGTCATCAAAATCATGAAATAACTTGTCTTTTTTATAAGTGCTATTTGAAGTGTTGGTTGAAGCGTAATATTCAGTCATACTGTCAAAGTTCTCATCCCACAGATCTTGTACAGAGGTCGGTTCACAGTATAACAAAATCGTTGCAAAAATCCTTCTCAACGAAATTGGCATTCTAAAACATCTTGCTTCAGCCAGGCAATCTTGAATGCAATTGTCCTCTTCAAGAAGTCTGTGTTACTCTACAACCTGTTTAAAGGTTGTACATTGAACACCGCCCATACACTTTAGATCCTCAAATGATTTTGGACCTTTAACATGATTAAGAAGCAGTCGTAAGTAAAACCTTTCGCCTTTCATTGGGTTGAATGCATATATTCTACCAATAACCTTTTGATTTGATACTCTCGGCATCCACATGGGCTCGGCAGGTAGATATCTGTAGTATTTTGGAAAAATCTTTATATAAGTATTTCTCACACTTTTGGTCGTCATTATAAATACGAAAAAATTCAGTCAGCATCGATTTAGAGTTCCTCTCATTTGTCAAGACACTTGAAATTATTTCCTCACTACCGAAGTGAACCTGATGTTGATTTGGTAAATGAATTTGCAGTCTCGAGACAGAAGGATACATCCTCGTCATCTCAAACTTAAATATTTTCCACAATGCCTCTGGTGCACAAACCCAACGACCGTCAACGTACTTGCTCACCTCATCATAATTAGGGGTAGGGCGAACTTCAAACGACACGCAATCGTGTCCCTTGTAGACATACTTATACAAATACTTAATACTCTTAATACTACTACATATCTCTACATTGATGTGGCAATCATCCCGTAAGAGTAACCACGGGTTGTATGTAACGACCCATCTATTATCCACCACAACGCCACGACCAACTGTAATAGTTCTACTATTGTCAATCCGACGCCGATAAACAGGATATGAGTCATTCCCTTGAACAGTATACTCTGCAAAAGCCTTAGGATACCCCTTACTACACCCAAAAATTTTCATGCATTGTGCATTCGGTTTGAAGTGACCACATGGTCCATGTATCATATGTTTTAGAATTGCATCATATAAAGGGTGATCCGCCTCTTGATTGGGTATCTCAGCGCTAACCAAAAAATCGTACTCATCTGGAGTATTTAATTTATCTTCCGCATCAAAAATAACCAACATGTGTACGTGTGGTAGATCTCTCTTTTGAAACTTAATAATGTGAATGTGCGCAACCACCTTTCCAAGGATACCTTTATTGAAGATCTCATCCTTTAAGCTTTCATATTTAGCTCGAAAGATTCTCGTAAGTAGATCTGGACGATCGTGCGGAAGTTGTCCTGGATAAAGTTCATTTTTGATTTCACTCTAGTTAGGATTGCACGTCATTGTTAAAAATATATCTGGTTTGTCGTAGTGTTGCACGATTGACATTGCATCTTGATACCTCTGATACATATCGCGAGGGCTTCCAATGAAGGGAGACGGAAGAACGGTTCGTCGCCCAATATTTCCTAAGCAAACAGAATTAAGAAAAAATAACATGAAAGACGTTAATCAGCAACTGCACATATTACAACAGTTTGAGAAGCATGAATAAGCAAGTAAATATACCTGCATCACTTTCACCAACATTTAAGCAATCTTGTAATCCTTGATATAACTCCGCACGAATTTTATTTTGATTCAGGCTAATCCATCTTAGTTTTTGAGTCTCAATCTTGATGTAATTATCCACGACGTATTGTTGAAGCAGTCGTCCTCCACGAAGAAGTATTGATGAATTATTCGTGTGTATCTGTATTAGGCCACAAACTCTACGAAATTAGGAAATTAAAAATTTATTACATGAAACTCTTAATCAATATGCGTGAAATTTATAACCTGGAGCAAGCATGCATAGTAATCACAACAACTAATATGTAACCCCTGATTCGTCTGAAAAGCTAAATCCCAACCAAAAGTACCGTGCGAGAGCAGGAGTGGGTACTGTAGTGGATCATAAAAACCAGCATACTCCTTAACTGTAGCCAAATGCCCGCTTGTAGAATGAATTTCGATGTCCCTATCGGTAGACTCAGCGAAATCTTCGACTCCCACCAACACTGCAGCTACCTGAGATGCGGTAGGAAGGATGTATTGTCGGTCGGTAGACGATCGTTCACGAAAAAGTAGTTGACACGACTGTAACTGCTGGTGTTGAGCAATTTGTCTAAAGTTTACGACATATGGGGTTGTGTGTATCAAGGATATCTTTGATCTCATTCAATATTTTCATATCGAGTCCATTATTTCCGCCAAACGATGTGATGTCTCATGTCCGTTGTCGTAGATGAACATTTGTAAAAATCGTGGTCTGTCCCCCGGAGTAGGAAGAAGAGATCCAATCTTGTGATATATAGCCACATGTGCTCTGAAAGTGCACAAACCCTGCTTGAAAGCTGGAAGTGTTTCGTCAAGTGTAACGCTCATGGATGTGAAAGAGAATACGTGGTTGTATGCGCATATATTTTGCCTGAAATGGCGTCCTTTTGTGGTCTGATCGGTGTAAAGAGCCAACAACTGTGGGGGGACGGGAATGACAGGTAAAATTATTTTGCCAAGTTTACAGCATAAATTTTTTTTTTCTTTGTGGAATAATCGAGCTGCACAGTGAGGGCAAAAGGTTGGTTGTAGGAGCTGGAAGAAGCGGACGTTGTCGGAGGAACGGTAATTTTTGCAATATTACGACGTCCTGTCCGCGAAGTTGGCGCAGAACTGTCATTTTTAATTTCATTCGGTTGATTTGGAGGTTCTGGATGTGTTGGTTGGACTTCCACGGCCGATGATAAAGTCAACGTTGAACGCGATTGTGTTCGCCTTGCATTCAATGCACTTCGTTGTTCTGCAGTCAATGACCGTCTCCAATTACTAACACGTACTCGGGTTGACTCTCGAGTTTGCTCAACGGTTGCCGCCGAATTTGAAGGTCTCCCTCTTTTACGTTGGACTGGCCCACCCTGATTTGGCAACGACGACGACGCCTCAGCATGATTTTGGTTGGTCATCTCCAAGTGTCTGCGATGCGATGTAATTAACTCATGAATTATTTGTTTTCTTCCAGACATGTAATCGTTTTTTTGTGTTTGGTGAAGTACCACTTGGTTAAAAGTAAACTAATTTATTTGCATAGACGAGTACACGGGGCAACACCCCTACGACCAAACGCAACCATACCAGGACCGCGAGGGAAATTACTAATCGACCCGTGCGTGATGAACTCGTGCGTGATGACATTTCTATAAATGATGCAAGATCATGAGATAATTAAACACCACAATCATTGCACTAAAGAGCTTTAATTACTGCCGAATTCCATTTTTGGCTCCTGCTAGAACACACTTTCAAAAGTGATGTGCTCAATGAGAACTCACGTTTCTCTCTAATTTCGTTGTATACTCCTGCATTGATTTCATGTCGCTGCTTCAGTTTCCTCAATTAGATCCATTTGTTCTGTCTGATTGGGTCAAAGTAAGACTCCAGAACTCCCTGGAATTAGGGCCACAGCAGATATGAATTTTATAATTCTACACTTTATATTCGAACATATGAAAGCAAGTAGGGTTAATTTCAATGAAGCGGAAACTACTTCATGTGTAAGCATCTGATGTTAAGCTTAATCTTGTAAAAGCTGCTTTACATGCAACATTATCTCCATTTTTTATAAAATAAACTTTAGGCTTATTTTTAATACTTTGATTTGTTGTGTCCATTGAATCTAGTTATTAGTTGTCAGTCCAGTTAGTACTCATTCTGATCTGTTGATGTAAAAATCTATGGTTATTATAGCTCTTCATTTTGAGATGAGCCTTCCTAGGCTTTTACAAACATCTGTTCTAACGCGCCTAATAAACTAAGAGAGACATCTTGTTCTAACGCAACTAATAACTTCACAATGACTCCTCGCATAAAATTTTAGTAGACAAACACAGAAAATAAACAAAACCATAGATTTTCCATAACCAAATGCACAGATGCAAATCAATAACCTTAATGGATGCCATTTTTTGTAACGAAGAGACAATTAGCATAGTGAAGAAGAGGAACACTTAACTGTAGCTTCAAAAACTTTGGAATTAGTGAAGAAGAGGGTTTGAAACGAACCTTCGGGGCTTTCAACTGTTTGCATTAATTTGCACACTTGCATTGCAAAATCAATGAAAAGGGAAATGTACAAAAGCTAAATTCACATAAATATTTATCTCAAATGCCTAAATATAATGCCTCAGAGTAACAGTGTAGAAATGGAGATGTATGAGAAATTATGGCGAGATAAGACAGCAAAGTCATGGAGGAAGACAATGCTGAATGGGGAAACAGAATGCCCTAAAATGGTGGCAGAGGACAAACATAATGGGGGGATTAAAACGAACCTTCGGGGCTTGCCGATGTGGAATCTGCAGTAAATCAGAAATGGAGCAGCTATGCGAGGAGTTGTTTCATCCGCTGTCTTTGCACCTTTGTCAAAAACCCTTTCACCAGCAAGCAGCGGTCGACTTGGCCTATAGGAGTAGTGGAAGGCAGATGCAAAAGATGTCATGAGTAAGCAGTGAGAAATGGAGATGTATGAGAAATTATGGGGAGGTAAGACAGCAAAGTCATGGAGGAAGACAATGCTGAATGGGGAAATAGAATGCCCTAAAATGGTGGCAGAGGACAAACAGAATGGGGAGATTAAAACGAACCTTCGGGGCTTGCCGATGTGGAATCTGCAGTAAATCAGAAACGGAGCAGCTATGCGAGGAGTTGTTTCATCCGCTGTCTTTGCACCTTTGTCAAAAACCCTTCAACAACAAGCTGCGAACAGAGATCGACTTGGCCTAGAGGAGTAGTGAGAAGGCAGATGTGAAATCTGCCGTGAGTAAGCAGTGAGAAGATGAGAGTAATGTTGGAGGAGAAGGATCTTACCGGAGGTTTGAAGGGCGTGGTTTTTGGTAGGTCTTCAGAGGCGAACGATCTGTTGATGTCGGAGTTTCGTGGTGTGAAGTGTCGCCGTTGAAGAAGATCGCGTCGACCTATGGTAGAAGTCGAAGAGGATCACGTCTTTATAGCGGTAGTCTGAGACGTTCGCCAGCAGTCGACTTCTTTTTGGAGCTGTGAAGGATGAGCGGCGAAGTTGCTAAGGAGGGGGGTTTTCGCAGTCAATTTTTTGCCGAGGAGGAGGCCTGCTTGATTTAATCCATACAGCGGGCATCAGTCAAGGCTAAAATGGCGCGTGCGAGCGGGAAATCGCCAAAACCGAGCGGGAAATTGCCAAAACTGAGCGGGAAATAGCCCTTGCTGCGCAGAAGAAGAAGGCGGAGACGACAGGTATCGGGATTTTGACGCGGATGAGCAATGCAGGTCTGTATTAATTAAGTTCAAATCCTGCCAAAAGATCGAAATACCCCCAAATTATCCCACAAACACCGATTCTATAGGGGGATTTTCGCATTAAAATGTTACACATGAGGTGTTTAGGTCTTCCCTTATAGTATAAAGATGTACCAACCAGTTGTTAGCATGAGGTTTGATGAATGATTTTCGTGGTCTTGAGAACGAGAAATTCTTACGTCCGGAACCCTAACTCCGGGTTCCCTCTGTCCGGCGGTACTGAATGGGTTCGCGAATTCCGATGGATTTTTAGATTTTTGTCGCCACTATTGTTTCTTCCACGTGGTAAGAAAGGCAGACCCCCGAAGGAGATTTCAAAACGGGTTCCGGATGCAAAAATTTCCCCTTGAGAACATCCACACAGACCACGGTTAGTATAATCGTAATGAATGGTCGATTAACCTACTGAACTGGTTATCGACGGAATATATGTAGCAGTTTAATTCTACAGACTGGTTTATAATCTTCACTGACTAGTAGATAGTAAAAAAAAAGTTGTGATCTTTTCAAATTTGATTTTGTGCTGGTTGGACTTTGATCAAATCACTGATTCACTGGTGTTCAGTCCAAATCAAGCTAAGGATGCATTTGTCGCGGCTTATCGCAACTTATTTGTTGCGATAAGATTGGACAAAAACGTCATTGTCTTAGAATGTATGTTTGGTATCAAAAATGTTATAAAAAAGAAACTAGTTTGAGGAATAAGATTTTAGCATGACAATGACATTTTTGTCCAACCTCGCCGCAACAAATAAGCGATAAGCCGCGCCAAACGCGACCTAAGACGTCGATTTGGGGCTTATATAATGGGCTTGGACTTATTTCTCTCTTTCATACTTCATTTTATGTTTGAGAGAGGGAGAGAGAGGAGTGATTGAGGAGGTGGTCTATTTTGCTGTCCTGGCCAAATTCTTGCCGGATTTTGGAGATCTATGATTGGAGTTTGTTGATGGAAACTGCGACGAAGTTTTGGTTGGAGGCATACAAGAAAAATCTTTTATCAAATTGGGCTCTCGGTTTCAAGTCATTTTGCAGGAGTATTTAGCGGTAGGGCATCATAGAAAGAAGCTAATAGACTTTGTTCTCCTGATTTTAGAATTGTATGTAATTGGCACGATTATAATTGTCATCAAGAAAAAAAACTAGTTTTGAACATAATGTTAGAACGAAGAAAAAAAAATAAATCAAAGCACAAGGGCTCGTACATCGCAATTTTATCTTCGAATCACAATATGAGAACACGATCTTAAAAACAAGCACAAATCAAATCACAGAGCACACAGAAATTACGTGGTTCACCCAGATGGGCTACATCCACGGACGCCGGACAAATCAACTTTTATTTCCAGAGGGAAGATCTACAACGAATGATACATAGAGTTATATTTTTATAATACAGAAACCGGTGTCACCCTCTCCATCAACCAACAAAGAAGTAACTGTTCGTGTGAACAGTTACACCGTTTAATGCAAATAAAGCTATTGTTCGCGTGAACAGTAACACACCCCTTCATTATTCCGGTTTTGTTATTTTATTTCTTTTCCCATTTAGGATGAACTTCAAAAATAGTGAGGGATGTACTCCATACCCCAACATTCTCCCACTTGGAGATATCCTGAACTTAAGTATCATCTCTGTGCGGCGACGGCCATCCTCAATCAACTAGGCCAATGGAAGCTGAGCACAGCTTCCCTTTATCAGGCGGCACATGCTTCGTAAACATGTCCGCAGGATTGATTTCAGTGTCAATCTTCTGGAGATCAAACTTCCCATCTTCGAGCATCTTCTGGACGAACCTGTATCTAATGTCGATATGTTTTGTTCTTGAGTGAAAACCACCATTCTTAGCAAGATGAATGGCACTCTGACTGTCTCTATAAAGAACACACTCTACATGACGATCAAGCTCTCCAAGAAAACCTTTCAGCCATCTTATCTCTTTGCAGGCCTCGGTGATTGCAATGTATTCCGACTCCGTGGTAGACAAAGCCACGATCTTCTGAAGACGTGATACCCAACTGACAACCCCGCTACCAAGAGTGAAAACATACCCAGTGGTACTTCTGCCGTCAAGGTCACCAGCCATGTCGGAGTCAACGAACCCATCGATTCGCGTGCTTTTCCCACCATACTCAATTGCTCGAGACGAGGACCCTTTGAGATATCGAAGGATCCACTTTACTGCTTCCCAGTGTTTCTTGCTAGGTTTGCTCATGTATCGACTGACGACACCTACAACATGTGCTATGTCATGGTGGGTAGAATCCATTGCATACATGAGGCAGCCGACGACTGATGCATACGGGACCCGACCCATGTAGCTCACCTCCTCTTCAGTAGCTGGTGACTGCTCTGCTGATAGTCTGATGTGTGCCCCCAGTGGCGTGCTCACAGGCTTGGCATTCTCCATGTGAAAACACTTCAGAACCTTCTCGACATACTCGGACTGTGAGAGACGAAGCTTCCTGAATGATCTATCCCTATGAATCCTCATGACAAGAATTTGATTTGTCGGGCCTAGATCTTTCATCTCGAACTCACCAAAAAGACTAGCCTTCAAATCCTTGATCATCTCCATGTCGGGACTAGCAAGTAACATATCGCCGACGTACAACAATAGTATCACGAACGAGCTCTAAATCTTCTTCATGTAACAACACTGATCAGTCTCGCACTTAGCAAACTCCTGAATGGTCATGAAGTCGTCGAACCTCCTGTACCATTGTCTGGGAGCCTGTTTCAGCCCATAAAGGCTCTTTCGAAGTCTGCAGACATACTGCTCCTTGCCCTTCTTCACGAACCCTTCTGGTTGGTACATGTACAACTCTTCCAGCAGATCACCATGGAGAAAAGTTATTTTGACGTCCATTTGCTCCAAGTGCAGGTCGTCCACAACAACCAAACTCAGAACGGCTCTGATGGTATTAAGTTTTACCACCGGGCTAAAAATTTTCTGGAAGTCGATTCCCGCTCGTTGCTCGTAGCCTTTGACTACTAACCTAGCTTTATGCCTGATAGTCCCATTGGGCTCTTTCTTCTCTCTGAACAGCCACTGGTTGTGGAGTACCTTCTTGTCTATGGGGGAGCAACCAAATCCCATGTCTGGTTCTTTAGAAGTGAACTCATCTCCTCCTGCATCGCCGACTCCCACTTGATTCTGGCATCAGATTCCTGGGCTTCCTCGTAACTCTCTGGCTCGCCATTATCTGTAAGCAGTAGATAGTTTAGATTCTCCAGAAAGCGAGATGGCAATCTACTATCTCTCTTGCCTTTCCTCAGTGCAATCGGAACATCAAGTTGATCAGGATCTATTTCTTCACTTGGTTCTCCCACCTCATTTGTTGGAGAAGGCATAGGGCCCTTTGTTGACGTTTGCACTGGATCGATCAGAAGTTGATCAACTTCTGATGGTGAAGACTGCTTTATGGTGTCCTTGCTCCAATCCTTGTAAAGGATTTCTTCTCTGAAGATCACATTTCGACTCCGAACAACCTTCCGAGTTTGGTGATCGTACAGACGGTAACCAAACTCGTCGCAACCATAGCTGACGAAGGAACATTTCTTTGACTTGGGATCTAGCTTTGATCTGTTGGCTTCATCTATAGAGTGTAGGCGGTACACCCAAAAATACGGAGGTGGGTGAGATCCACCTCTCTATCAGACCAAAGTTCCTCAGGCATCTCATTATCAATCAGCACAGATGGTGACCGATTAATGGTGTAGGCAGCAGTGCTGACTGCGTCTGTCTAGAATGACTTGGGCAAACCCGATTGAAGGCGCATACTGCGGGCTCTCTCCAATAATGATCTGTTCATCCTCTCTGCAATGTCGTTCTGCTGAGGCGTTCCAGGGATGGTCTTCTGTCGCTTTATCCCTTGCTCCTTGCAGTAAGCCTCGAACTCTGCATTGCAAAACTCCCCTCCGTTGTCAGAACGAAGAGTCTTTAACTGGCACCCAGACTCTTTCTCAACACTGGCTCTCCAGGTCTTGAACGCATCGAACACGTCTGATTTCCTTTTCAGAAAATAAACCCACACCTTCCTGGTAGCGTCGTCGATGAACGTGACGAAGTAGGTGGAGTTGCCAAGGGATGGAGTCGGGGCCGGTCCCCATACATCTGTATGGACTAGCTCCAAACGCTCTGCCATCGGTGCGTTCCCCTGCTTCTTGAACGTGGCTCTTTTTTGCTTTCCGAGCACACAGCTCTCACAGAAGTCTACCTTGACCTTAGTTAAGCCAGGAAGTTTGCCTATATTGGACACCGCCTGTAGGCCTCTCTTGCTGATATGGCCCAGACGAAGATGTCATACATCACTAATCACCTGTGATGCTACAACGGAGATTCTGTCAGAGAAAACAGAATTTACTAGATTCAAGATCTCATCATTCGCAGTGTAGAGGGAGCCTTCGTGCTTGCCATGGGCTAACGTCATGGCGCCCTTACTGACTTCCCATCCATCCTTGGTGAAGAGCACGTCAAAGTTGAGATCCGCCAACTGACTGACGGAGATGAGATTTTTCTTCAAACTCGGGACGTGCCAAATATCCCTCGGAGGAAGAGAAACTCTCGTGTTGAGCTTTAGACTGTTGTTTACCTTTCCGATGATGCTACACTTCTCATCATTGCCAAGGTAGACGCTTCCCAGATTCTTCTTCTCATATCTCGGGATCTTTGCACTCTCTCCAGTCGCATGGAATGAAGCCCCGGAATCAACGATCCAGGTGTCGATCTTATTTTCGATGGTCATGAGTAACAAATCTTCATTGCTGGATTTGGCGACAAACGCTTGGTCTTGTTGGTTGCCATCGGGTTGAGATCGCATAGGCCCCCCCCCCCAACAATCCTTCGCGAAATGGCCTCGTTTGCCACAGTTGTAGCACTTGAAGGTAGTCTTGCTTGTCCCGTCGGGCTGCTTTGACTTTCCTCTTCTAGACTTGGATCTATGCGGATTTCTGTTGTTTCGGCTTTGAGATCTCTCACGGTTCTCCACATTAAGAACACTGTCAGACGTCTCGATAGAACCAGAGTACTTCCTTCGTGATTCTTCGTTGATGATAATGCTAACAACATCATCGAACATCAGCACGCCATTGGAAGAGGAATTGTTGACCGTCATTACGAAGCCTTCCCAACTGTCAGGCAAACTAGATAGAAGGAGAAGCGCTTGAACTTCATCGACGAACGGGATGGTCAGAGATTCCAATTGCGTCTTTATGTTGTTGAAGGAGTTGACATGCTCCATAGCATTGTCTCCTTCCTTCATCTTTAGGCCGAACAACTGCTTCATCAGAAGTACCTTGTTTGATGCGGACGGCTTTTCATACATGTCGCTGAGGGTCTTCATCATCTCGTACGTGGTCTTCGCTTTGGAGACGTTGAAGAGGACTGACTGTGCCAGGGACAATCGGATCACGCCTAGCGCCTTTCGATCGAGCACCTTCCAGTTGGACTCCTCCAGATCTGCAGGCTTCGTCTCCTCGAGCGGGAGGAACAGATCCTTTTGGTAGAGGTAGTCTTCCATCTGCATCTTCCAAAGATTGAAATTTTTTCCATCGAACTTATCCATGCTTAACTTTATCTTGTCTCCCATGAACCTTTCCTCTGATACCAGTGTTAGAACGAAAAAAAATAAATCAAAGCACAAGGGCTCGTAGATCGCAATTTTATCTTTGAATCACAATATGAGAACAAGATCTTGAAAACAAGCACAAATCAAATCACAGAGCACACAAAGAAATTACGTGGTTCACCCAGATGGGCTACATCCACGGCCGCCGCACAAATCAACTTTTATTTCCAGAGGGAAGATCTACAACGAATGATACATAGAGTTATATTTTTATAATACACCAACCGGTGCCACCCTCTCCATCAACCAACAAAGAAGTAACTGTTCGCGTGAACAGTTACACCGTTTAATGCAAACAAAGCTATTGTTCGCGTGAACAGTAACACACCCCTTCATTATTCCGGTTTTGTTACTTTATTTCTTTTCCCATTTAGGATGAACTTCAAAGATAGTGAGGGATATACTCCATACCCCAACACATAAAAGTAGATGAAATTCCTCATGTGAGACCGAGTGTTCACCAATAATAGTTCATAATCACAACGCATTCATGACGGCCGCCGCGGCCACCGCGGCGCCAATTGGAGCCTTAAGCTGCAAAAAATCTATGCTAGAATTCTCAAAATAAATGCGCATCAATTGACTAAATAGTGGGTCAATTTCTCTTCATCCTTACAATTTTTTCTCTACTTGGTGCAAGCTATTCTGGTTCTCATGAAAATTCCAGTCAGCTCTAATGTATTTGATGAGTCAATTTCAGGCCAACTATATAGGCTGACTTCGAGCAAAGCTCGGCTAGGCTCTAACTCAGCTAAATAACAACGTCCGTTACGAAGGTGGAAAATGTTCCACTTCGTCCGCTACGACCACGTTATCCATCGCAGACAGCCTTAAAATTCTATAAATAAGTTCAAATACAGTTTCTCCCCCATCTCTTCACCCCAAAGACCCATTGTGAGCTCGCTCTCTCTCTCTTTCTTTCTCTCTCTCTCTCTTTTTCCTTTCTCTCCCTCCCTCCCCGGCGATCTCTGTTATCATCATTCATTCCTTTTATATTATATTGTAGAAATGCAGCCCAACGACCTCCCATCGTCACTTTCAACGCCGGCCAACCGAATGCATCCCAACGACGTCCCATCGTCACTTTCACCGCCGGCCAACCGCCCAGTCCCCATCCCCAAATGTACGAGAGCCTAACTGGGGCGCTTGCACGGGTTTTTATGGGCGAACTGGTCGGCCTACGAAAATACACCAGAATGGTGGGCGAGGTGCGGGCAGCAGTCGAGGCTAAAATGGCGCGCGCGAGCGGGAAATCGCCAAAACCGAGCGGGAAATTGTCAAAACCGAGCGGGAAATAGCCCTTGCTGCGCAGAAGAAGAAGGCGGAGACGACAGGTATCGGGATTTTGACGCGGATGAGCAATGCATGTCCGTATTAATTAAGGCATAATCCTGCTAAAAGACCGAAATACTCTCAAATTATCCCACAAACACCGATTTTATGGAGGCATTTTTGCATTAAAATGTTACACATGAGGTGTTTAGGTCTTCCCTTATAGTATAAAGATAATATTTTGTCACTAAATAGTTTTATTTAGTGACGAAGTTAGGCTCACAATGGGTCTTTGGGGTGAAGAGATGGGGGAGAAACTGGATTTGAACTTATTTATAGAATTTTAAGGTTGTATGTGATGGATAACGTGGTCGTAGTGGACGAAGTGGAACATTTTCCACCTTCGTAGCGGACGTTATTATTTTCCATCTACTTGGTGCAAGCTATTCTGGTTCTCATGAAAATTCCAGTCAGCTCTATTGTATTTGATGAGTCCATTTCAGGCCAACTATATACGCTGACTTCAAGCGAAGCTCGACTAGGCTCTAACTCAGCTAAATAGCAACGTCCGCTACGAAGGTGGAAAATATTCCACTTTGTCCGCTACGACCACGTTATCCATCGCAGACAGCCTTAAAATTCTATAAATAAGTTCAAATTCAGTTTCTCCCCCCATCTCTTCACCCTAAAGACCCATTGTGAGCCTAACTTCGTCACTAAATAAAACTATTTAGTGACAGAATATTATCTTTGTACTATAAGGGAAGACCTAAACACCTCATGTGTAACATTTTAATGCGAAAATGACCTCATAAAATCAGTGTTTGTGGGATAATTTGGGAGTATTTCGGTCTTTTGGCAGGATTAGGGCTTAATTAATACGGACCTGCATTGCTCATCCGCGTCAAAATCCTGATACTTGTCGTCTTTGCCCTCTTCTTCTGCGCAACAAGGGCTATTTCCCGCTCGGTTTTGGCAATTTCCCGCTCAGCTTTGGTGATTTCCCGCTCGCAAGCGCCATTTTAGCCTCGACTGCTGCCCGTACCTCGCCCACCATTCTGGTGTATTTTTGTAGTCTGACCAGTTCGCCCATAAAAACCTGTACAAGCGCCCCGTTAGGCTCTCGTCCATTTGGGGATGGGTACTGGGCGGTTGGCCGGCGGTGAAAGTGACAATGGGACATCGTTGGGATGCATTCAGTTGGCCAGCGGTGAAAGTGACGATGAGAGGTCGTTGGGCTGCATTTCTACAATATAATATAAAATGAATGAATGATGATAACAGAGATCGTCGGGGAGGGAGGAAGAGAAAGAAAAAGAGAGAGAAGAGAGAGAGAGAGAGAAAGAAAGAGAGAGAGCTCACAATGGGTCTTTGGGGTGAAGAGATGGGGGAGAAACTGGATTTGAACTTATTTATAGAATTTTAAGGCTGTCTGCAATGGATAACGTGGTGATAGCGGACGAAGTGGAACATTTTCCACCTTCGTAACGGACGTTGTTATTTAGCTGAGTTAGAGCCTAGCCGAGCTTCAATCGAAGTCAGCCTATATAATTGGCCTGAAATGGACTCATCAAAAATATTAGAGCTGACTGGAATTTTCATGAGAACCAGAATAGCTTGCACCAAGTAGAGAAAAAATTAGGATGAAGAGAAATTGACTCACTATTTAGTCAATTGATGTGCATTTATTTTGAGAATTCTAGCATAGATTTTTTGCAGCTTAAGGCTCCAATTGGCGCCGCGGTGGCCGCGGTAGCCGTCATGAATGCATTGTGGTTATGAACTATTGTTCGTGAACGCTCGGTCTCACATGAGGAATTTCATCTACTTTTATGTTCAAAACTAGTTTTTTTTCTTGATGGCAATTATAATCGTGGCAATTACATACAATTTAAAAATCAGGAGAACAAAGTCTGTTAGCTTCTTTCTATGATGCCCTACCGCTAAATACTCCTACAAAATGACTTGAAAACGAGAGCCCAATTTGATAAAAGATCTTTCTTATATGCCTCCAACCAAAACTTCGTAGCAGTTTCCATCAACAAACTCCAATCATGGATCTCCAAAATAAGGCAAGAACTTGGTTAGGACAGCAAAATAGACCACCTCCTCAATCACTCCTCTCTCTCCCTCTCTCAAACATAAAATGAAGTATGAAAGAGAGAAATAAGTCCAAGCCCATTATATAAGCCCCAAATCGACGTCTTAGGTCGCGTTTGGCACGCCTTATCGCTTATTTGTTCCGGTGAGGTTGGACAAAAATGTCATTGTCATGCCAAAATCTTATTCCTCAAACTAGTTTCTTTTTTATAACATTTGTGCTACCAAACATACATTCTATTCTATGACAATGACGTTTTGTCCAACCTCATCGCAGCAAATAAGCTCTGATAAGCCGCGACAAAAGCATCCTTAACTTGATTTGAACTGAACACCAGTGAATCAGTGATTTGAGCAAGGTCCAACCACCACAAAATCAAATTTGAAAAGATCACAACTTTTTTTTACTATCTACTAGTCAGTGAAGATTATAAACTAGTCTGTAGAATTAAACTGCTACATGTATTCCGTCGATAACCAGTTCAGGAGGTTAATCGACCATTCATTACGATTATACTAACCGTGGTCTGTGTGGATGTTATCAAGGGGAAATTTTTGCGTCCGGAACCCGTTTCGAAATCTCCTTCTGGGGGTCTGCCTTTCTTACCGCGTGGAAGAAGCAATAGTGGCGACAAAAAACTAAAAATTCATCGGAATTTGCGAACCCATTCGGTACCGCCGGACAGAGGGAACCCGGAGTTTGGGTTCCGGACGTAAAAATTTCTCGTTCTCAAGACCACGAAAATCATTCATCAAACTTCATGCTAACAACTGGTTGGTACATCTTTATACTATAAGGGAAGACCTAAACACCTCATGTGTAACATTTTAATGCGAAAATGCCCCCATAAAATCGGTGTTTGTGGGATAATTTGGGAGTATTTCGGACTTTTGACAGGATTAGGGCTTAATTAATACGGACCTGCATTGCTTATCCGCGTCAAAATCCTGATACCTGTCGTCTCCGCCTTCTTCTTTTGCGCAGCAAGGGCTATTTCCCGCTCGGTTTTGGCAATTTCCCGCACAGTTTTGGCGATTTCCCGCTCGCACGCGCCATTTTAGCCTCGATTGTTGCCCGCTGTATGGATTAAATCGCACAGGCCTCCTTCTCCTCGGCAAAAAATTGACTGCTAAAACCCTCAACAACTTTGCCGCTCATCCTTCACAGCTCCAAAAAGAAGTCGACCGCTGGCGAACGTCTCCGACTACCGCTACAAAGACGCTATCCTCTTCAACTTCTACCATAGGTCGACGCGATCTTCTTCAACGACGACACTTCTACACCACGAAACTCTGGCATCAACAGATCGTTCGCCTCTGAAGACCTACACAAAACCACGCCCTTCAAACCTCCGGTAAGATCCTTCTCCTCCAACATTACTCTCATCTTCTCACTGCTTACTCATGGCATCTTTCGCATCTGCCTTCTCACTACTCCTCTAGGCCAAGTCGATCTCTGCTCACTGCTTGCTGGTGAAGGGTTTTTGACAAAGGTGCAAAGACAGCGGATGAAACAACTCCTCACATAGCTGGTTCATTTCTGATTTACTGCAGATTCCACATCGGCAAGCCCCGAAGGTTCGTTTTAATCCCCACATTTTGTTTGTCCTCTGCCACCATTTTAGGGCATTCTGTTTCCCCATTCTGCATTGTCTTCCTCCATGACTTTGCTGTCTTACCTCGCCACAATTTTTCATACATTTTCATTTCTCACTGCTTACTCATGGCATCTTTCGAATTTGCCTTCTCACTACTCCTCTAAGTCAAGTCGATCTCTGCTCTTTGCTTGCTGGTGAAGGGTTTTTGACAAAGGTGCAAAGACAGCGGATGAAACAACTCCTCGCATAGCTGCTCCGTTTCTGATTTACTGCAGATTCCACATCGGCAAGCCCCGAAGGTTCGTTTTAATCCCCCCATTATGTTTGTGCTCTGCCACCATTTTAGGGCATTCTGTTTCCCATTCAGCATTGCCTTTCTCCATGACTTTGATGTCTTACCCCGTCATAATTTCTCATACATCTCTATTTCTACATTGTTACTCTGAGGCATTATATTTAGGCGTTTGAGATAAATAGGTATGTGAATTTAGCTTTTGTACGTTGCCCTTTTCATTGATTTTGCAATGCAAGTGTGCAAATTAATGCAAACAATTGCATGCCCCGAAGGTTCATTTCTGATAGGAAGAAGAAGGGAGAGAGAGTTCTAAGGAGGAAACTAGAGAATTAGGATTTGAGGAGGAAAGGGAAGAGAGATACCTTGAAATATTCTTGCATAGTCTACCCAAGAGAATAGCCCGGGTATAAATAGCCAGACCAAGGAGGGGTCGGCCGGCCCCTCCAAAAGGGGCTGAACCCATTGGTTCAGCCCCGGTCGGACGGTTTATTGAGAGTGGGCTGAACCAGATAGTTCAGCCCCATTGCCACTTGTTGACTCCTTGCGCCTACATACATATTGTCGTCCCGAGAAGCGTATTGGCGGCGTAACATTCCCCTCCTCATCAAGAACCAGCTTGTCCCCAAGGTGGTAGTCGGGGTAAAGCTCCTTGAAGTCCAGCAAATCCACCCAGGAGTTGTGCGCCGCCGAGAGATTCTTCCCCTTGACCAAGAGCTCCGGTTTGTATTCAGCGCCGCGTAGTTTACACTTGAGTAGCACAATATCCTCCGGAAGTGGGCGAAGCTCGCCCGCACTAGTAGTCTCGGGCAGCAGAGCGCTTGGTTGTACATTTGCTCTGACCTTCCACTTAAACAAGGATACATGAAAAGTTGGATGAATGCAGGAACCCGTCGGTAATTCCAACCTGTATGCCACCGGCCCCACCCTGCTGAGTATACGAATGGGGTCGTAATACCGCGGAGATAACTTCTAATTCAGACGACGAGCGACTGACAACTGTTGGTACGGTCGTAGCTTGAGAAACACCTCGTCGCCCACTGCAAATTCACTCTCCTTGCGGTGCTTGTCCGCTTGAACCTTCATACGATCCTGAGCAAGGCGAAGGTTTTCACGCAGGTTGCTAACATGTGATCCCTGTCTCGAAGGGCCCGATCAACCGTCGGCATGGTCGTGCTGCCCGGCTCATAGCTGCTCAAGGTAGGAGGAGGGCGGCCGTAAACAATCTCAAACGGGGGCATCCTGCTGGCCGAGTGATATGAAGTGTTGTAGCAATATTCGGCCCAGTGCAACCACCCCGGCCAAGTCCATGGTTCATTCATAACAAAACAACGGAGGTATGTCTCCACCCCCCCCCCCCGATTTACAACCTCTGACTGGCCGTCTGTCTGGGGGTGATGTGTGGTGCTGAAACGTAGACATGCCCCTTGCAGCCGGAATAGTACGTGCCAAAAGTTGATCACAAAGGTAGGGTCTCGGTCGGAGATGATAGCTCGGGGCAGGCCGTGCAAGCGGATTATCTCACGGGCGAACAGAGCGGCGACAGATTCGGCCATATATGGGTGACTCAAGGCAAGGAAGTGGTCATACTTGGAGAGTTTATCAACCACCACCAGAATGACGGATTTTCCCTGGGATTTGGGCAACCGGTCAATGAAATCCATCGACACCGTATCCCAAATCTGTTGCGGAATCTCGAGAGGCACCAACAACCCTGCTGGCGAGGTCGTCTCGTACTTCTGTCGCTGGCAAGTCTCACACTGCTGCACAAACTGCTGTATGTCACGGCGCATGCCGGGACAAAAAACATTTGCTCGTGTCCGCTGAAGGATCTGGAGCACTCCCGCGTGGCCGCCTGTCGGGGAAGAATGAAACTCGTGCATCATCACAGTTCTCCATGCCGAGTCCGGAGGAAGAACCACGCGGCCATGATGGTAGGTGGCCATTCTGAAGATGATAGTCGGGGGCCACGGTCTCGCCGCGCTGTAAAGCCTCCACCATGGTTCGTAAATCGGTAGTTCGCATCACCTCCTCCTGTATCTCATCCAAGGAGTCCACTAGTGGCCTCGATATGTGAGCAACCGTACTCTTAGGGATACGAGAGAGAGCGTCAGCCACCACGTTATCTTTGTCGCTCCGATAGGAAATCTCATAATCATAACCCAAAAGCTTGGTCACCCATTTTTGTTGAAGAGGAGAAGAAACTCGTTGATCCAAGAAATGCTTCAAGCTCTGGTGGTCGGTGCGAATTGTAAAATGTCGGTCAAGCAGGTACGGTCGCCATACAGCCACAGCGTGGATGATGGCCAACATCTCCTTCTCATAGGTGGACAATCCCAGCGTGCGAGAGGCCAGTGCCTTGATGTAGAAGGCTAGGGGTCGGCCCTCCTGCATCAACACCGCACCAAGGCCCACTCCGGAGGCGTCAGTCTCTAGCACAAACTCCTTGGTGAAATCTGGGAGTGCCAGGACTGGTGTCGACGTCATGGCCCTCTTAAGTGCCTGGAACGCTGCCTCGGCCTCGGCCTGCCATATAAAGGCATCTTTCTGTAACAACTGGGTGAGAGGTCGGGCAATCTTGTCGTAGACTTTTGCAAAGTGGCGGTAGTAGCCTATGAGGCCCAAGAAATCCCTCAATGCTCGTATAGTCTGAGGGCGCGGTCAGGATAACATGCTGCCAATCTTTTGGGGGTCCGCCTTGACGCCGTCGGCCGACACCAAATGACCCGAGTACTTGACCTCCTCCTGCCCGAAAGAGCATTTGGACTGCTTGGCGTACAGTTGGTGTCTGCAAAGAATGGCGAAGACCTCCACATGGTGTAAATGTTCCTCCCAGCTGGCACTGTAGATCAGAATATCATCAAAGAATATCAGCACGGATTGACGGAGAAGGGCCGGAATATCTCGTTCATGACGGCCTGGAATGTGGAGGGGGCGTTGGTGAGCCCGAACGGCATCACCATAAACTCATAATGTCAGTCATGTGTGCGGAAAGCGGTCTTGTGGACATCCGTTTCATTCATTCGAATTTGGTGGTAGCCCGACATGAGGTCAAGTTTGGTGAAACGGGAAGCACCGTATAATTCATCCAGCAGTTCTTCAATCAGCGGTATCGAAAACTTATATTTGACCGTGGAACTATTTAGGCCGCGGTAGTCCACGCAGAAACGCCACGAGTCGTCCTTCTTCTTAACCAATATTATAGGGGGCGAGAACGCACTGGTACTAGGGCGAATGAGTCCCACTGTGAGCATTTCCCGAATGCTACGGTCGATCTCGGCCTTTTGGCTATACAGGTACCGATATGGACAAATATTGTTGGGCTTCGTACCTGTCTTCAGCTGAATCTGGTGATCACGGAACCTCGACGATGGGAGTGTCTTGGATGTCTAGAATATATCAGCATACTGAGCGAGCAGCGCCTGCATCTGCTCGGGAACTGCCGGAGGCGCCTCGGGGGTCTTCGTAATCGCCATAACCATCGTCATCGTGCTGCCCTGCTCCCCTAATTGTTGCAGACTGCGGAGGGATATCTCCTTCAGCGGGGAAGATTTGAGGCCCCCCAGGCAGTATTGCCTCCCCTGTTGAAGGAACTCCATGGTCATCTGTTCCCAATCAAAAGTCATCCTCCGTAGTTTTTGTAGCCACTGCACCCCAAGCACCATATCCGACCATCTGATGGATAGAAGATAGACGTCTGTGCGTCCCGAGTACCCCTGTATCATTAGTTGCATGCCCTTCATTACCCCTTCGCACCGGAGTTTCCTCTCATCCGTCACCATAACGTGAAAAGCAGTCGCTCGGTCAACCTCGTGCCCCACCCTCTGCGCCACGTCCGGGTGGATGAAGTTATGCGTACTGCCGCTGTCAACCAGGATAGTCACCTTCTCCTAGTGGACTCGCCCGGCCATCCTCATAGTGAGTGGTGCATTGCATCCCTCCATCGCTTGAAGGGACACACTGAACTCCGTCAGATCCAATTCTCCTTCCCACTCCGAGGCGGGTGTGTCCTCTTCCTCTGTGTCCTCCTGAAGCATAAAGACCTGTATCTTTTGACATTTGTGCCCGGGGGCGAATTTTTCATCACAATTATAGCACAATCCTTTTTCCTTCCGCGCCTGCAGTTCCGACCAAGTCAGCCGAGTGACAACCGGCTTGACCGGTCCCTGAGAGTCCCTCTTCGCTACTGGCGTTGTGGTAGTAGAACGCGTTGAGCTGCGGTAGCGTTGCCGGTTGTGGCGTTCCTCCTGCATCCGAGCTAAGCTGATCGCATGGTTCAAGTTGCGGGGCATGTACAATTGGATCTCATCCCGCAAATAATCCTCGAGTCCGGATACAAAACAACTGAGTAGTGTTTTCTCCTCCCACTGCACTCGGTTAGCCATCTTTTCAAACTCGGTTCGGTACTCCATCACCGTACCCTTCTGGTGCAGCTTCTGTAAGAGCTCCTCAAAGTCTTCGTACTCGAGAGGTCCAAAACGAGCGGTGAATCCATCCACAAAGTCGGTCCAGGGCACGTAGTCCTTGCCTTTCAGGAACCACTGTAACCATTGGAAAGCATCATCCTCTAAATGAAAAGAGGCCAACTGCACTCATTGCCCCTCAGGAATCTCCTGATAGTTGAAAAACAGCTCCACCTTCTGCAGCCACTTCAGGGCATCTCCGTCATTGAACTTGGGAAAATTCATCCACGTCAATTTTGGCGGCATGTACGGCCGGTGTCCGGCTTGTCCACGCCAGCCCGCCTCATGTCCGTACTCCGCCGGTATTCTTGGGTCTCCGGGCTCAAAAAGCATGCCCGGAACCCCTTGACGGAAACGTCCCCGTTGCTGGGGCTCCACCCCACTGCATGCCGCCTCTTGTCACAGGAGGCAACAGGCCCTCCCCCATGCCATATTGGGGAAACTGCCAACCGTCGTCACTAGGGCCAAAACCACCTGAGCCGCTCCCACCGGTGCCGAAACCAGCGGTACCGAACCCGCCGGAACCCCAGCCTGCTGCACCTCCACCGCCGGAGCCACCCCAGCCTGTGTCGAACCCGTTCGGCCCGTTTCCGTCTACGCCGACCCCGCCGAAGCCCGAGCCGCCTGCGACGACCCCGCCTGATGACGTCCCGCCTGCGCTGGGGCCACCCGTGCCGAACCCGCTGCTCTGGGTCGACCCCGAGCCTGCGACGAACCCCGTGGCCCTGCCAGTCCCGATCGGGGCTCCGTTTGAGCCGATCCGGTGCAGATTGACTCGTGCGGCTGTAGATTCGCCCAGGTCTTCTTCCGTCACGGCCTTACCCTTTAGATTTTGGGTTAACAACGCCGTGATCTCCTCCATTCGGTTGTTGATCCGTTCTTCTAGCCTTTGCGTGGATGTCTTCACGTTTTCTTCGATGGCGGCCACCGAATCCCTCAATCCCACAAGATTTTCTTCTAGGATTTCCAAGCGGCCGATTTCCTCTTGCGTTCGTGTCGTCACCATGGTGGACAAAAGTCCTTTGATACCAAATGATAGGAAGGAGGGAGAGAGAGTTCTAAGGAGGAAACTAGAGAATTAGGATTTGAGGAGGAAAGAGAAGAGAGATACTTTGAAATATTATTGCATAGTCCACCCAAGAGAATAGCCCGAGTATAAATACCAAGACCGAGGAGGGGCCGGCCGGCCCCTCCAAAAGGGGCAGAACCCATTGGTTCAGCCCCGGCCGGCCGGTTTATTGAGAGTGGGCTGAACCAGATGGTTCAGCCCCATTGCCACTTGTCGACTCCTTGCGCCTACGAACATATTGTCGTCCCGAGAAGCGTAATGGCGGCGTAACAGTTTCAAACCCTCTTCTTCACTAATGACAAAGTTTTTGAAGCTACAGTTAAGTGTCCCTCTCCTTCACTATGCTAATTATCTCTTCATTACAAAAATGGCATCCATTAAGGTTATTGATTTGCATCTGTGCATTTGGTTATGGAAAATCTATGGTTTTGTTTATTTTCTGTGTTTTAGTTTAATAAAAGTTTATGTGAGGAGTCATTGTGAAATTATTAGGCGTGTTAGAACAGATGTCTCTCTTAGTTTCTTAGGCGCGTTAGAACAGATGTTTGTAAAAGCCTAGGAAGGCTCATCTCAAAATGAAGAGCTATAATAACCATAGATTTTTACATCAACAGATCAAAATGAGAACTAACTGGACTGACAACTAATAACTAGATTCAATGGACAAAACAAATCAAAGTATTAAAAATAAGCCTAAAGCTTATTTTATAAAAAATGGAGATAATGTTGCATGTAAAGCAGCTTTTACAAGATTAAGCTTAACATCAGATGCTTACATATGAAGTAGTTTCTGCTTCATTGAAATTAACCCTATTTGCTTTCATATGTTGGAATATAAAGTGTAGAATTATGAAATTCATATTTGGTGTGGCCCTAATTCCAGGGAGTTCTAAAGTCTTACTTTGACCCAATCAGACAGAACAAATGGATCTAATTGAGGAAACTGAAGCAGAGCCATGAAATCAATGCAGGAGTATACAACGGAATTAGAGAGAAACGTGACTTCTCATTGAGCACATCACTTTTGAAAGTGTGTTCTAGCAGGAGCCAAAAATGGAATTCGGCAGTAATTAAAGCTCTTTAGTGCAATGATTGTAGTGTTTAATTATCTCATGATCTTGCATCATTTACAGAAATGGCATCACGCACGAGTCGATTAGTAATTTCCATCGCGGGCCAGGTACGGTCGCCCTTGGTCGTAGGGGCGTTGCCCCGTGTACTCGTCTATACAAATAAATTAGTTTACTTTTAACCAAGTGGTACTTCATCAAACACAAAAAAACAATTACATGTCTGGAAGAAAACAGATAATTCATGAGTTAACTACATCGCATCGCAGACACTTGGAGATGACCAACCAAAATCATGCTGAGACGTCGTCGTCGTTGCCAATCAGGGTGGGTCAGTCCAACGTAAAAGTGGGAGACCTTCAACTTCGGTGGCAACCGCTGAGCAAACTCGAGAGTCAACCCGAGTACGAGTTAGTAATTGGAGACGGTCATTGACTGCAGAACAACGGAGTGCACTAAATGCAAGGCGAACACAATCGCGCTCAACGTTGACTTTACCATCGGCCGTGGAAGTCCAACCAACACATCCAGAACCTCCAAATCAACTAAATGAAATTGAAGATGACAGTTCTGCGCCAACTTCGCGGACAGGACGTCGTAATATTGCAAGAAATTATCGTTCATCCGACAACGTTCGCGTCTTCCAGCTCGCACAACCAACCATTTGTCTTCACTGTGCAGCTCGATTATTCCACAAAGAAAAAAAAATTTATGCTGTAAACTTGCAAAAGTAATTTTACCTGTCATTCTCGTCTCCCCACAGTTGTTGGCTCTTTACACCGATCAGACCACAAAAGGACGCCATTTCAGGAAAAATATATGTGCATACAATCACGTATTCTCTTTCACATTCATGGGCGTTACACTTGACGAAACACTTCCAGCTTTCAACCCGGTTTTGTACACTTTCAGAGCACATGGGGCTATATATCACAAGATTGGATCTCTTCTTCCTACTCCGAGGGACAGACAACGATTTTTACAAATATTTATCTACGACATCGAACATGAGACATCACATCATTTGGCGGAAAATAATGGACTCGATAGTTACAGTCATGTCAACTACTTATTCGTGAACGATCGTCTACCGATGGACCATACATCCTTCCTACCGCATCTCAGGTAGGTGCAGTGTTGGTGGGAGTCGAAGAATTCCCTGAGTCTACCGATAGGGACATCAAAATCCATTCTATAAGCGGGCATTTGACAACAGTCAAGGAGTACGCATGTTTTTATGATCCACTACAGTACCCACTTCTGCTCTCGCACAGTACTTTTGGTTGGGATTTAGCTTTTCAGACGGATCAGGGGTTACATATTAGTTGTTGTGACTACTACACATGCTTGCTCCAGGTTATAAATTTCACGCATATTGATTAAGAGCTTCATGTAATAGATTTTTAATTTCCTAATTTCGTAGAGTTTGTGGCCTAATACAGATACGCACGAATAATTCATCAATAATTCTTCGCGGAGGACGACTGCTTCAACAATACGTCGTGGATAATTACATCAATATTGAGACTCAAAAACTAAGATGGATTAGCCTGAATCAAAATAAAATTCGTGAGGAGCTATATCAAGGATTACAAGTTTGCTTAAATGCTGTTGCAATATGTGCAGTTGCTGATTAACGTCTTTCATGTTATTCTTTCTTAATTCTTTCTTAATTCTGATTGCTTAGGAAACATTGGGCGACGAACCGTCTTTCCGTCGTCCTTCATTGGAAGCCCTCAGGATATATATCATAGGTATCAAGATGAAATGTCAGTCGTGCAACACTACGACAAACCAGATATATTTTTAACAATGACGTGCAATCCTAACTGGAGTGAAATCAAAAATGAACTTTAAGCAGGACAACTTCCGCATGACTGAATTTTTGACTAAATATGAAAACTTAAATGATGTGATTTTCAGTGAATTCATTTACATTATTGAGTTTAAAAGAGAGGTCAAATCAATGTTGGTTATTTTTGATGCATCAGTTTCACTTCGGTAGTGAGGAAACAATTTCAAGTGTTTTTGGGTGTAGTAAGGGGTATCTTGGCAAATGAGAGGAACTCCAAATCGATGCTGACTGAATTTTTTTGTGAGTATAATGACGACCAAGTTCGCTCTGCCCCTAGCGTGAGGTCGTTGGGTTTGTGCAAATAAAATATTTAAGTTTGAGATGACTTATCCTTCTGTTTTGATAAATTCATTTACCAAATCAACATCAGATTTTTCAAAATACTACAGATATCTACCTGCCGAGCGCAAGTGGGTACCGAGATTATCAAATCAAAAGGTTATTGACAGAATATATGTTGTCAATCCAATGGAAGGCAAAAGGTTTTACTTACGACTGCCACTTAATCATGTTAAGGGTCCAAAATCGTTTGAGAATCTAAAGTGTATGGACGATGTTCAATGTACAACCTTTAAACAAGCTGGAGAGCAACACGGACTTCTTAAAGAGGACAATAGCATTCGAGATTGCCTGGCTGAAGCAAGATGTTTTATAATGCCAATTTCGTTGAGAAGGCTTTTTGCAACGATTTTGTTATACTGTGAACCGACCTTTGTACAAGATCTGTGGGATGAGAACTTTGACAGTATGACTGAATATTACACTTCAACCAGCACTTCAAATAGCACTTATAAAAAAAGACAAGTTATTTCATGATTTTGATGACATTCTACAACAACATAAGAAAACAGTAAATGATTTTGGTTTGCCGGACATAAGTGAAGGTTTTGAGGGTTTGCACATCTTCTCCAGCCTAATAGAACATAAACGTTCGTTCTCAATATCTGATGATGACTTAAATTCAGTAAAGTCATTTAATCCAGAACAGCTGTCAGCATTCAACATCATTAGTACAGTTATACGAAAACGACAAAATGCAATGTTCTTCTTGGATGGTCCAGGGGGTACGAGAAAAACGTATCTTTATCGGGCATTGCTGGCAACTTCCAGAAAGGAATGGTTCATTATACTAGCAACAACTTCATCGGGGATCGCAGTAAACCTACTCTCGGGTGGGAGGACTGCACACTTGAAGTTCAAAATACCTATCAGATACGAAATAATGTCGACATGCAGATTAAATAAGCAATCTGATTTGTGTGAATTAATACAACAAGCCGGGGCAATTATTTGGGATGAGGCCCCAATGATTCATAAAAAGGCATTCGAAGCTGTGGATCGATCTTTCAAGGATGTCCTTGACGTCAATGAGCCCTTCGACGGTAAGGTTATGAACTTTGGTGGTGATTTCCGCCAGCTGACACTGATCGTCGTAAATGGAACAAAATCTCAAATTATTAGCGCAAGCATCGTTGAATCGTATTTATGGACGAATGTTTGCATTCTTAGCTTAACAATGAATATGAGATCTCACGACGATCCACATTTCTCGGAGTTCTTGCTGCGCGTGGGTAACGGTGATGAGACAGCCGTTCTAAATGATATTATTCAGATTTCAACCTTCATGGTCATACCTTGGGTAGATGAATGCTCCGTAAATATATTGATCGATGCAATATTCTCTGAGCTTGGTTCCCCAATAGATGTCAAATACATGGAAAGCAGAGCGATAATAACGCCTTTGAATGAAGATGCCAACAAAATAAATGAAAAATGTCTTGAAATATTCCCGGGAGAATGCAAAACTTACTATTCTTTTGACCCAGTAGTGGATGACACCCATGATTTATATTTGCCAGAATTCTTAAATTCAATAAATCCGGAGAATCTACCACCTCACGAGCTCAATCTCAAGAAAGGTTCACCGATAATGCTTCTTAGAAATATTGATCCAAAAATTCGGTTGTGCAACGGAACAAGACTTATATATGTAAACTTTTCAAGAAATGTTATTGAAGCTGAAATATTGAGCGGAGAGTTTAAAAGACACAAAGTATTTTTACCACGAATTCCTTTGAAAAGCGCAGAGGATGTTAAGATGTCCTCCGAGCTCACCCGAAAGCAATTCCCAATACGATTAAGCTATGCTTTAACCATCAACAAATCACAGGGTCAAACAATTTCAAATGTTGGAGTATATTTACTAAATGATGTTTTTAGCCACGGACAACTATATGTGACATTGTCAAGAGGAGTTTCCGCAAATAGCACCAAAGTGATGGTTAAAAATGGTACATTGGAGGAGCTTGAAGGAGTGTACACTAGAAATGTTGTGTTCAAAGAAATATTCACTAAATTACATGCAGCGAGCCAAATTACGTAGATTGTATGAATCAATGTAACATTTGTAATATTCATGAACTATATTGTTTCTTCTGTTTTTATATTCAGTGTACTTTCATGAATATATCTGTACTTTTTATGCATTGTGTTACTTCTTCTGGACATGTTTGGAAGCTTCCGCAACCGTTATCTTCGCACACGACCGATATCTGAGACCACAAACGATATCGCCGCCACAACCGATGTCGCCTCCGCGACGATTGTCGCTCCCGCGACGATAGCCGCCCCCGCGACGATTGCAGCCCCCGCGATGAATGCCGCACCCGCGACGAATGCCCCCCCCCCCCCCCGCGACGAATGCCGCCCCCGCGACGAATGCCGCCCCCGCGACGAATGCCGCCCCCGCGACGAATGCCGCCCCCGCGACGAATGCCGCCCCCGCGACGAATGCCGCCCCCGCGACGAATGCCGCCCCCGCGACGAATGCCGCCCCCGCGACGAATGCCGCCCCCGCGACGAATGCCGCCCCCGCGACGAATGCCGCCCCCGCGACGAATGCCGCCCCCGCGACGAATGCCGCCCCCGCGACGAATGCCGCCCCCGCGACGAATGTCGTCACCACGACGTATGTCGCCACCATGACAAATGACGCACCAACGACAAATGTCGCCCCCTCGACAAATATCACGCCAATGACGAATATCGCCCCCCTCGACAAATATCACACCCACGACGAATGTTGCCCGCACGGGGTCCCCCGTGCACGACTGCTTGTAGTCACAAAAAGAATGATATAAATCACTGTTACGTCATTTTATAATGTTCTGTTATATTTGTTATTTCTGTAGTGGGGGAGGGGCAGAGTAGTCTTTTTATCTTGCTAGGGTTTTTGTTTAAGTACCCGGTTTGTTGGTGGACCGGGTATGTGAAAGAACGGTGCTGAACTTCTTCCTGTTTTCTTCTGGTAGCTGCAACGGGATCATCCCCCTGCTCTTCCTGTCAATCCCTTCAGGTTTGCCTTGGGATTGTTATTTGTTATCTTGATTGAATGCAATAGTTGTGGTATTGTTGTGAGATTTGTGCTTGTAGAAGTTGTTTGTTAAATGGATTGTGGTTGGACAACTGGGGAGCATAAGAAATCGCATCAGATCGCCTCCCATCGCGTGTCGTTTCCCTTGTGGGGCATGCTACCGGATCTCCACCCTCCACCGCTCGTGTTGCGCACTCCTCTCTCGCGTCGCTTCTCGTTCTCCATTCCCCTCCGCCCCTGCATCTGCCTGGATGTGACGGGCTGCCGGATTCTCGGGCGACGGACGACGAATGATCTGCTGTCTCCTGGCCGTGACGGCTCCGAAGGCAGATGTCATATTACCCGGTGGTGGAAGCAGTTCGCACGGCGGGAAGAGGCTTTTTGGGCGCAGTGGAGAAGGTGTTGCAGCAGCCATGTGATCGATTAGCAGTCAGGTGGAGCAGATTTTTCCCTCTTGCGATGGCCATGGATGAGTTGAAGGAGGAGGCCTGCATCGGTATGTCTTCTCTGGTGTCTTCTGCTCCCAATTATTTTTAATTATATAATTTTTTTTAACAATGATTAGTTTTCTTCACACTCCTAGAAATTATAGATGATTTTTTCTAACTTGGCTCACACATGTATTATCAAGTTTACGAGAAAGTGTAGGCAGTAATTAATATTAGCTCACACAACTGATCATAGATGTGTAGGTAGCACATCCAACCGTTATCTCCGCCCACGACCGATATCTGAGACCACAAACGATATCGCCGCCACGACCGATGTCGCCCCGCGCGACCGATGTCGCCCCCGCGACCGATGTCGCCCCCGCGACCGATGTCGCCCCCGCGACCGATGTCGCCCCCGCGACCGATGTCGCCCCCGCGACCGATGTCGCCCCCGCGACCGATGTCGCCCCCGCGACCGATGTCGCCCCCGCGACCGATGTCGCCCCCGCGACCGATGTCGCCCCCGCGACCGATGTCGCGCGACCGATGTCGCCCCCGCGACCGATGTCGCCGACGAATATCGCCACCATGACAAATGACGCTCCCACGACGAATGTCGCCACCATGAAAAATGTCGCACCCACGACGAATGGCGCCCCCTCGACAAATGTCGCACCCACGACGAATGTCGCCCGCTCGACAAATGTCGCACCCACGACGAATGTCGCCTCCTCGACAAATGTCACATCCACGACGAATGTTGCCCCCACGGAGTCCCCAGTGCACGACTGCTTGTCTTTATTATATAAGCAAAGACCTAATCAGCTCTTGGTGTAACATTTATATCCAAAAATGTCCTCATTAAAACAGGTTTTGGTGAGTTAATTTAAGGGCCTTTTGGTCTTTCGACGGACTAAGCGTAATAAAGATTATGCTTAGCGCTTAATAAAGGTGATCTGTCGGCTCTCTACATCGCCCTAAAGCAAAGCAAACCCCGCAGTGTTCCCGCAACTTCGAGCGAAATTTTTGCATCCGGAGTCCGGACTCCGGGTTCCTTCTTTTCGGGGTAAGGAAACGGGTTCACCAATCCCGAAGTTCTTTTAGTTTTTGGTCACCACCGTCACCTCTTCCACGCGGCAAACTGGTATGGCTCCCGGACGGAGATTTAGGGACGGGCTCCGGACCTAAAAATCTCTCCAACTTCGGAGACGACCCTCGCACGCTTTCGCGATTTCAGAGCCGACGACGGAAATGGCCGGCTTCTTCCATGGAAAGGGCTTCCTCCCTCCGCCTGCGACGGAAATTCCCGGCTTCTTCCAGCGCAATAAACCCTCGCGCTCCCTCCTCCTCGCTGAACCCCTCGAGCTACCTCCACTGGTTGCAGCTTCGCTGGAGAAGATCGCTGGGAGCGGGCTTCCTCTTATGCCATTTTGGAAAGCTCCTCGAACTCGCACGGGGCTAGGGCTCTGCGGCCAGAACCATGGAGGAAAAAGGCAAACTCTGCGGGCAAAGCTAGGGCTCCAAAGGAGATATCTCAGGCAATTTCCTCTCCTCAACCAGTCACCTCGCGCATACTCCAAGTAGGCCAACGCATCTCTGCATTTTCTCTTCCCAGATTTCTTTCGAACCCTGATTTTGCCTCTTCCGCCATTTTGGGAAGCTCCTCGAACTCGCACAGGACTAGGGCTCTGCGGCCAGATCCATGGAAAAGGGCAAACTCTGCGGGCAGGGCTAGGGCTCCGAAGGAGATATCTCAGGCGATTTCCTCCCCTCAACCAGCCACCTCGCGCATACTCCAAGTAAGCCAACGCATCTCTACATTTCCTCTTCCCTGATTTCTTTTGAACCCTGATTTTTTCATTACCTTATCCCACAATTGTGTCTGCCTCAACAAGATCTTTCATTACAATCTTTAGTAGAGAGTGCTCCAGTGCTTCACGGCTCCTTGCATCGTTCAAGGTTTGATCTCCTATGCATCGTTTCCCTTTTTTTAATGTATATGTGAAATTTTTCTATAGCAAGTGCTTGATGTTAGATATTTAAATATATGTCCGCAAGCGTGTTAGGCCGACTCGGAATAGGTTAACCGGTTCGTGTCACCCTAGGGCTTGCTCTATGCTGGAAGTACTATAAATACTCATTCCATACTTGATGCTTCATATGAGTGGCCTCATCTACCTCTACAGTTGAAAGCTTGCAGTATGATAATTTACGTCGTTATTATGCATATATAATTTGAATTTTTACTTTGAGAGTTCATGGAGAATAAGGCATTGGATCGTTATGGTTCCGTAATTGAAAACATAATAGTTTTTGCATTCCATTCCTAAGGTCATCCTCTGTTTTTAAAATTGTTATGATGCACTGCTATTATATGGGAGCCTTAATGTCATCTCTCCATGGCTATGGCCTCGGCTTCCTCACGTTTTCTCCCTTTCCTTTGTTTTTAGCCTTTTAATTTCACATACCATTTTGTTATTCAACCAAATTTCATCTCTCCATGGTTATGGCTATGACTATGGCTATTGATAACTGAATTTGATGTCAATAAACTATTTTAAGGATACTTTTGCATTTGGGTTAAAACAGTTTTAGTTACGAGTAGTTTTTGCATATTCCTGCATCTTCAAATAAGATGGGATAAGTTTTGGATGACTTTGTTGGCTGAATTTGCAAATTTGGGAGATTCAATTCGATGCAGTTTTTTATGGAAAATTCAGTTGTTCTGTGGTGGTAAATCAGTGATTTCATGCATAAATTACTGCATGATATGCACAAACTGCACCAGTTTGTTTGCACCAGTTTTAAATTACTGCACCTGCTACACCAGTTTTAAATTATGCACAAATTAAAAGTGCATAGACTCACAAGGGCACCTACTTATAGCACAAATATGCACAATATGCACAAACTGCACCAGTTTTAAATTATTGCATAAATTAAAAGTGCAGCTTATAACATGTAAAGGTGATGTTAAAACATTTGTTTGCACAAACTGAACCTGTTGCATTCCTATGCCTATCAAACTACAGCCATGTGTATTGTTAAAACATTATTACAGATTAATGTAATGTATTTTTTTATTTGCTTTGTAATGATAATAGGGAGACTTTTTTGTTTGTTTGTAGGCCTCCTCCATAGTTTCTCACCGCAAGAGGTTCTCCTCCTCGGCAACAAAAACTCACAAACTCCTCCTTCCGGCAACCTCCTCCTTCCGGCGAGCTCCTCCTAATGGCAAACTCCTCACGGTAAGATACCAACATTGTTTTCTCCAATTCTTTAGTTGTTTGGTTCATTACTCATCTGCCGGTATAGCCATTGTCTTTCAGTTTGTTTGCACTATTTAAAAGTCTTGCTGAACACATGTAAAAGAGCTGCTTATACCAGAAGATTAAAACTTTTGGTTTGTTTTCTAACTGCACATTGATAAATAAATTTTGTTTGATTCTTACGAACTGGAGTTTTTGTCAGGAAGTCGAAGGCCTCCCTTTTTCAGTTTTGTTTGCTTTGTTTTTTTATTCATGGTTTACTTTGTTTTAATTTCTATAAATTGGTCTATAAATAATAGCAAAAAACTCCTAAGCCCGATTTCAGTTTCTAATCATACATTGATAAAATTTTTTGTTTGTCAAAAGTGACAGTAAAGTTAGTGGCAAAAGTAACAATACAGTTCCTCCTGCAAAAACAGCTATATTTACCCCCCTCCAAATCTCTTTTGTTTAGTTTAATTTTCAGTTCCGTTTATTGGCAAAAGTAACCATCATTTCAGTGTTCTTAAGAAATTTTTTTAGTACCATATCTGTATGGAACTTTCTCTACTATGGATTGATGCGCGTTCGGCAAGTGCACCGGTCGCTCAAGTAATATAAAATGAGAATAGTTGTTCAAGTATCGATCTCTTGAGCAACGCAGAGAACGTGCGTGTTTTGATTGTTCAGAAAATCAATTATAAAGATTTGAAAGTAAAAATGGGGGGTTGGTTTGGTTTGCACTGAAAGAAATGGGGGATTAGTTTGATATTGCCCTCCACGTCAAATGACGCCCACACGACCAATGTCGCCCCCACAATAAATGGCGCCACCACGACAAATGTCGGTCCAACGACAAATGACGGCTCCGTGACAAATACCTCCCCCACGACAAATGACGGCCCCATGACAAATGATGGCCCCACGACAAATGACGATCACACGACAAATGTCACCTCCACGACACATGTTGCACCCACGACAGATGTCGCACCCACGACAGATGTCGCACCCACGACAGATGTCGCACCCACGACAGATGTCGCACCCACGACATTTTGTCGGACCCACGACAAATGTCGACCCCCGCGACAAATGTCGCCCCCGCGACAAATGTCGCCCCCGCGACAAATGTCGCCCCCGCGACAAATGTCGCCCCCGCGACAAATGTCGCCCCCGCGACAAATGTCGCCCCCGCGACAAATGTCGCCCCCGCGACAAATGTCGCCCCCGCGACAAATATTGCCCCCGCAAATAATGTCGCCCCCACGACAAATGTCGCCCCCATGACAAATGTCGCCCCACGACAAATGTCGCTCCCACGACAAATGTTGTCCCCACGACAAATGTCGCCCCCTCGACAAATGTCACACTCACGACGAATGTTGCCCGCACGGGATCCCCCGTGCACGACTGCTTGTATCTATATAAGATTAGACCTATTTCAATCACGTTGATAATCTGATGTCGACCATCACCTATTTCAAACCACACACACCAGCAAGTTTTATAGAATGGGGTTAGTTTGTGGTTAGCGACGCCCCCTTATTGTAGTAGCACCGACGCATCTGCACGAACCCTAGGTCTCTTAACATTGTGTTCTTTCCCCTATTTTACCCTTTAACTCTTCTAGAACGCCATGGTATTCCATTTTGTTTACTTCTTTGGGCGCCTAAATTCATAAAAATTCAGCGAATTGCGCGGCTAAATTCATGTAAAATCTACGAATTCGACGCTCAATTCGCTGAAATCAGCGAATTGGGCTCTCAATTCGCTGAAATCAGCGAATTTGGCACCCAATTCGCCGGCTTTCAGCGAATTGAGCACCCAATTCATTGATTTTCCATGAATTGGGTGCTTAAGTGCGCCTTGGGCGCCTTAGGTGTGCCTTGTGTGCGCCTACGCGCGCCTCATGCACATCGCCCGCCTAAGCCTTTCTGAGGCGCAATGGAGTGTTCCTGATGCCTCAGGCGTGCCTAGCGCGCATATTGATAACACGGGAGAGGAGATAGTATCTCGCTTCTTTTTCCATGGCCAAAGAAAGCCTTTAAATAGAACTTTCAAAATGACCATTTTGCATTTTTAGTAAATAGTCGAACTAATTGTATGTACATAAAATAGAAGAGGCAAGATATGCATTTAAAGTTATTTTCTTACTATAATTAAAAACATTGAACACAACACATAGCAGACGAGGCGTTTCGACCGTGACTATAAATTCCTTTATTCCCGCAATTTAAGCTTTTGTCTTCAAGTTCGAAAGTCGATTGGGACTCTAGAATTCTATGGTTCTTTCTCCCACTATAAGAGCTCTTTATAAAAAGTCTCTAAGATGGAGGTTTAATAGCGCCCATTTGTTGAAAACCACCACAATTTAAACTTTTCATTTCATTTTAATTATCATCAGAGGCACAAGATTAGAACATTTACTGTGCATAAAATAATTCTCATTTCATGACAGAGTAGTAAAAGAAAAGTGTTGGAATAAAAGATCATTTCATTAACATTTTTTTACATGATACATAACATCTTTATATATAATATACAAAAGTTAGGGATTTCAACAAAGAAATGCAACAACTACGACATTGTTGGTACAAAATTTGTCACCCAACTTTTCATACTCAACAACCGGTTCGGGGAGTCCGGTGAAGAGATTGGAGACCACAATCAATCTGTTACTAATTCGCGTGGGCTTGGCGAATTGAGAACAGAGAAAATGGTGCCACTAGCAACGACAAATACCACTAACTGCTGAAAATGTTATTACACAAAGAACTATTACAAGCTAATACAAAAGTGTGCGTTGGAAATAGCAGGCAATCGAGAGACAGAACTTGCAACCGTACCTACTACATGGTAGATTCTGCCCCAAAATTTGCATCCCTTTCGAGCATCCCCGACAATCTATTTATACTCGAGGGTAGGATACCCGACTAGTTGATGACATTTAGTGCAACATTAAATGCGCAACTACCTGAGGTACACGAAGTGTTGGCTAGCGGGAGGAGAGAGAAGAACAGCTTGGGCGCTACATGTTGCAATCGCTCGTGTTATTACTAACCAAAGAGGAGATGGATCAGTGCCTGCTCTGAAGGGTACCCGTCGCGGCCTCTTTACAAAGTTGCTGAAGAAACACCCAAGAGTTTGTGCGGATCCTTGGAGTGTAGTCGTGCGCATCCTCGTCGAGGGGGGGGACGCGCTGTCTCGTAGACAGTGCCCGCGGATCCTGCTGAGTGTTTGCCTAAAACCTTCGTGACTGGCATCGATGGATACTGTCAGTGGTCGCAGGATTTGGGTTAACATAATCCCCGCCTTTTTTGAGTCCGCACGGGCTTCAAAAAAGTACATTGATAACCGCAACGACTGCGACACTATTTTCGCGGGTAGAAAATCTATAAATAACGCAGGCCAATCCCCACTGGGACATCTCACTTGGGCTGCTTATCTGTCCGTACAACCTCTTTGTGGGAAGATGACAAGCTTGAGTGAAGCCTTACTAGCTAGGCTGATGGGAGAAAACAAGCGAGAAACGACTAAAGTACCGGCGGTTACGAGTAGGCCAGTGAAGCCCACAAAAAAGAAGACATTTGGCAGTTCTTCTGCGAGGGCGTTGATAGTGAAATCCCCGGCGAAGCCTTCAACGGTCATCAAAAGGGCAGGTCAAGCCCCCGTTCAACAGGTGACGGTCACCTTGTTCTTTTGTTTTGTTTTTTTGGACGAGTACGCGGCCTTTTTGTAATTGCGTTAATCTTGCGTTATAAATTTAAATTTCTTTTCACTCTGTGAACATGCGCGATTGTTAATTTTGAACTCCTTTTTCACTTGCATTTTCAATGACTTTTTCCATAATGTACTTTTTGACCTTTGCGGGCTTTAAGCTTCGCCTTTATTCTCAGTGTGCACCCCTTACTGGGTTAGGACTCGCATACGATTAGTTGGATATTCGTGCCAGCCCTATCTAGGTGGTTTCTTGTGGGCGCACACGTATATCCAGCCATGTTGTGGGTGCTCATATTAACCGACGCAGGTATTGTTTTATGTTGATGTTGTTGTGCTGCGTCTTGATGCGCATTCTCCCTGATGCCCGCCCTGGGTTTAGTTCGATGCATTTCAGATGCTGGAGCGCTTGAGGTGGAGGCATTCATTCTTCATGTAACTGTTCGATATGTTGTGGTCGGATCCTTGCGGGGAATAAAACGCATGTGGTGCCTCCCTCTGCCCGAGATGTCTAGGGTGGTTATGGGTGTTCGAGGACAGAGCGCTCCCCCGAAGAGACATTCAGTGGGATTATGGGGATCACTGCCTCAGCTGCAGGGCCCATTGCTAGAGCTTATGACTGCCAGTCGAGTATATGACATCTGCAGGGTTCTTCGCAAGTAGCGTCCGAATATGCTCTCGGTGTATGAAGCACTTGTAGCTTGGAGCTTATCCTCGAAAAGGCACCAATAACGATATCAATGCCTTGGTTGATGCGCTGATGGCTATCACGTTTTTGGCCTGACACGTACGTCAGTCGTGAGTTTCTCTACGAAGGAAATTGTAATGGTTTTAGGGCGGAGAAAGTTGCCTACACCGGCAGAGAAGGTCGAAAGCTTTATATCCACCGCAAGAGAAGTCCAGACATGTTTGAGGGGGTCCAAGCAAGTTCCGGTAGCTCTCCGGACTGGAGGAGGTGCAAGTCGGGTTTGTTGTAGCTGAGAGGCCCGAGTGGCAACACGATGCTCTAGGAACACCCTGAGGATCCTTTGCAAATGGAACGTTAGTAGCAGCATAGATAATTTTGGGTGTTCACGCCTTATCAAACTATATAAAATTTTAGTTTAAAATAAGAGGGAAGGGTACGTCAACCTAAGAGTAATATCTTTTCAAGTCGTCGCCTCTCAAGGTGTTAGGTTTTCTTCTCCTCCATCGGATTGCAATTGGTAGACACCATTTTTGTATGCTTCTTTGACGAATAAAGTTCCCACTCAGTTTGGGTTAAGCTTTCCTACGGAGGCTGCCCTCTCTGTCGCATCCACCTTTTTCATGATGAGGTCACCCTCGACAAACTGCTTTACTCTGATGTGTTTGCCAAAATATTTGATCATTCTTCATCTGGCTTTTGCCTACCTGACAACTGATTGATCTCTGAGTTTTTCGATGAGGTCAAGACTACATCTCACCTCGTCGTCGTTGCTTTCCATCGAACTTTCATCATTCTGTTTGGAGAGGAGCATTCTAGAACTCATGATGTTGAATTCTACCGGGATGAGGGCTTCAGAGTCGTGTTCCAATTTGAAAGGCGTCTCCC
Source organism: Platanthera guangdongensis (assembly GCA_039583875.1). Taxonomy (NCBI): domain Eukaryota; kingdom Viridiplantae; phylum Streptophyta; class Magnoliopsida; order Asparagales; family Orchidaceae; genus Platanthera; species Platanthera guangdongensis. The sequence goes on from CM077150.1 coordinate 261,098,128, forward strand.
CGGTGGCTGAGTAGGGGGTGGCTCTATGGGTCTATAACACCGCGAGAAACTGCTCTGCCCAATTGCCACAAGTGTTTTTGACCTTTTTTTGAGTAGATTCGGAAACTTCTTGTTAGCTGCTTCCACATAGCCTTTGATACGCGGGCGATGGACTGACAAAAACCGAAGCTCTATTTCAACCTGTTCGCAGTAACTCACTAGTTCTGAGCTTGCAAATTGAGAGTTGATGTTGGTGACGATGGTTGTGGGGATCCCATGTCGGCAAACAATTTTCCCCATATAAGGTTCTTGATCACCTGGGTTGTTGTATTGGCTAGTACCTTGGCATCTATCCACTTGCTGAAGTAATCTATCATTATTGGGATGGAGCGCCGCTGTTCACTTTGCCATTGGAAAAGGACCGACCATATCCATTCCCTAGATAGAAGGCCATGGAACGGAGATGGATCTCAGTCGTTGCGCTGGCTGAGCTTGAAGGGGGGACTAACTTCTGGCACTTAAAACACTTCTTCGCATATTCTATGCAATCGTTCTTGAGAGTTGGCCAAATATTACCTTGACGAAGGATCCTTTTCTCAAGGGCTTTGGATCCCGAGTGACTGTTGCACTCCCCCGAATGCACCTCTTGTAGGATTCAGGTAATCCCTTCTTTTGTTGCGCACCTAGCGATGGGTGAGAAGAAGGTCCTCCAATAGAAAATCCCAGATACCAAGGAATAGTGGTTTGTCTTCGGTTTGAACCTTATTTTGTCGCTCACGGAAGGATGAACTTCTCCCGTCGTGAAGTAATAAACGAATGGGTCTATCTAAGACGGGTGTTGATCAATCTCTATAACGTCTGCTTCTTCTATTGCAGGATGGAACAACTCCGTGAGAGTCCCTCCTGCCGGGAGCCCATACTTTGCCAACTCATCGTCATCGGTGTTTTCTTCCCTTGGAATGTCAGATGCTGAAGGTCCGGAAATGCCTGATATATTGCTTAACGAGGGCTAGATATTTTTGGAGGAGAGGTTCCCTAGTCTCGAAAGTACCATTTATCTGTGACACCATCACCAGGGAATCTGTCTTCAGCTCTACATCATCGATGCCAATTTCTTGGCCAGAATCGGCCTGAACGCTTCGTATTCCGCCTAATCATTAGTTGTGGGGAAGTGGAGTCTAACTGCTTGCTCAATTTTGGTATCACTGGGACTGATTAGGATGATTCCTGCCCTGGCGGAGTTTTGCCCGGAAGCTCCATCTACATACATCTTCCAACATGATAGGGCAGGGACCTCCCGCTTGGTTGTGACATCATCGGCGAAGTCAGTAAGGAAATCAACCATGTCTTATGCCTTGATGGTGGATCTCGGGACATATTATGTGTCAAACTCGCTGAGTTCTATAGCTCATTTTACAAGTCGCCCTGATTGAATTATCTGACTTTTCCCGGACGGCTCTCCGGGGGTGGTCAGTAACCACTTCGACGGAATGGGTCTGAAAATAAGATCGGAGTCTTCGTGCCGATATTATCAAAGCCAGAGCCAATTTTTCTAGGACTGGGTAGCTCGTCTTGGCGTTATTCAACACATCGTTGACATAGTTAATAGGAAACTGCCTCTTGTCTTCCTCTCGAACCAGAACTGAGCTGATGGCTTCATTACCGACCCCGAGATACATGAACAAGTCTTCTGACTGGCGAGGACTCTGAAGAAGAGGGGTCGTCGTCAGCTGGCGCTTTAACTTTTCGAATGCCTGACTGCATTCAACGGTCCATTTGATTTTCTCCCTCCTCGGAGGGTTGTGAAAAAGGGCGCACTTATCTCCTGAGCGTGAGATGAAGCGGCTGTGTATAAAGACCTCTTGATTATGTATATCAGATTAAATAAGTGATCTAGGAATGCCTTATAAATGTATATAAAGACTATAAATGTAATGTGTAAGCAATAAAAGCTGTCAGAATTGAAGGATGAAAAAACTCAGTGGTTCTAAGAATCTCCTTATCAAATAATTCAGTTGTGGTTCTAAGAGTCTCCTTATCAAAAGGCTCAACACTGTTTAGTGATTTCCTATCAGGGGTATAAGAGAGTACACACTCAAATTTGGTAAGCCTCTATCACGGCGAGGTAGGTCTAGCACGTCTCTTCGGGGGTGATAAAGTATCGTAGGGTCGAGAGGTCGTCATAATGTGGGGTGGGGTCTGACCTTTTGGTATGTTTAACTGATTTACTCTAGCGCAACCCTAGCGTTGTCATCCCTAATGATGTCAAACTGGGCTCCTATCTGCTTAAATCGATTAAGTATATGTCTCTCGAACATGGCGGTTGGCATGTCCGAATTTGAACTGGTAGCCCGATCGTCCTATAGGTTTTGGTCAAACAGATCAGAATAACGTTCTACTACGCACCATGTAATGTGGCCCAACCTGCATACATTTCTTATTGATCGCAGGATGACCATATCCCCCTCGTCCTAGATGTGGCAATGGCTTGGAGGATGCATGTAGTTAGGTATTTTAAAGGGCTATTAAAGTAGGTGTTAACACTAGGAAGGAAATGTTTGAAGCTAAGGGGGTTGTTTGAGGAATGTGCTTGCTCTTCGACTTTACTGGGGATCCTTGGGCGACTTCTGCATGGGCCCACTCGTACCGTCTTGTCTTGAAAACTCCCACAGGGATGGTGTAAGCACACCTTTGATGGGGGCAGTCAAGCATGGCTTAGGATGGCGCAGTTCGTGGGATTCCAATGTATCATCTAGGTTTTGTCCTTTTAGTTAGAGTCGTGTGCTTCAAATGTAGGTTGATGCCTACCATAATGCTCCAAGGAGACACCTCGTTGGTGATTCAATTCAATCTAGAGTGCCTCATTTTGCGACATTGCTCATTTCAGAAAGGTGAAGGATGTCATGGAGTGGGTAGCTGGTCTTTTTTATTGTCATAAGTCATGAATTTAGAGTTGTTAATAAAGATGCCGACTGTTGTGTTTTCTTAGCGGATGAGATGATGGATTTCTTTTACTTTGAGGTAAATCTTCTCATTGAGCTTCACGGGTGTGCGATTGATGATCAAGCAGTCTCTTGTATGTAACCATTGATCTTTAGTGGATATCGTCTATGAAAATAGTACCAAACGAAATACAATTGAAATTATTCAAGATGATTTGTGTACTTTATATTTAACACCTCAGGTAACACTTGACAAAAAAGAATAGAACTTGATCAAATAGTTTGGAAAAAGTTATTGCCAATGATGTCCTTAGAATTTGTGAACCAAATTTATAGATTTCTTTTAAAAAATTTCCTTTTTTAGTTGCTTCAGGCATCATTCCTACAAGATAACTGGCATTAATCTGAGATATTCATGTCCCCTAATATTTCTAAAACACTTTGTTTTGCTCAGGGGAATTAATTAGAATTATTATTATAGAAATCATTTGCTGAAATCTAGTATATCAGAATAAAACGGTAAGCAAAATACTGCTACGTTGTGATTTTACTATTTTGAGGTTTGAAGTACTTCGTTTTATACTATTTCAGTTTCATGTTTTAAGCTTATGCACCAAGTTGAATACTTTCTAATCAAGATAGAAGAAATGAAAGCACATGTTGCTATGAAATTATTCAATCCTTTTATTGCTATTAATCGCGAACTATTCGCAAATTGAATTTTGAATCATTCACTAACTATTTGGTCTATGAACGAAAAATAGATGGATTCCTAAGGTGAGGTCGGGCGTTCACGAAAGACGGTTCTTAACCACTGCTTTCACGACCGCCACCGCCATCATACCATGCCAAACAAACATTAATTCAATGTGTTGGCGATAGCAACAAATCTAAATATGTTTTTCTAAGAAAACATATATGCTTTTCTTCTCTCATGTAGTGTGTTCGCTCTTTCTCATATGAATGTTTTGCTATGTAGCACGGGGACGGAAACAGGATACGGGATACGATACGAAACGGATACGGGAAACATGATTTTTCAAAAAATAAGAATACGGGAAACGTTTTTAAATTATTTAAATTATTTTAATATGAGTATTAATTAATATAAAAATAAGACAATTAACAAACTTAGGCTCCGTTTGGGAGGACTTATTTTCACCGGTCAAGCGGTTGCGACCGCATGAACCGGGTCTTAATTAAGGCCCGATTCATGCGGTCGTAACCGCATGACCGGTGAAAATAAGTCCTCCCAAACGGGTCATTAGTGTACATATATTGAATTGTAATAAAAAAATTTAATAAGCCTACAACAAAGGCCATACATATTATTAGTTCTAAATAATGTGTTATGCATTGTTTGACCATGTTTAGAGATAGTATGCAAGGCAATTATAATGTGTTATGCAATGCAATTGACCTATTTACAATTTAAATCAAATCAATACTAGATGAATTGATTGGCCGTGTGGAGACATTTTGTACGGGTATAACATGATAAAGTTGCATTTGATTGATTGAAACTTAGTTATCATGTCTTGGCATGATGAAATACTCATCTGAAGTTTTTTATCATCAAAATATAACTTGGGGGCGCTTTAAACAAACATACGCTATAAGTTAACCTCTATGGAAGCTTGACATAACCTAAGCCAATGCCAAGAATAACAACTACACAAATATACCATGAAGTTACAACAATAGACGGTTTCTTGGCACATTATAAAGCTAAGCCGTGAAGTGAATAAGCAACGGGACTTTTACATCACGGGAATCGCGTATCCCACAAGCGGGATACGTGATGTAAAATAAGGTTAGAATTTAAACAAAACACGCGGGCCGAGTGGCCAATTCCAATTTTCGCACGCGATTTTTCAACGTCGTCGCGAGAAGCCTTGAGAAGTTCGTTATTTTTGTTGGGTGGAACTGCTACGCGTTTTAGGGTTCTAATCCTCAGCGAAATCTACACAACCACAAGCCAAAGTACAAATAATAGTTTTATGGAATACGATATCGGTAGCAGAAGAACGCAACGGCAAGCCCAGATTATTTTAAGCAAAGCATAAATTTATACTAAAGGCAAGGAGCAGCGAGTATACCCAAATGATTTGGCAGCGGAATAGGGACCCCTCCAAACCGTGACACACGTGCCAGAACACACGGGCAGCAAGGGTGGTGATCGGGTCTAGCAACCGGAAGAGAAGCTTGCAGTCGACGGTGCTAAACGGATCCGAGTCGCCGGAGAGAGAATTTCCGGAGTCGACGGCGCTCGGTGGATTCGGCGACCAAACGCGGCGACGTCGCTGGGCAAAGTCCCGCGGGAAGAGTTCGCCGGTAGCGGCACTGGAGGCTCCAGGCAGTGGCCTCGCGGTACCGCCAGGAGCGAGCGGGGAAGTCGGCGACGGGACGGAGCTTCGAGCGCGATGTCGACGTCGCCTGGCGTATCGATGGCGATGCGGAAACCCTCCAGGCGCGGGCTGATGGTTGAAGGGCGTACGGCTTGACCGGGATAGGCAGAGAATGAGATTTATTTCGTTCTCTGTCTTTTTTCGGGCTCCCCTCTTTTGCTTTGAACTCATCCATTTATAAAACATCATTTTGTATTTTAAGCATGAAATCCTCCTTTTTTTTCTAAATTTGTAGAATGAGATCTCCATAATATATTTCCTAATTGCTCTTAATTTGAAATTTGAAATTTGAATGAGATCTCCATAATATATTTCCTAAATGCTCCTAATTTGAAATTTAAATTTACGTTTACTTAAAAGGCCTGGGCTTGCCGTTATCGTCATACTACTAATAATATCGGACCATTTTATTCAGGATCTCAATGGCCGGTCAAACCACGGAGCCAACGAACGGGCAAGGCAAATAACATCAAATAAAATGCGGGGGAAACATAGTAATAAGACACGAAAAAAAAAACTTTGATGCACTAGGGTGATGTACGGGTTGCATCAATTCCCCCGGGGTTGAAAGAGCTCGACCCCAACGAGAGTTCACAAAGGCTGGCAATAGAGAGATCTGGGCGGCGGGTCCGCAGCTCGTCGGTGATGATCCATGAACTGTCAGTGATGTCTCGTCCCCGCCAGGAGACCAAGTAGCGTTGGTACGTCCCCTGGCGTGTACGAAACTCTCGAACATCAAGAACCTGATCTATCTCCTCAGTGCTCGGCGTCTGTGCTGGAGCTAAGTCTGGTGGAATCTCTGGTGCTGTCATCGGAGGGCTCGGGCTGAAACTAGGAGGCTCTCCATAGAAAGGCGTCAGATCTGCCACGTTAAAGATCGGAGAGGTCCCGAACTCAACGGGCAAGTCTAGGAGGTAAGCATTCTCGCCTATGCGCTTTCAGACTTGGAAAGGCCCAAACTTCCTCTGCTGTAACTTGTGGTATGTACCCGGAGTGAATCTCTGCTTCCTGAAATAAGCATAAACCCAATCTCCTTCTGAAAAGTATAACTCCCGGCGATGTCGATCGGCCATGGTTTTATATTTTTCAGAAGTTGCTCGCAATTTATTAGTAATAGATTTATGCAATTCTGTTAAATAATCAACATGGGCTTGCGCATCAAAAGAAATACGTTCATGATTCGGGAGGGAGTGACGATCAAGTAAATGAGGTATAGGGAAGCCGTAAACAATCTCGAAAGGAGATTTATCTGTGCAGCGATTAGTAGAATTATTGAATGCAAATTCAGCTTGTGGCAATATAAGATCTCATTGTTTCGGATTCTCCCCCGTCAAACACCTAAGTAGATCCCCAAACTCCTATTAACGACCTCAATCTGTCCATCGGTCTGAGGGTGATATGTGCTGCTAAATTCGAGTTTGGTACCAAGTCGGGCCCACAGTGTCTTCCAAAAATACCCCATAAAACGAGTGTCCCTATCAGAAGTGATCGACCGAGGAATTCCGTGTAGTCTAACGATTTCTTTAAAGAAAAGTTCGGCGACGTGTACAGCGCTAGAGGTCTTTCTACACGGAATGAAATGCGCCATCTTCGAAAATCGGTCTACAACTACAAAAACAGAATCGACCTTCATCTGAGTGCGAGGAAGTCCTACCACGAAGTCTATCGAGATGTCATCCCATGGTCGCTCAGGTATCGATAAGGGAGTGTATAATCCTGTGTTTTGAGCATGTCCCTTATACAACTGACACGTGGTGCAGTGTCTAACGAACTCAGTGATATCTCGCTTCATATGTGGCCAATAGTAACGAGCGCTGGCGAGATCTAACAATTTATATTGGCCTACGTGTCCACCTAACCCAGACGAGTGGAGCTCTCTAAGTAATGTCTCTCGAAGTGGTCCTTCGCAGATGCAAAGGCGCGTGCCCCTAAACAGATAACCCTCATTGATGACGTACTGTGTGGTGGGATCAGTCCCACTGCGCTGACATGAGCTCCAAATATTGTTAAAGAATGGATCAGTGGCGTATTGGTCGCGCTGTGAATCTAGATCAATAATGCACGGCTGCAGGGTGACTAATAAATGTGTGCGACGACTAAGGGCGTCGGCTACGCGGTTTGTGACTCCGAGTTTGTGCCTCAAGTGAAACGTGAACTCCTGCAGGTAAGCAGCCCACTTGGCATGGCGCCTGATCTCCTTCTGGGAGTTCAGATGCTTCAGAGCCTCATGATCAGTGTTCAGCACAAACTCGCGCTGAATCAGGTAGTGTCTCCAATGACGAAGAGCCTGAACGATAGCATAAAACTCTAAGTCGTACGTGGAATATCTAGTCTTTGCCTCGTTCAACTTCTCACTAAAGAATGCAATGGGGCGACCCTCCTGACTCAAAACTGCGCTAATACCGATGATCGATGTGTCACAGTCAACCTCAAAAATTTTCTCAAAATCGGGTAGCGCTAAAACTGGTGCACTCGGGAGTCTCTCTTTAACCGAAAGAAATGCTCGCTCGGCTTCCTCAGTCCAAATAAATAGACCCTTTTTTAGACAATTCGTCACAGGTGCTATCAAGGTACTAAAGTTTCGAATAAATCGTCGATAAAAAGATGCTAGCCCATGGAACCCTCGAGCCTCAGTAATCGTCCTAGGGTTAGGCCATGATTATATCGTCTTGACCTTCTCTCTATCAACTCTAATACCCTCAGAAGAAACGATATATCCTAAGAAGGTCAGGTTGTCAGTCAAAAATGTGCATTTCTTCAAATTTATATATAATTTATTGTCACGTAGTAGATCTAAGACCTGTCTAAGATGAATCATGTGCTGATCCTGATCAGTGCTATAAATCAAAATATCGTCAAAGTATACCACTACGCAAATTCCAATGATTGGCCTACGCTAAATAGAGCCTTAATGATTCTACTATATTACTTATTTTTATTGACAAAGAAACATAAACTACTTAATTTAACTGTAAATAATTTACTCTTAAGACTTATTGAATTTTATTCTATGTTACACTTTGATTCTGTTGATATTCGTTTTCCATAAAATCAAAATATTTTCTAAAGAACCCAAATACTCGAAATGTTCCCAACTTCAAAAACTGCGCCCCTTTCTGCCTCGCCGACAAAATACCTCTCCAGCTCCTCCACCATCCCCATCCCCACCATATCATCCACTCGTAGATCCAGATGTTCTGCAAGCACCGCTTCCTCCATGTCACCCACAGAAGGCAACTTCGATACCGATACCGATTATCTCCGGTCAAAGGGTTTTCCCCCTCGTCGTAGCTATCCACCATCATCGTGTGGATGTGTGAGTTGGAACCTCCGACGACCACTGGAATCAACCCCCACATAAAAGTTCAGGGACCAGGAAGCGATAACAAGTAGTTTCTAAATCCACCACCAAATGAATGCATCTTCATACATTTCTAGACCAAAGGGGTCATCAAATTCTTTTAGGGGTTCAAAGAAGAGATAACATCACATAGAGAATTCATTCTGCTCCAAAGAATAGATACATTTGGAAACTAAAATGCAATTGTCTTCCTTCCAAGCCTCTAGCTTGGCCAGTCTCTTCATCGAGCCAATCATCTCCTTCATATTCATCCTCACTTTTGTTCATGTCAAACATCTGCCTGAAGATCCTTGCTCTTAGCCCAACCTCCGGTGACCACTGGAATCAACCCCCGCGTAGAATTTCAGGGACCAGGAAGCGATAACAAGTCGTTTCTAAAGCCACCACCAAATGAAAGCATCTTCATACATTTCTAGACCAAGGGGTCATCAAATTCTTTTAGGGGTTCAAAGGAGAGATAACATCACAGAGAATACATTATGCTCCAACGTATAGATACATTTGGAAACTGAAAGGTATTTGTCTTCCTTCCAAACCGCTAGCTTGGCCAGTCTCCTCATCGAGTCAATCATCTTCTTCATGTTCATCCTCACTTTTGTTCATGTCAAACATCTGCCTGAAGATCCTTGCTCCTAGCCTAACCTCCGGCGACCACTGGAATCAACCCCCACGTAGAATTTCAGGGACCAGGAAGCGATAACAAGTCGTTTCTAAAGCCACCACCAAATGAAAGCATCTTCATACATTTCTAGACCAAGGGGTCATCAAATTCTTTTAGGGGTTCAAAGGAGAGATAACATCACAGAGAATACATTATGCTCCAACGTATAGATACATTTGGAAACTGAAAGGTATTTGTCTTCCTTCCAAACCGCTAGCTTGGCCAGTCTCCTCATCGAGCCAATCATCTTCTTCATGTTCATCCTCACTTTTGTTCATGACAAACATCTGCCTGAAGATCCTTGCTCTTAGCCCAACCTCCGGCGACCACTGGAATCAACCCCCGCGTAGATGTTCAGGGACCAGGAATCGATAAGAAGTCGTTTCTAAAGCCACCACCAAATGAAAGCATCTTCATACATTTCTAGACCAAGGGGTCATCAAATTCTTTTAGGGGTTCAAAGGAGAGGTAACATCACAGAGAATACATTATGCTCCAACGTATAGATACATTTGGAAACTGAAAGGTATTTGTCTTCCTTCCAAACCGCTTGCTTGGCCAGTCTCCTCATCGAGCCAATCATCTTCTTCATATTCATCCTCACTTTTGTTCATGTCAAACATCTGCCTGAAGATCCTTGCTCTTAGCCTAACCTCCGGCAACCACTGGAATCAACCCCCGCGTAGAAGTTCAGGGACCAGGAAGCGTTAACAAGTCGTTTCTAAATCCACCACCAAATGAAAGCATCTTCATACATTTCTAGACCAAGGGGTCATCAAATTCTTTTAGGGGTTCAAAGGAGAGATAACATCACAGAGAATACATTATGCTCCAACGTATAGATACATTTGGAAACTGAAAGGTATTTGTCTTCCTTCCAAACCGCTTGCTTGGCCAGTCTCCTCATCGAGCCAATCATCTTCTTCATATTCATCCTCACTTTTGTTCATGTCAAACATCTGCCTGAAGATCCGTGCTCTTAGCCTGACCGGCGGGCTTCCCTCGGTGGCAGACTTTTCCACAATTACCACCACTGTTGTCTATTGCAGCATCACCTAGTATAATGAAGGACGTGCAGATAGACCAAAACGTGGTGGTCGCGAACTCCTTTGTCGCGGATGAGCGGCGTGGCGTGTCATTTACTTGGGGAGCTAACCACGATTCCTTCACTCCTTATCCCCTTCTCGAAACGGATGACCGCGAACTCCGTCGCCACGGCCCTCTTTCCTGGCAAATATCCCTGAAGGATCAAGCCTCTAGCGGTCCCGTCCCTCTGTCGCGAGCGAATAAAATTCTCATATAAAATTCTCAGACTCGAGCGCTTTCCAACTGTTTGTTGAAATTCCCATTCACTATGATTCATGCTGAGGATCATCAAATCAATATGGGTCTTGGGGTACGAATAGCATTTTTAGTTATATTTATAATTTCATGGTCTAAAAATAGCTAAGGGCTACAAATAGCCAATGTGCGGTCTGTGAATATCGACACCCTATCTTAACAACGATAATAAAAAATCAAATGAAAAAATTTGCACGTGCATTGCCCATGGTGACACATGTGATAATCGTGAATTATTCTCCTCTCTCATACAATTTAAGAAAGACCCAACTTCTCCCGAGTCTTATTCTTTTTTCTTCTTCTTTTTCTTTCTCGATTTGAAAATGGTTGATTGTTGCTAGCTCCTATAAAAAGTAGTTGTTGATTGGGGTTCTATCTTCTTCTACTTAAAAACAACCGAACAAAGGCAAATCAATATCTACATAGATTATCAAATTCAAAGATCCTTTCAGAGCATATTGAAGAAAGAATCTCATTGTGGAAAAGCCTCCTACATCTATATATTCAAAAGAATTTTAAGAGACCCTCTCCGAAGGATTCAGGAAAGAGTTTTAAGAATCTCTCTCCAAAGGATTAAGTGGTTTCAAGAATCTTCTTATAAAAAAACTTTGTAATTTAAGAGTTTTCTTATCAATAGACTCGGTGTTTCTAAGAATATCCTTATTAAAAAATTTAGTTGTGTTTTTTAGAGTGTCCTTATCAAAAAACTCAATTTTGTTTAGTGATTTCTTATCTTGGGGTAGAAGAGAAGACGTACCTAAATTTGGGGAATCTCTAAAAAACATTTATGTCGTGTAAATGATTGTTGTATAGCTTAAAATTTATTTACTGCATAATTTTTATTGTTGTTCACATAATCTGTGACATGTACTACGATCGATTATGTTAAAAGATTTTAAATTTCTATTCACCCCCTCTAGAGTAATTCTTTGTTATTATTCCAAACTTTCAGGGTGGATGAGGTTCGTCGAGAGGGCGGTGATTTCTTAGGCGGTTGAGGTCCTATATGCTCAAATCGATCAATCACGTGTCTTTGGAATTTGGCGAACGTCATATCCGAATTTGAACTGCAGCCCAATCATCAATGAGGTTTTTGATCAGACATAGACAGTCAAAACAACCTACCACTGCGTACCATGTAATGTGGACCAACCAGCGTGCATTTCTTACTGATCGCGGGATTACCATATCCCTCTCATCTTAGATGTGGCAATGGTTTGGAGGATGCATGTATTTAGGTATTTTATATGGTTCTTAAAGGTGTTAACACTGTCAACGAAATCTACGAATCTAAGGGGGTTGTTTGAGGAATGTGCTTGCTATTCAATTTTACTTTGGATCCTATGGGCGCCTTCTGCACCGGCCCAAACACTCTTGTCTTGATAACTCCCACAAGTAGAATGTTGCAAGCACAACTTTGATAGGGCAGTCAAGCATGGCTTAGGATGGGTAGGAGTTTGTTGGATTTCAAGGAATCATGTAGATTTTGCCCTTTTAGCTGGAGTCATGCGCTTCAGATGTCGGTTGATGCCTACCATTGGGCTCTGAGCTATTCCCAATCTAGTTAAAGGATGACTGGTGATTCAAGGAAACACCTCGTTGGCGATTCAATAGATACAGGGTGCCACATTTTGCTATGTTGCACATTTCAAACAGGTGGATGATGTCATGGAATGGGTAACTAGTCTTTTTGATTGTCATAAGGCATGACTTTAGAGTTCTTAAGAAAGATGTCGACTGTTGTGTTGTTCTTGCAATGGAGATGCGAGATTTCTCTTACTTCGAGGTAGATCTTCTCATTGAGGTTATGGGCTGTGCGATTGATGATCAAACGAGTCTTTTGTAAAATAAAATCATTGATCTTTAATTGATATTTCTACCAAAAACGTACCCAACTAAGTACAATGGAAATTACTCAAGATGATTTGTGTTCTTTATATTTAACACTTCCCTTGTCGTGGAACCACTTCCCTACAACCACCCACCCCCACCCCTCATATTCCAGCCTCTCTCATAGCAGCCGGCCTCTCCTTTCATCCCCCATCCCTCTGTCGACCATCCACACCCCTCCTCTTTATCGTGGAACCACTTCCCTAATAGCCCCTACTAAAATTTCCAAACCACCCCCAAATCACCTCCAAGATCCCAACTTCGGCCACCCGTTGTGATCCCCCGCCATTCCCCTTTCAATTTTCTCCATTTTTTAGTTTTTTGGCGATCACCGAAAAATACTTCCAGTCATCACCACCACCGCTGACATCCACCTCCAACGGCCACCAACCCCACTACCCCTCAACCACCATAACTACCACCCACTAAACCCACTACCCCATTATCTCAACCATTCTAAAGTGTAGGCTACTCTCCTAAATTTTATCCCCTCTTCCCATTTTCCCCACCTCACCCACTTAGCCCTTTACTATTCACGTGGATTCACTGCCGCCTTGTTTAAATTGAGTTCCTTTCAACCGCAACAGTCAGCCCCCTGCTTCTTAAATTCAACAACCCATTCTTTTCTCACGCGGATCCCCATTGTCAGCCCAAAGCCACGTCTCCACTTCTTCCAAAAATAGTAGGCGCCCCACTCCCTTCACCCCCTGTCCACTGGTGACTGTAAAAACCCGTCCAGGAATAAAACTGAACCTTTCTACTGTTGTCCCACCTTCCAGCCTCCAGAAACAACCATACCAATCCTTCCAACTGCTGTCCCAAGCATCCAACACTGTTGCAGTCCAACTCCGGCAGTTTGACATAGAACCAGGGCCTGAATCCAGGCCCAGATTTTACTTCCGGCCTTCTGAAGCTCTTCGGATGCCCATTCAGCCCTCCCTTATTTTTGAGTTGCATGAGTTTTATAGCTTTAAGTCAATTACTTTATGTTGAATTGGTTGTTAATTTCTTGCTTAACGAATAATGGTTTGTAATTGTTGTCTTCAAAACTTTTGAAGCATTGTACGCTTTTATTTATTTAGTTATTTGATTTAGAGTACATTTATACTATCTCTCTTGTTTCCTTGTAAAGATTATTGCATTTATTGATTTATACTATCTCTTGCATTTATACTATCTCTCGCATTTATTGATTTAGAGTCCTCTCGCATTTAATTACTATGGTTTATTATTTGTAATTGAGCTATAAGAAAATTATTGCACGATTAAAATTCGTCGGATATGTATGGTTGCATGTATTGTTCACCCTTTAACTTCAAATAGGACCGTCCTGCGTCAGATTGGTATCAAAACAATGTTCAGGCTTAGTTTAGAATATGCGGGACTAGAACTTATATGTTTCACCAATGTCATATCATAGTAGCAATTACTACTCTAATCCTCTATTTGCGAAACCCGAGTCAACCTATTTCTTTAAGCCCCTAATTGATGAACACGAGTTCACTAGTATTCAAACCCATAGAGTTCCTTTAGAAAGATCGACATATTATTGACTTATTGTGATGATTATTGACTTGTTATATTGATTTAGATACTCTGCTCTGACCATCGACTCACCCTTGAGCACTTATTCTTCAGAGCTTCACGATGAGATAGTGATGAGTCATATCCATAGTATGAATCGAGATCCTAGTATCGACCATGTATTAGTTGCCTCATCTGTCACCAAGGACAATTGCGCTATACCGAGACCCTATTTCAGTACTCATCGCATCTGCGATGATTTTTACTATAATCCACTTGGTGTGCCACTTGATGAATCTTCACTTTAGGGAGGCATTATATACATCATAGAGTGACATCCCAGTGCCAAAGTTTCAATACAGTCATCCAGATGTTTATTTCTTATTTGATGAATATTTCTACACCTCACCTATGAAGCCTCCAGATAAACCACCAATCTTTAGGAACGTGTCCGCTGTCCTTGAGTTAGTCGAGAGTAAGAGTGCTCTCGATAGTCTTGGGATCGATTCCATCATTGTTAGTGCTAACATTTCTGGTGATTATTTAAGCGATCATCACATATGCGATGAATTTTTTACACCCCGCCCAGTGAACCCCCTTACCATGTGTCCCTCGAAAATGAAACATGGAGGGGTTGTAGAGCCTCTGCATAGGAGATCGGTTTGTCTGTCGACCATTCTTCATTGTCATTGTGTAGCATGCATGAGTCTCTTTGATGTATGAATACTACAGTAATATGTTACCGACCCACGTTGAGTGATCACGTACAAGCATCGTACATCTCCGAGCACCTCTTAGACATGTGTCCTTTTATAATACCCCATTGTATCTTTTATGTTTTCCGCAACTTTATGTTTATTTGGAATTTTGAGCCGGGTTTTGACTTCAATCGGTTATAGGTTGGTGTGTGCTTGGTTTAATTTCATGTTATGTGTTAATCAAATCTCTCTGCCTCTACTTCTCCTCTCTCTTTCTTGCTCATGGTACCCACGCGAGCCGCCCTAGCCGCCTGCTTCCTTTCGTTTTTCGTCAATGCATGTACGATAGACTTCCGCCTTTCAGTCTCTCCTCTCAGACCTCCTCTGTCACTTCTCTCCCGACAAGATAGGATCGAGAGGATCTCGCAAGGCTAACACGATTGCTGGCAGTGGGAGGCCGCAGGGACGTGCTCCCGGAAAGACGGTGAAGGATAGACCTTCGAATCGAAGAGGCCGAAGTCCCCTTTTTGGGGGATCCGAACACTCTATAATGTAAAGGTCGGAGTTTCCTTGGCGGAGATCCGAACACTCTGTAAAGTAAAGGCCGGATTTTCCTTGGCCGAGATCCGAACACTCTGTAATGTAAAGGATGGAGTCTCCTTCGCGAAGATCCGAACACTCTGTAATGTAAAGGTCGAAGCCTTTGTGAGGAGCACTGAACACTCTGTAAGGTGAAGGCCAGAGTTCCTTGTGGGGAGCACCGAACACTCTGTAAAGTAAAGACCAGAGTCTCCTTGACGGAGATACGAACATTCTGCAAAGTTAAGGCTGGAGTCTCCTTGGCGAAGATCCAAACACTCTGTAATGTAAAGGTCGGAGTCTCCATGACGGAGATCCAAACACTATGTAATATAAAGGTCGGAGTCCCTTGTGGGGAGCACCAAACACTCTGTAAGGTAAAGTCCGGAGTCCCTTGTGGGGAGCACCGAACACTCTGTAAAGTAAAGGCCAGAGTCTACTTGGCGGAGATCCGAACACTCTGTAAAGTAAAGGTCAGAGTCTCATTGTGGGAAGCACCGAACACTCTGTAGGGTAAAGGTCGGAGTCCCTTGTGGGGAGCACCGAACACTCTGTAAAGTAAAGGTCGGAGTCTCCTTGGCAGAGATTCAAACACTATAAAGTAAAGGTCGAAGTCTCCTTGGCGGAGATACGAACACTCTGTAAGGTAAAGTTGTGCAATATCCAATCACATTGAAAATGAGACGTGTTGTTTGTGTACATGAGTATTGAAAATGTAAAACACATTTGTTGAGATTCTTGGACGTTTCACCGGCGAATCTTCAATTGAAACGGCCACGTTGGGGATTGCCCCTCTGCTGGTTCATTCAGAGTTATCCAACTCAGATCCTCTGCGCTGCAGAAATTCTTCAAGAAATCCCTGGCGGATGAGTCTTTCGATCTCTACCTTCAGTCGCGAACAATCTTTTCCATCCTATATCCGTGACCTCGGTGGTAGTTGTAGTATTTAGACTGGTCTTTGGAGTTTGGGGCGAGATCCCTTGGCCTCTGGAGAAAGGGATGGTCGTGTATAGCGAGCAACACTTCCGCCCGCGAAGTATTGAGGGGAGTGTAGACTTGATGGTGGTGATGCCCCCCAGTTCGCCGGGAACTGTCGCGAGGTGAGTGGTTCTTCTTGGGAACCTGCGGTGGTGTTAACCCCTGCTCTCGCTGTCTTTTTGAGCGTTCCTTGAATTGTTGGTGGTGCGCTTCAAATGCCTCGTCACCTGCAATCTGGGCATCAATCCGGCGAACTAGATCGGAATAGCTGGACACGGTTTCCTGTATTAGTGCGGAGTAGAAGCTTCCAATAAGGAGCCCTCCGAGAAGAAATCCTCGCAAAAGCTCTAAGTTTGCACCAGAAATTTGTTGTGCCTTTGTGATGAAACGTCGGAAGAAATCTTTAAGGGTTTCCCCTGTGCTTTGACGGATCCCAGACAATGGGAGGGATCTTTGATTATCCGACAGTTGGCGATGAACTGGTCTGTAAATTGTTGTGTTAGTTCGGTGAAATTCTTGATTTTTCCCTCCTTTAGGGAAAGGAACCAGGTGCGAGCTTATCCTTTTAAGGTCGTTGGGAATGCCTGATACAACAGAGGATCAGGGGCATTGCAGAGTTGCATAATGATAGAGAAGTGCCTGACGTGCTCTGATGGATTGTCAGTTCCGTTGTATGTCTCAATTTTTGGGAGCTTGAATCTGTGGGGGATTGGATGTGCCTGGACCTCTGGCGTGAATGGTGAGTATTGATGGAGAGGGAGGTTGTTTAAAGCAGCACATTGCTTGGCTCACTCGCAGTCTTCTACGATTTGGTTGAGAACTTCTTCGCGTGCGATCCTTTTATCTTCTGCAGGTATGTTGTCTGCCGCTTATGGGTGATTGCAGTGATGTTGAGCTTCAGTTTCCATGGTCAAAAAGATTGGGTGCGCTGATCTAGCTGTGTTGGGAAGATCTTTCTCGTGGGGCAGGTGAGCAAGGTGCTCAGCTGGAGCGCGATCCAGAGTTAGTCGAGGCAGACTGCCTTGTCGGAGGGTAGGATTGTGGACCGGTGGCACTTCTCTGCTTCTAGAGGGCGTCAGGATCTCTGACTGATGCTCTTCAATGTGTCGCATGCATCCTGCCAATGTCGTATCAGGTGCATTCATAACTTCTCCTGCAAGATGCGCGATGACGAACGAGCGAGGGTGAGTTAAATTGTCATGCCCCCCAGGGATTGATCTTTCAGTAATGCGAGTGGCTTTTCCTGTCATGGTCACTAGTCCCTAGTACCATTGTACAGAGGGTACTGTCTTCAAAATCTTCAGAGGATGTTGGGAACTGCTTCCCACAGACTGCGCCAAATTGTTGCGCCCAGCTGAGCGCTCTTGGTAGTTGGGCTAAACTCGGCCGTCCTAGCCCACTAAGCGGTCAACCGCACACACAGTCAATGAAAATAGAAAGCTGATAAGGAAATTTTTTTGACGTGGAAAACCCCGGAAAGAGGTGAAAAACCACGTGATCGGACCTGTGCCGACCAAACTTCCACTAGTATTTGATGTGGTTACAGAGATTTTTCAAGAACTCGAGAGTGACAAGCCGCCTCTTGTTACAATTATTGGAGAGAGAAAGAGAGAGCTCGGAGGGTGACGGGTCATCGCTCACAGAGCTAATTATTTCTTCACCTGTGGTGCAGGGGAGCGATGTGCTCGTTGTATTTTGGAGTCTTCTGATAATTCTCGGAAGCGAGAGCAACTTACTGAAGGAGAGAGCAGCTTGTTCTTGAGCGCATGAGGCGCTTGCCAGAGAAGAGCGCATGGAGCGATTGATGGATGTTAGAAAGTAGCGAAAAGAAGCGAAAAGTAGAGAACAAGCAAATAAACTTTTGAATAATTGAAACTTTATTATCCAAAAAAGGTGTCTATTACAAAGGTATGCTCTCCCTTATATAGAATGGAGGAGAGATGAGAGAATACAAATAAGAGATGTGGGACTAAAAATTACAGGACTAAGCGGACTATACAAGACAAACCGCACAAACCGCGCGGTTAGACAACAGGGCTAACCGCACAGCTACCACCAGAGAGAAAGCGAAGACCGTCAGGGTAGACCGCCAGACCGCCCAGTCTCCAAGCCGGCTGAGACAGACCGCCAGACCGCGCGGTCTCCAACCCGCCAATACAAACCGTCAGGCCGCCCGGTCACCAACTTCAACACTCCCCCTCAAGCTGGAGCATATATATCGATCATGCTCAGCTTGTCGCAGATGTGGAAAAAGGAAGCGGACACCGGCTTGGTGAAGACATCTGCCAACTCGTTGTCGGACGTGACGAATGGAGTGCAAATCTGTTTCTTCAATATTTCTTCCCGAATAAAATGACAGTCGACTTCTATGTGTTTTGTTCTCTCATGAAAGACCGGATTTTTGGAAATGTGTATCGCGGCCTTATTGTCACAGAACATAGGAAGAGGATAGTTGTAAACCTCTCCTAAGTCAAGCATGAGAGCCCTCAACCACTTCAACTCACATGTAATCGATGTCATGCTACGATATTTCGCCTCTGCACTAGACCTGGAAACAACAGACTGTTTCTTGCTCTTCCAACTCACAAGATTGCCTCCAACAAATGTGCAGAAACCTGAAGTCGATTTGCGGTCCCCTTTGTCATCCGCATAGCTAGAATCAGAGTAAGCTTCAACCCTTAGGTGACCATTCTTCTGAAATAGGAGTCCTTTCCCTGGAGCAGCTTTAATATACTCTAATATCCTCAGAGCAGATTGTAGATGACACTCCCTCGGAGCTTGCATGAACTGGCTCACCTTGCCAACAGCATAAGAGATGTCGGGTCTGGTTACCGTGAGATATATGAGCTTGCCCACCAGACGCCGGTATCTCGTAAGATCAGAGAGAAGAGGTGAGTCATCTGTCCAAGTTTTGTCTTCTCCAGCAGCCATAGGACAACGTGCAGGTTTAACACCAGTGAGTCCTGCCTCCTTTAAAAGATCAAGAGCATACTTCCGTTGTGAAAGGACCATGGAGTTGGGCTTTCTAGAGATTTCAATCCCCAGAAAGTATTTCGGGGAGCTCATATCTTTTGTAACCAGATGTTGACGAAGGTGTTTCTTGGTCATCAATACCCCATCCTGGTCATCGCCAGTAAGAAGAATGTCATCAACATAAACCGCAAGAACAACAAGACCAGAGGCGGTTTTCCGAACAAACAAGGAGTGATCTGCTGAGCTTCGTGTAAAACCAATGGCCGCAACAATGTCACTGAACTTGTCAAACCAGGCACGAGGACTCTGCTTGAGGCCATAGATAGCCTTCCTTAGCCGGCATACCCGTGTCTCCCCCCGAGCAACATACCCAGGAGGTTGCTCCATGTAAACATTTTCCTGCAGATCACCATAGAGGAAGGCATTCTTAACATCTAGCTGCGAGATGGGCCAATCTCTGTTGACAGCCACAGAGAGAAGAACCCGAATAGTGCTGAGGCGAGCCACGGGAGAGAAAGTGTCAAAGTAATCAATCCCATAAGTTTGGGTAAAACCCTTGGCAACCAGGCGAGCCTTATAACGATCCACACTGCCATCTGGGAGAAACTTCACCACGAAGACCCAGCGACAACCAACAACATCTGTGCCGAAAGGAGGTGGAACAAGGGTCCAGGTACCCCGTTCAGTGAGAGTAGCAATCTCCTCATCCATGGCAACTTTCCAGTGAGGAATAGTAAGGGCCTCCTGGTAGGAACGGGGGGTGGCAGTGGCCGAGATAGCCAGTGCAAAAGCTCGGCGAGCAGGGGTAAGACGATCGTAGGAAACAACTGCAGCAAGTGGATGGTGGGTACAGGCCCGAACCCCTTTGCGAAGAGCAATCGGGAGATCCAGGTCAGCAGGTGCCTCAGTATCCGGAGTATCCGTGGTGGAGAGAGCTGGCCCGGGAGTAGAGAGAGATGGCAGCGGAGTGGAGGGAGAAAGTGGAGTAGAGGGTGGAGATGAGGGGGATGGGGAAGACGGTGGAGTGGGTGGAGAAGGTGGAACATCAGTGGGAGCAGAGGGAATGGATGGGTTGGTAGGAGAAGTAGGAGCAGGAGGAGTAGAAGAGTAAGCGGGAGAGAAGTAAGATGCATTGGCAAAGAAGGTGACATCCGCAGAGACAAATTGCTTGCGGGTAACAGGGTCAAAGCAACAATATCCTTTCTGAGTGGGAGAGTAGCCCAGAAAGACACATTTGGTGGCACGTGGTGAGAGTTTATCACGGGTGGCAGCGGGAGAGTGCACAAAAGCGGTGCACCCAAAGATGTGTAGAGGAAGAGGAAAGGGATCCTTATCCGGATAAAGAATGGAGAAGGGGGTAGCACCGTGGAGAACGGTGGAGAGAAGGCGATTGATGAGATAGCAGAAGAGGAGGACAGCATAGCCCCAATAGGAGCGAGGAACATGCATTTGAGTCATCATAGTGCGAGCGACATCAAGGAGCTGACGGTTTTTGCGTTCCGCCACCCCATTTTGTTGTGAGGTGTAGACACAGCTGGTTTGACGAATAACACTATGGTGAGTACAAAAGGAGGAGAAGTCGTGGCTAAGATACTCCTTAGCATTGTCAGAACGAAGGATTTTAATAGACGTAGCAAACTGAGTTTTAACCATAGAATAAAAGGAGGTCCAAACAGAGAACAACTCGGAGCGATCCTTGAGAAGATATACCCACGTACATCGAGAGAAATCATCAATGAAGGTGACAAAATAGGAACTACCCCGACCGATGGTGAGGTTAGGAGCGGGACTCCATATGTCAGAGTGAACGAGGTCGAACGGATGGGAAGAGCCCCGACTTTGTGTTGGTGGGAAGGAGGAGCGGTGATGTTTGCCAAGTTGACAGACATCACAGTTTAGAGGAGGATGATGAGGAGGGAGGTGCGGCAGGAGCTGTCGTAGAATTCGGGGAGGAGCATGTCCAAGGCGAAGATGTCATTGGAGAAGATCTGTAGAGGAGGAGAAGGCGGATAGAGCAGAAACGTTGTCGAGGAAGTAGAGGCCACCACTCTCAGTCCCGGTAGCAATCGTCCGTTGGGAGTCCGGATCCTGAAAATCACAAGAGGTAGGGGTGAATGTGACAGAACACCGTAGTTGCTTGCATAAAGAAGTAACCGATAATAAATTGCACGGAAACTTGGGCACATAGAGGGTATCAGCCAAGCAGAGAGATGGAGTGACTTGAACCATGCCCGTCCCATGGACCGGGGAGGGAGATCCATCAGCAACAATGACCGGGGGCAACTGAGCCTGTGTGTCAAGAAGAGAGAAATATTGAGGGTTGCCTGTCATATGATTTGTTGCACCAGAGTCGATGAGCCATCGTCCGCGAGTCACAACATGAGCACTACCAGAAGAGGTGACCACAGAGGCGGACAGGCTGGAGGAGAGGAAAGCCATGGAAGCAAGAGAGGAGCAAACCGCGACGAGAGGAACAAGCCGCGAGAAGAGAAACGAGCACCAAGCCGGGCGACCAGAACACAGGTCGGGCGGCTAGGAAGGCCGCTTCCAAGAAGCCGAGCAAAGCAGAGGGAAAGAAGTCGCACGGCCTGAAAAAGTCGGGCGAACAGAGGAGAACAAGTCGCACGGCCAAAGATGAGGCCGGGGCGACTAGCAAGCAGGAGCGGGTAGAAAGCAACAAGTAGAGCACGATGAATAGAGGAGATCGCGAAAAAGGTCGCGAAAAAGAAGGGGCAAGCCGCGCGGTCAGGGCGCGCGGGCAGACGGAGAAGCAAGCGGAGAAAAAAAGCAGGCAAAGGCCCAGCGGGGAAGAGGTCGCGCGGACTGAGAAGGCCGAGCGAACAGAAGAGAAGAGAAGAGCAGGTGACCGCGACCAAGATGCGGGTGAAAAAGGAACAACCCGCACGGTCAGGCAGATCACAGCAGCAAACCGCGAGAAGAGAGACAAGCGGTAATAGGGAAAGCAGAGGCGGACAGGGAGAAGAAGTCCGCAGCGGGTAGAGACAAGTCACGCGGATAGAGATAGGCCGCAACGACTAGGAAGTCTGAGAGGCAAGAAAGAACAAGGAGCGCGGCGACAAGAAAACAGGTCGCTGCGACAAATAGCAGAGGAGAAGAGAATCAAGAAGAAGAAGCAAGCCGCGCGGACAGAAACAAGCCGCGCGGACAGAAGAGAAGGCAAGTCGCGAGACAAGTCGCAGGACGCGGAAAACAAGCCGCGAACAACAGAGAGCGCACAGAATCAGGAGGAAATGACCGTGTCCTCTGATACCATGTTAGAAAGTAGCGAAAAGAAGCGAAAAGTAGAGAACAAGCAAATAAACTTTTGAATAATTGAAACTTTATTATCCAAAAAAGGTGTCTATTACAAAGGTATGCCCTCCCTTATATAGAATGGAGGAGAGATGAGAGAATACAAATAAGAGATGTTGGACTAAAAATTACAGGACTAAGCGGACTATACAAGACAAACCGCACAAACTGCACGGTTAGACAACAGGGCTAACCGCACGGCTACCACCAGAGAGAAAGCGAAGACCGCCAGGGTAGACCGCCAGACCGCCCAGTCTCCAAGCCGGCTGAGACAGACCGCCAGACCGCGCGGTCTCCAACCCGCCAATACAAACCGCCAGGCCGCCCGGTCACCAACTTCAACAATGGAGAAGTGCGTGTTGGGTGCTTCCTGGAGAAGAGCGCGTGGGATGCATGGCGGAGAAGAGCGCGCGGAGCGCTTGCTGGAGAAATGCGCGTTTGACGCTTCCTGGAGAAGAGCGTGCGGGGAGTTTGGCGGAGAACAGCGTGTGAAGCGCTTGCTGGAGAAGTGTGCGCTGGGCACTTGGTGGGAAAGAGTGTGCGGAGCACAAGCTGGAGAAGTGCGCGTCGGGCGCTTGGTGGGGAAGAGTGTGTTGAGCACTTACAGGAGAAGAGCGCGCAGAGCGCTGCTGCATCGCATGGCGAAGCAGCGCGCAGGAAGGCGCGTAAGTAGGCGATAAATACGAAAGGTTCTCCAATGCCACAAATTTGTAGTATGTCACCCAGTTTCCTTTGATGCAGTCAATTACTCTGAATTTTGTGGATAAGTGAGATATGAGAAAATATCTGATCCTGGATGTTGATGCACGAAAACGGACAGGGAGTCGGGCACCACCAGCTAACGGTTCGAGCACTGGGGGAAGGAAGGGGAAAAGAGGAGACTGTCGAATAGTCGGTTACTAGCGGTTGTAGCTGAGGAACAGAAAGAGAGGCCGCTGGCATTGGCAACAGCAGAGTTCGCCGGCCGCGGCTTAAATGTCACTCCTGCGGTGGGTTTTCCTTTTATTAATAGTGAAGCGATTACAAGAAGGAGAAAAAAGGTGAAGTCGGCCGGACTGCAAGCCGCAAGGCACTAGACTCGAGATCGCAGCTCCTAACAAGCGAGCTCCTGGATACGAGTCAGCGTGCTTTGGGGAGTGCACCCTCCCCCTATTTATAGGCTTGGGGGCCTGACCAAACGGGCAGGGCTAAAGTTACCGGCTGCCCAGGGTACAGGAGAACCGGGCAGAGGTGCGGGGAAGCAAATGAACAAAAAAGGAGAGAGAATGGAAGTCGCACGGCCTGGCGTACTCCTCCTCGCGAGTTGATAGTTTGGGCCCTGAGCCTTGGCGTTGAGCAGGGCCGGCGCTGACAACGGCTTGAAATGGAGACCGCCTGGCCTCTCTGATGACAAGCCGACTTGGCATGTGTGGCAGCTAGAAGGCATAGGCTGCCCGATCTCTGATGACCGGCGGCTTGGCATGCTTGGCGGCTAGAAGAACTAGGCCGCCCGGTCTTGAAAGCTGTGCGAACTGGTCGCGGATTCCGGGTTTAACACTGGATAAGTCCTTAATGATTGATTCACTACAGTGGTAGTTTGTGGTATGGTTTGTGACAATTTTGGTGTCGATGCATCACTTTGCAGAAGCATGCTGGTTAATGATATAACATTCATTAGCAGGTTTTTTTTCATAATAGTGCCATATAATGTGCAATATTCTCAACTTGGCATTTATTTAATGATTTGAACTTATGACCAATGCTAGTGAATTTTCCATTTTAGTGAGGTCAACCAAAAATACCAGTTGTGCGACGAACAAAACTTAAAATGACATTTATTTAACAGTCATTTTGTGAACATAATCCAAGAATTTCCCTCCATAATGACAACAATGCAGTACACATCTACTATTTGCATGGGCTTAATGGTTGATGGTTGTTCAGTATTCATTTATGAGGTGACAAGATTTCTTTTATGCACCATTCATTTGGACAGAGTTGAGCCATTGGAATTGAGATTGGAGGGATCAATTCCAATTTTGGTGACAAAATAAAGGAATGATTTGAAAATCATACTGAATTTTGTTGGATTTGGCATATGGAAATCTCAATTCCTTTCTAACGACATTGGAATAGGTCAGATCCCAATTTAAATATTTAATTCCAATTTTATCCAACAAACGGAGCCTTATGAAATTTTGCAAGGGCCTTAGATGGATCTTTCTTGGAATTAAGAAAACCAGTTGACCCTGATTGTCGACTTGAAACACAATTTTCTAGATTAATATTCAAAGAATTAATTTCTAAATGTTTCCAACATTATGTTACACAACATAGATTCGACATAGTTTATATAATATGGCTTCCAATCTTGCCAATTCCACGCTACGTTTCAGTCATATACTTACACAACCATGCATATTTCCCATATCAAATTATTATATTAATTCAATCTAGTTGGTTTGTTATGTAAGAAATAAATTTTTAATCTAACATGACATTTTTTTAACATTACTTCTCCCTGGGCAGTTATGAAGTTGCATTGACACTGGACAAGGAGAAGCACAAGGTGGATGGGCCAATATATTATTATGTTTTCAATACTCTCTTAATAGCATCACTTGTTCTTCATATGATGGTGGGTTCTTATCTTCCGGATGATCGTCAAACAAATTGCGGCAAAAAGCCATATTGGTGATGATGTAGGATCTGGTATGTTTGGTCGACATATTGTTTTATTTTGTGATTTACTAAGCGAAAAGATGGGTACAACAAGATGACAATTAGAGTGCGTTTTTGAAAGCTTTTTCATAGTTTTATTTTTTCTACTGTTACTGTACTTGTGTTTGGCTATAGTTTTCTTACTGTTTTTTTCAAAAAATATGCTATGATGAGTTCTTTACAAATGATTTTTCTTCTTTTCATGAATGAAAAGCAATTTGAAATACCAAAATCCTTCATGTAAAATTACAACAACACAAAATCTTTACAACAAATCACATAATATTGTGATTTATGCTATTTTTATACTAAAATACCGAACTCATTAGTCTAAAATTAGAAGGACAAATGACAATTATAAATGTTATTAGTTATTCTTCAAACTATTATTCAGATAGTGAGATTTTATAAAGCGTTTTATAAATTTGCTAATCATCACATTGACATAACAATTACACATCTGTTTTTTTTCAATAAGCAAAATAATTTCAACAACAGCACTCAACAAATTTCAATTGATTTAACAGAAATGTTAACATGAACATATGTGAAAGAAAGCCTTGCAATCTCACTAATTTATTTTTCATCATTTACTTAACTAAAGCAATCTATTGCAAGTTACAAAATATATACGGCCAATATTACCTACAGTTATGACACATTGATATACCATTTAACTCCAAAAGAAAATCTTCAAAATGAAAGCAATCTATTGCATCATTTGTTAACTTGCACCCATCCATATTTCATTCATAAATCAACTTTAATTTTCAGCACCTCTTAAACTTGATTTGTTACTCCAAGTAACATGTACAACTTTGAAATAATATCTGATCGTAATGGCTTGGTAGAGATATCAGCTATTTGATCTTGTGATTTCACATATTCATGCTCCACCTCTTTCTTATATATCCGCTCTAATTTATCAATATTTTGTTCTGGTGTGCTTGCTACATCTATGAAATAGTAGATTTTCTTTTGCTAATGCGGACTTGTTATCAACAAAAGTTTTTGTCGATTCTTCTTGTTATTAAAGGATTCCTTCAACAAACTTCAAATCCAAACACATGTTAAATACAAGAATTTTGTGTCACGTACTTTGTTTCACAAGTTGATAATGTCGCAATGGCCTCTTCTTAGAATTCCATTAAAAAGGTGAATTTCTTGTGAGAAAAACAAATTAGATTATACATTTTTGATCATCAATATCATCACCCCAATCAATATCACAAATTCACAGTAGCCAACAATCTCGACATCTTGATAAGATGAATATACAATTCTGAAGGTAATTGTACTCAGAGTATTCATTTGACCACCTTCAAAAATGAAGTAGTAACTTAAGTCCTTGAAAATACTGATGGGTATGGCCTCACGGAGACCGTCGGGCTGGTGGTATCCTGCGCCTGGAAGGGGAGAAATGGAACAAGCTGTCTGCTGGCGAGCGGGCGAGGATGAAAGCGAGGTAGGGGGTGTCGGGTGAGGACGCCGTCGATGGAGGCCATGGACGTCGTTAGCGGCGAGACGGGGAGGGGTGTATCGTGGGAAGGCGTGACCATGGGTGGGGTGGTGCTGAGCGGTGAGCATGTGATGCTGGGGTATCTGAAGGATGAGGAGACCACGGCGAAGACGATCAAGGATGGCTGGTTTTTCACCGACGATGTCGGGGTGATGCACTGCGACGGCTATCTGGAGATCAAGGATAGGTCCAAGGATGTGATCATCAGCGGAGGAGAGAACATCAGCAGTGTGGAGGTGGAGTCACTCATGTACGAACATCTGGCGGTAAACGAGGCGGCGGTGGAGGCGCGGCCGGACGACTTCTGGGGGGAGACGCCTTGCGCGTTCGTGGGGCTGAAAGCGGGATTGGTTGGGCCGCCACCGACGGAGGCGGAGGTGATTGCGTGGTGCAGGGAGAAGATGTCGCACTTCATCGTGCCGAAGACGGTGGTGTTTCTGTCGGAGCTGCCCAAGACGTCGCCGGGAAAGATACAGGAGTATTGGCTGAGGACCAAGGCGAAGAAGCTGGGTCGCTGACCGTCGGCGCTGCTAAGCTTCCTTCAAGCAAGTTGTGAACTTTGTTGTGACCCAATACGCGGGACATTAGGGGTCTGTTTGGCACGGTGATGGCGGTGGCTGTAGTGAACGCCGGACCTCATCTAAGGAACTTCATCCATTATTATGTTCAAAAATAATTTTTATTTTTTTGTGGTGTTTTTCATGACCGTCACCGCCGTGCCAAACGGAGCCTTAGGCTGTCATTACATTTTTTGGGTATGACAAAATGTTTCTGTCGTTACATTTTTTGGGGTGGTCCACCGCAACTCTTCTCGCAACTCTAATTCTGATAGTCACTTAATTCCTTTTTCCTATACATAAGTTCTTAATGGGTCTCTTCTCGCAACTGTTCTCCCCAAGAAGCCAAAGAAGGGTGGGCTCTCTCTCTCTCTCTCTAACACGCTATCTCCTGTTTTCATCATAGCCTGAACAGCTACTACAATGGAGCCCAACAACCACCCAGACCGCCGCAACTGGACAGACGACAAAGTCTTTAAGTTGGCAGTCTACATTTTAAGGAACCATTATCAAGATACAGATGAATGGTGGGTTGCTTGCGCCGCACAAATACCGGGGAAAACCCTCCAAGAAGTCCAACAAGCAGTCCTTAGCTACAACCAATTGAAGGAGGAAGAGGCGACCGTCAACTCAGATGATGAAATCAGAGGCGATCGGGTACAGCATTCGGAGAAGACAAGGTCCGACAACAGCGTCGGCGGTGTCGGCAAACGCTAGAGGCAGGACATTGAGAAACATATAAATAGTTTCTTGATACAAAAGAAAATGTGAGAAAAAATAATCAGAGAAGGAACTGGGATACAGTACTGAAACCAAATTCACTCTTTTATTTTGATTAACTAAATCATGATCTCTAATCTTTGATTTCACGAATTATAGCCCCTGAGAATAACAAATTTTAATCTACTTCGAACTTGAAGGGAAGCAAAGTTCCAAGAAGAACCAAAAAATGCAGAGCAGCAGAAATCGCAGTCAAAAAAAAAATACTAAAATGTCATTTCAATCAAAAAATAAAGAAAATATTAAAATGTCAAAGAATGTGCGCAGAAAACAAGAATTTCAAAAGATCGATCATCTACCTCTCCGGCGTTCGCCAACGCCGCCTCTGCTGACCCGGATTGCTCTGAGTGCTGGACCTGGTCGACTCTGCCTTCGTCAGTTGAGTTGACGGTTCTGCCTCTCCGGAGTTCGCCGGCACCGCCGGCATTGTTGTCGGACCTGGTCTACTCCGAATGTTGTATCTGGTCGCCTCTGCCTTCGTCATCTGAGTTGACGGTCGCCTCTTCCTCCTTCAATTGGTTGTATCTAAGGACTGCTTGTTGGACTTCTTGGAGGATTTTCCCCGGTATTTGTGCGGCGCAAGCAGCCCACCATTCATCTGTATCTTGATAATGGTTCCCTAAAATGTAGACTATCAACTTAAAGACTTCGTCGTCTGTCTAGTTGTGGTGGTCTGGGTGGTTGTTGGGCTCCATTGTAGTAGATGTTCAGGCTATGATGAAAACAGTAGATAGCGTGTTAGAGAGAGAGAGAGACCACCCATCTTTGGCTTCTTGGGGAGAAGAGTTGCGAGAAGAGACCGATTAAGAACTTATTTATAGGAAAAGGAATTAAGTGACTATCAGAATTAGAGTTGCGAGAAGAGTTGCGGTGGACCCCAAAAAATGCAACGGCAGTAACATTTTGTCATACCCAAAAAAATGTAACGGCAGCCTAAGGCTCCGTTTGGCACGGCGGTGACGGTCGTGAAAAACAGCACAAAAAAATAAAAAAATTAATTTTGAACATAATAATGGATGAAGTTCCTTATATGAGGTCTGACGTTCACTACAGCCACCGCCATCACCGTACCAAACGGGCCCCTAATGTCCCGCGTATTAGGTTACAAAAAAGTTCACAACTTGCTTGAAGGAGGCTTAGCAGCGCTGGCAGTCAACGACCCAGCTTCTTCGTCGTGTTCCTCAGCACATACTCATGTATCTTTCCCGGCGACGTCTTGGGCAGCTCCGGCAGAAACACCACTGTCTTCCGCACGATGAAGTGTGGCATCTTCTCCCTGCACCACGCAATCACCTCCGCCTCCGTCGGTGGCGGCCCGGCCAATCCCGCTCTCATCCCCACGAACGCGCAAGCCGTCTCCCCGAAGTCGTCAGGCCGCGCCACCACTGCCTCCTCGTTCACCGTCGGATGTCCGTACATGAGGGACTCCACCTCCACGTTGCTGATGTTCTCTCCTCCGCTGATGATCACATCCTTGGACCTATCCTTGATCTCCAGATAGCTGTCGCAGTGCATCACCCCGACATCACCAGTGAAAAACCAGCCATCTTTGATCGTCTTCGCCATGGTCTCCTCATCCTTCAGATACTCCAGCATCACATGCCCTCGTCGTGGTCTCCTCATCCTTCAGATACTCCAGCATCACATGTCAGCCGCGCAGCACCACCTCACCCATGGTCACGTCGTCCCACGGCACGCCCCTCCCCATCTCTCCGCTAACGACATCCATGGCCTCCATCGACGGCGTCCTCATCCGACACCCCCTACCTCGCTTTCATCCTCGCCCGCTCGCCAGCAGGCAACTGGCTCCATTTCTCCCTCTTCCAGGCGCAGGATACCACCAGCCCGGAGGTCTCCGTGAGGCCATACCCATCAGTATTTTCAAGGAATTAAGTTACTACACATTTGAAGGTGGTCAAATGAATACTCTGAGTACAATTACCTTCAAAATTGTATATTCATCCTATCAAGATGTCGAGATTTTGGCTACTGTGAATTTGTGATATTGATTGGGGTGATGATATTGATGATCAAAAATGTATAATCAAATTTTGTATGCATCAACATCGTATCTAAGTCCATTGATTTGTATCAGAAGTAACTGAATAAAGGAATATCTTCTCAAAATTAATCAAGCCTGTTGAAGAATGAAGAATCAAAATAATCATTATTTTTGTTCATTGTATTTGACCCATGTTAAGGACCATATTGTCTTTCTTTATCAGTCTCACATTGTGTATTGTGTATTGGGAGTTTGTTTGTATTGTATCTCCAAATATATATAGGGTGTAGTTGTACATTGAAATAAAAGAAAAATGGCAAATATTTTCATAATTAAAGTTTGTTTTGCTTTTTTACTTCTTCTTTACATGATAACCGGATCCTAGAAAAAAGTTCTCTCCGATCTCCCCGCCTGACAACGAGTTTGCCTGGTGGTGTGATCTAGACTTCTTGAGTTCGCCTCCCCTTTCTAGCTCCAATCACCTCCCCACCCTCTTCGGCTTTTATAGTTTTTCTCCTCTGTCAATCTGGCCCACCTAACTAGTGTTTGTTTATAGCTTTTCTACTCTCCTTTCTAACCGCCCTGTTCGTCGTGAGCTCTCCCGCGATCTCTTGGTCGTTGGGCTCTCTCTGGTTACAGGTCACTGTGATCGCGCTAAATTCTTCTGGTTGCACCTTCCTTTGCTCGCTCAAGTCGCTAGATCACTCAAGTCGTAGAATCTCTTCCGATTGCAGAGCTCGTTTGGCGCCTCTGCTCGCCCTCATGCCCACTTCTGGCCGCTTCCAAGCCCCTATACCTTGTTCTACACGTCGCTTTTGTCCACAGGAGCTCACACCGCCGCTTCTAACTGCTATGCTCCCTCTGACCGTCGAGCTCCCTCATAAGTCGTAACGTCGAGCTCCCTCTGACCATCGAGCTCCCTCTATACGCGAGCTCCCTCTGTCCGCGAACTCCCAATATCGCCAAGCTCCCTCAATCCGCCGAGTTGGTTCTTCTCCGCCGAGCTGCCCCCTATCCGCAAGATGTTTCCTGTCCACGAGCTACTTGTTGTCCGCGGGCTGCTTTTTGACCGCAAGATCCTGAGAGCTCTTTTATGTAAGCTCTCCTACTCGCCAAATTCTTGGCCGCATCTGCTCGCCTCTACCTATGCTTCTCTCAAGTTGCACTTTGAGCACCTGGCCGTGTTTATGTTGTCCGCTCGACAAGTTTGTCTGCTCTCCTGCATGTTTCCCTCGACAAATGACCGCTCTGAATCCGTTGTAGGTCGTGGCCCTTGTCTTGACCGCGCTCCTCTCTAGCCGCAACAAGTCCACTGTTTTTTGCTTGTGTTCGCCAACTGTATCGGCCCATTCTCGCATGTTTGCAGCCTCCTACTCACCTAATCGCAGGCTTCGTTTTCGCGCTTGCCTCTCCTTGGTGTTTTGACTTGTTGTTTTCATCATGGGGACTCCTATCCAAAACCCTCATACTCGCCCTTACTCTGATTGGCCTCGCAGCAGTCTTACAATTAGAGATTCTAGTTATCGTCCGGAGATTGACGTCTTGTGGGATGAACTTCAGTGTCTGTGGGGCTTCTTACACACACCTACGAACATGTGGCCTTTTCCTCCCATACTGACTTATCCTCTCTTCCCTTTGGCTCAACTTGGATTGTCGACTCTGGGGCTACCGACTACATTTCTCCTCAACCGCCCTCTCGATACACGGGTACTGCTACTCCTAAGTTTATTGTTGTGGTGAATGGCAATACCACCCCAGTTTGTTGTTGCGGTGATGTTGTTGTGACTCCATCTCTTTCTCTTCACTCTATTCTTCATGATCCTAACTCTAAATAATAAATATAATCTTCTCCCTGTCAGTCACCTTACTCAAGACCATGATTGTACCATAATTTTTACCTCATTGTCTTTTGTGGTGCAGGATCGACGAATGCGGTGTGTCATTGGTACCGATTGACTGTCAAATGGGCTCTACACTTTGGACATTCCTATCTCCGTGTTATCCTCAGTTACTTTCGTTGACTCGCATTGTCGACTTGGTCATGCTCTTCTTCCTATCCTTCGAAAAGCTCTTCCTGATTTTTCGTTTGCCTAGTTTCAATGTGAAACTTGCATTTACGTCAAGTAACGCCGATTTACCTTTCCCCTTAATTGTTCTCGAAGTTGCGCTCCCTTTGAATTGGTTCACTCAGATATTTGGGGTTTGCATAAAACTGTCAGTTTGTCTGGCTATTGATACTTTCTGACCTTTATTGATGATCATTTTTGCATCCTCTGATTATGCTTACTGTGTGATTGCTTTGAGGTGTTACGATTCTTCTGCTCCATCACTAAAATCCGCACTCAATTCTCAAGCACCATTAAAATCTTCGTACTGATATTGCATGTGAGTATATCAGTCATGAATTTCAGGACACATGTAATCTTCTCGACATTCTTCATCAAACCTCCTATGTCTACACACCACAACAAAACAGTATCGTTGAGCGAAAGAAGTGTCACCTTCTGGAGGTTGCTCGCTCTCTTATGTTCCAAATGCACGTTCCCAAACAGTATTGGCACTTTGTTGTTTCCACCGCGAGCTATTTAACTAATCGTATGTCGTCGCCAATCCTCAACTTTGCTACTCCCTTCTCCATTTTGTATCGTTCCACACCTCCCATATCCATCCCTTCTCGGGTCTTTGGATGTGCATGCTTTGTCCATCATCTCGGACCTCCTGTCGATAAGTTGGCTACACTTGTTACATACATCTTTGTTGGGTACTCTCATACACAAAAAGATTATGTTTGTCATTCTCCTACTACTGGGAAAACAATCACCTCTGTGGATGATACCTTTTTTGAGGATCAACTTTTCTACTCAGCTCCTCCTGAGGTTATATCTCTCACCGCTCTCCCAGGTCCAGTTGTTCCAACTCACACTTGTCCTTCGAATCCTATCCCTAATCCTGCGCCACCCCTTCCTCATTTACTACCTACACCTCTTGTGTTCCCCACTCCTCTACAAGTGTACACTCGTCGTCGTCCTCGGTTTGATGCCCCGCGGTGGTTGTGTTTACTAATACTGCTTCCTGGGCCGATGATCCACCTACGGCTTCCTCTAAAGATACAGTTGCTTCTACAAGACTACAACTCACCCTCACTCTAATTATGTATCCTTGCACCACCTCTCTTCTCTCATTCGTGGGTTTGCGGCGTCTTTGCCCTCTATTTCCACTGTCTTTTGTGCATGAGGCTCCTCAGCATTCGGAGCGGCGAGCGGCAATGGATGAGTAAATGACGGCTCTATGGGCCAATCACACATGGGACCTTGTTACCCTTCCTCCCGGTCCTTCTCTGGTTGGTTGTAAATAGGTTTTTACTGTCAAACATTGCTCTGATGGGACAATTGAGCGTCTCAAAGCTCGTTTTATTGCTCATGGATTCACTCAACAACATGGTCTTGATTATAAAGAGACGTTCTCTCCTGTTGTCAAGTTCAATATTGTTCGCGTAACTATCTCTATAACAACCCATCGACATTGGACATTACACCAACTCGACATTGAGAATGTCTTTCCCAATGACGATCTTCTTGAAACTGTGTTCATGCAACAACTTTCTGGTTAAGGAACCACAGGGGAGTCTCTGGTTTGTCGCCTTAGGAAATAGCTATACGGCCTCAAGCAGTCCCAATGGGCATGGTTTGAAAAATTCAGCCGAGTTGTTCGGGTATTGGCTTTACTCGGGGCTCTGCCGACTTCTCCATGTTTATTCGTCGTCATTCAACATGCACTGTGAAACACCACATCCCAGTTTCACAACAAACAGTCGTCCGGCCGGGTCAGCTATATGAAGAAAACTAAGAAACAGTATTAAAAATTAGTACATAGCAGGTATAAAAGAAAAGTGCTGAAAAAGTAAAACTTACAGCGGAAGTTGAACAGGTATCTAAGGTGAAAAGTGTACCTCTTAAAGAAGTTGTCACAGAGCCACTAGAAATGAATAGGAAACAAATAACTGCATAACTGTAATAGTACAACAAGTCTGGTATAAGGAGATCTTAAACATTCAACATTACATCAACTCCATGAATTAAATAACAAAGTGCTGAAAAGAGATAGATGAAATGAAACCAACTACAGGATGGACTCCTCAAAAACGCTCATCCTAAGCGCAATTTCTCACCTGGGTCCCTGTAAAAACATGCTCAAAATGGGTCAGCCCAACGGGAGAGTAAGAAAAATCATTACCTCTTAGTGACACTAAAATTATTTTTAAAAAAATGAATGCATGTTTTTAAAACAAGTTTTATAATACAGGAAAACTTGTACTAGTATGTTATGCATGCTCTGTCAAAATCTTTTAGCAACATAAATGTTTTGTTCTAAATTTATGTGTTCTCGTATGTTTACTCAAGTTCCGACGTTGGTTGTCTAAGTATTTTCTAACGTTCGGTCTATTCATGAGTTCTAAGTGGGTCATGTATACACTTCTATTTCAAACTCTAAGCAGAGTAGTTCCTAACGCGCATCTACTGACTAACGATTCGAGTCTAATGAACGAACTCAGGTGTTCTAGTGTCACGCAGACATAGACAGTTGCATTGGGCAATTGTAATAGAGCACCTGCGTGTCAGCATCCTGAAGGCCAAGTAAAGGGATCAAAGCATCAATAAAGCTACACGTGTAATCATCAGGCGCGGCATCACATAAAGTAAAGCCCAGACCTTCGTACACATGTTGCCATCAGAAGCGGGGACTGTTGCAGTTTTCCCCATCAAAACCATTCATTTTGTAATTAGAAAAAGCAACGGTCATATGCTGACTGATTAGCCTATAAAAAGCAACGGCCAAATCTGACCGTAGAATTTTTTGGTAGAATTTTGATCAAACGATTGAGAATACTTTGATGGTGTGCTTTAAGATGTTTGGGAGAAAACCTTATTTGCAGACCTGATTTTATTGATCAGATGGCTGAGATTAGTTCTATGGCTTTTAAAATCAAGGCTTTTAAAAGTCATTCATATTTCTTTATAAATAGTTACAGATATATATATATATATTACACGAACGGGCTCCGCCCGTTCTCGATGCGTCGCTGCGGGCTTCGCTCGCTTGGCAACGACATGGGTCGCGGGCGGCAACATGTATCGTGGACTGCGATATTGGTCGTGAGTGCGACATTTGTCGTGGGTGGCGACATTGATCGTGGGCGGCGATATTGTTCGTGGGCAGTGACATTGTTCGTGGGCGGCGACATTGTTCGTGGGCGGCGACATTGTTCGTGGGCGGCGACATTGTTCGTGGGCGGCAACATTGTTCGTGGGCAACGACAATGGTCGGGGGTGGTGACAATGTTCGGGAGCGGCGACATTGTGCAAGGGCGGCGACATTGTGCAAGGGCGGCGACATTGTGCAAGGGCGGCGACATTTTCCGGGGGGGGTGACGTCCTTTCCTATACACAACACATCAACCGCACCATCATAGGTCTTTGATAGAGAACATTAATTTAAAGAAGTAACAACAAAGAAATATGATTGTAACACATACATCTGCAAGTAAACACACATACATGCAAAGTTGATACTTGCGCTTGCACTGAAAAAAGCTCAGAATAAAGTCCATACTTGCAATGCAAAAAATCAAAGACCCCAAAAAAATCCAAAAAAAACCCCGTCAGAATCTCGCAGTTGAAACCATATCAAAATATTAGCATCTCCTTCTTATGCAACATTAGATTTCATTCAGTGGCCTCGAGAGACTCGGTTCCAATCAAAAATGTAAAGATAAAAAATCATTAGTTCACAATTTTGTAATGTGCTAAAACAACAATATTTCAAACATAACATATAATTTTTGTTATGCGTTATCTCCTTATCATATCACTAATATGTATGGCTTTCGATGATTTCATACAACACTGCGTCTAAGTATTCTTTTTACATTAAACAATTTGATAGGAAAAAATAGTCAAAGCGGAATGGGGAACAAAATCTTACTGAGCAAATCGAAGCGGTATTTTCAAGTTTAACTTTACCCGCATTCAAAGATTTTGGCTCAAGATTTAGATATTAACTAATTTTTGTAGCTAG
This sequence comes from Platanthera guangdongensis, assembly GCA_039583875.1. NCBI lineage: Eukaryota > Viridiplantae > Streptophyta > Magnoliopsida > Asparagales > Orchidaceae > Platanthera > Platanthera guangdongensis. Next base: position 261,134,407 of record CM077150.1, read on the forward strand.
CCCCATACAGTACACGACAAATAGTTTAAGATAAATTAAAGTGGTTAAAATCTGCAAATAGGATTAAAGAAAAGCTCAATTTACTTTTGGTATGGCTTAGAACATCTAAGTAAAATCTTATTTCATTTTGACAAAATGCCTAGCTAATATAAGGAAATTACTTTCGATATGACTTAGAACATCTAAGCAAATTCAAAGGCAGCAGTACATGAGTTGAAAGCACGATCTGAAGATCTAACATCAGAAGTCTTAGTTCGCTCGATTGATGGTTTGTGTGTTTTGAAGCAGGGTGGTGCTAACAAAATACAACCATATAAATGCCTCCTATTTATTATTTATCAATTAATTGGCAAAGTTCCCCATTCTTGGGATCTTCATCCAATTATATATATCTTATCTATATAAAAGAATACTGATATCTTGAGCACACCATCAGAGTAAATTTTATACATCTTGAAGCACACCATCTTGAACCACTCCAAAAAGGTAGGCAGCTGCTGTGTCTTAGAGTACCGCTGTTCGAGAACAACAGCACTGTATACATTATAATGTTGTGCAAACTTTAATTTTGCAAAATTAGAGTTTGCTCAGCAGCATTGTATCCATTATAATATTGTGCAAACTTTAATTTTGCAAAATTAGAGTTTGTTGTTCAAGAGATAGTTTATTGGATATTCATGTCTGTAGACACCAAAAAAAACTATATGTTGAATGACATCCTACTTTATTGGATATTCATGGAACAACAATAGGGTTCATTTTGCAAAATTAGAGTACTCATTATATATCCATGCAAATTAGAGTTTGTTGTTTGAGCAAAGCTTATTGGATCTTCAGTTTAATAGAGTGATTTTGCAAGAGTATTGTTACTGGATATTCACTTTTATAAGTCATGACGAACCAAAAAAGTCTGCTTAAGTTACTCTTGAGCATTGTCATCTAAAAACTTGTATATTAACATTAAACTGAAGATTTAATGATAAAAATGAAAAACTGGTTAACACTACAGAGTGATTAGTTAAGAGTAAAAATCAAATCATGTGTGAAAAATCATCCAGTGCACAAATTAATACTACAGAGTGAAGATTTAATGATAAAAAATCATCCAGTATTCTAATCAAATCAAATCATCCAGAGTGAAAATTTGGTTAACATTAAACTGAAAATTTAATACTAAAATTATCTAGAGTGAAGAATTAATACAAAAAAGTTGTATATTAACATTAAACTGAAGATTTAATGATAAAAATGCAAAGATGGTTAACACTGCAGAGTGATTAGTTAAGAGAAAATCAAATCATGCGTGAAAAATCATTCAATTCTGTAATTTGGACAAATTAATACTACAGAGTGAAGATTTAATGATAAAAAATCCAGTAAATTGGAGATGGATGTTGTTTGTCTAAATGGATTCTGCCAAGAGGATTAAACTGAAGATTTAATGATAAAAATGAAGAGTTGGTTAACATTACAGAGTGATTAGTTAGGAGAAGCAATCAAATCATGCGGAAAAAATCATCCAGTAGTTTAATTTGCACAAATTACACATGCAAAATCAGTATGTTCGAACAAACCGGTGGAGATGATTCGCAAGACGAAGAAGCATCTAGGGCATGAAAAATGAGTATGTTGGAACAAACCGCTAGAGAAATCGAAACATACCGTCGGCAGGAGATGGTGTCGTGAAGGAGGTGACGGCGAACCGTGAGGTGGAAATGGAGTGCCGTAGATGTGGTCAAGCGCCGATCGAGAGAAATTGTGGGAGATGGTGCCGCGGCGGAGAGCTCTGCTTTGCTGCCTTGCGGGAGTATATATGAGGAGAGCCCTGTGACGAAGAAGCATCTAGGGCATGAAAAATCAGTATGTTGGAACAAACCACTGGAGAAATGGAAACATATCGTCGACGGGAGATGGTGTCGTGAAGGAGGTGACGGCGAACAGTGAGCTGGAGATGGAGTGCCCTAGATGTGGTCAAACGTCGATTGGGAGAAATTGCGGGAGATGGTGCCGCGGCGGAGAGCGATGTCGCTGCTGCCTTGCGAGAGTAGATATGAGGAGAGCCCTGTAGCTGTTGCTGCTGCTTTTGCTTTCTGCCTCTGCTGCTGCCGTGTTGGACCTAGTCTGCTGCTGCCGTGCTGGACCTAGGCCCTGTTTGAGAAGGCTTTTACCCTCCTTTTCATTTTCTCCAAAACGTCACTGTATTAGTTAAGCCGTTTGTTTTATCTGCCGGTCAAAAACGAACTACCCAAAAAGCACTTTTATGTGTCTATTTGAAAAGTCACGCGATACCTCCAGTACTCGGCGTTTCATTTTCTCCCCCCCCCCCCGATTTCCCGATCATGTTCTTCCCGAGTTTCCAACTCCGCCGGCCACCGCTCACCGGAGTTTGCAACTTCGCCGGCCGCTGCCCTCCTGAGTTCGCAACCCCGTCAGCCGCCGCTCTCATTCGCAACCCCGCCGGCCGCCGCTCTCTGAGTTCGCAACCCCGCCGGTTGTCGCTCTCCTGAGAGTTCGCAACCCTGCCGGTGATTGCCGATTTCCTTCCAGATTTTGATTCAAAGGTATGAATCCGTCATTTCCTCCTCCATTTCTTTCCAGTTTTTGGATTTTCATCAGATCTAGGTTTTTTTTTTATTTTTCCCATTCCAGAAATTTCTTCCTCTGTCTATAGATCTAATTTTGTTTTCCCTTTTCCAGATTTTTTTGTTGTGGTTTCGTTTCTCCCATTCAGATCTAGGTTTTTTCTCCATTTTTTGTTTCTCATTTCAGAAATGTCTCTTCCTATTTCAGATCTAGGTATTACAAGATAATCCCTTTTATGTTGTTGTTTACTCAAAAGTTACTTCCATTGCTTTAAATAGATTATGCTGTAATAATTGCCCGGATTAGATTGCAAATATGCTTGGTTTCTTAAATTAGGGTTTCAGTTTAGCTTCTTCAGCAATTGTTTAGGTTATCTGCATGCAGGTTCTACAGGGGACTATTCTTCTGAATGCAAATTTTCAGTTCCTTTTGGTTGTAATTCTAGGTTTTTAGTTATAAAAATGCTTACTAGTTTCTGCAAGCATGATATACAAATTATGAGAAGAAATTCTTGGTGAAATATGAATTATTTTGTATTTTTTGAACAACTTGGATCTTTCTATTCGATTCACATTTTTTATTTGCCCCAATGCCTGAATAATTGGAGCAGGCATGAACTGCGTATCTCTAGTTTTGCAGAATGGGTAAACACAAAGAAAATGGAATCTCCGCAACATGTGAACAGAACGATGTAATGTTATTTTGTGATTTGTGTATCAAAGAAATTGAGTTGGGGAATAGACCAACTACACATTTTAGCAAAGACGGGTGGAATAATCTGATGAATAAATTTTGCGAACGAACGGGGAAATCCTATGATCAAAAACAAATGAAAAATAAATGGGACCAGTTAAAAAAGGAATGGAAGTTATGGCGAGAGTTGAAACGAGGAGAGACTGGTTTGGGTTGGAATTCCTCACGTAAAACTATTGACGCTTCTGATGAATGGTGGGACGAAAGACTGAAGGTTAATTTAGTTCTTTTGACATTTTTCAAAATATTGTTTTATGTCTTAATTATATTATGATTAATTTGATATATACTCTTAGGTGGTCCCTACCGCAAAGAAGTTTCGCTATTCAGGTATAACTCCTGAGTTTGAGGAAAAGCTAGACAGGATGTTTAGCCAAGTAGTTGCTACGGGAGATCTTGCATGGGCCCCGAGTTCACGAAATCTTGAGCATGAATCTGTTGATGAACATGACATGTCCGATGATGGTGACAGTCGAATTGTTGAAGATTTATCTCCTAGTGCAACAGGCATGAGAGTTGATACTACCTCAAGTCGACCATCTAGCTCATCGGAAGGTAGAAAGAAGACAAAAGAAAAGGGCAAGAAGAAGATTGTTGGAAGAAAGAGAGCAATGAGTTCCACTATGGAGGACATAGGAGAGACATCTCGTATAATAGGTCGTGTTATGCAGGAACCTCCAAAGATACAAATCTCCTCTGCATTGTTTACCATTCCAGAAGCAATCAAAGAGCTTGAAAAATATCCGGAGATTATGGGAGACTTTGACTTCTATGACTACTGCACGTTGTTTCTTAGAGATAAGAGCAACAGGGATACCTTCATGAGTATTCCAGAGGAGCTCAAAGTTAAGTGGCTGAAGGCGCGACATACACAAAAAACACAGTAGGGGTCAGATGGTTGTAGTTATCTGCGGAGTATGAATGTGGTTGTATCTTTGTTTGTGGATCTGTTTTTTTATCATTATGTAGAACAACTTGAAACTTATATTTTATATTTGTGGCTGTTATAATTATTACTAAAGGTTTCATGGAAACTTTGGATTGATTTATTCATTCGGATCTACTTTGAGTTGATGTTGCATTGGAACTTTTGTTGCATTGGAACTTTTGATACAAACCCCACCATGTTATCTGTCTTCTTTTGAAACTTTCAATATTATAGGACTCTAGAACTCGTCATTTAAGTGGTAGATGAGACGGGTGAAAATCCAGAGGCTTTGGTTCCAAGTAGCTCTAAAAATTTATACATCTGTAAAACTTTTCTTATGGAAATCAATGCTAAAAGTGATGGTAATGACACTGGAAACTGTCTGATTTTCTATAATTTGCACAGATTATACAAATAAGTTTTTTGTCAAGTACAATCTGTGACAAAGGCCCCTGCTAATAATAGAAAATCAGATATTGAGTTCATGCTTCCACTGCCATTACCATCACATTTAGCGTTGATTTGCTTAAGAAAAATTTTATAGATGTACAAATTTTTAGAACTACCTGGCACCAAAGCCTCTGAATTTGCAGCTGATTTTTAGAAATTCATGCTGCTGCTTTTTGCGTTTGTATGGCTGGCACCACCAAATGATCATCAGTTCATCACCATCACCTTTATGTATAAACTCTTAACAGAAGAGTTGTTCCTTGGCTGCTACAGAAATTAGCATAATATGACAACAGATTAGCATAATATGACAACAGATTAGCATGAAAGCTCATCTTTCTCCAAACGTTGTTTTGATTCTTTTGTCGACTGCATGATGTGCGCCATTACAGATGTAGAATGTTCTTTTGATTTACCTTGTTGTGTCAATATATATTTGAATGTTTGTCTAATTTCCAAGTGGTTAGGTGGTTGTGGGAGATGTAATTCTTCATTTCTTCTTTTACATATGAGTTTGATATTGAAGTATAACTGTTAAGAGTGAGTATTGGTTTGTTGTCGATGCTTATAACATCTACTCTTTAAACCGTGGGCTGCGCCACTATTGGGGGCTGCGTGTCTGTGGTCAACATTCTAGGATAAACTGGCAGAAGGGGAAAAACTGTTGGCGTCTCAAAGAAAAAGCGACAAGGTAACACGACTTTTGAGGAGAAATTTTGTGGAGAATATTTATGGATGACTGTATAATTTTTTAATGTAATAATAATAACTCGTTATTCAGGATTGCTATCTCCTGTATTATGACTTATGGGATTCCTTTGGGAATTTTTAGTTCTATGAACAACACTTGTTCATTGAGTTGTTTATGTTTTATGATAATAATGACTCGTTATTCAGGATTGCTATCTCTTTGTTATTTGTCTAATTATTTGTTTCTGATGCTTTAAGTTATATAATTAAATTCGTTATGAATTTATTTATCTGTTTGCACAGTTATACAATGTCCTCCGATAATTCAGATAGCTCCAATGAGGAAATTCAAGGAAGAGTGACTTATTTGGTCAATCAAACCCGAGAAATTTTGGCTCACCATAACCAGTCATTAGTTGTATCTATGGTGCATAGTGGGACTTCATCATCCAACAAAATTCCATGTGTGACATCACACCAATCAGGCGATAAATGGATCGGGGAATTGCTAAATGGACATCCCACTAGAATTTATGAGAATTTACGGATGTCAAAGCATATTTTTCTCGATCTACTGCATGTGCTTGAAGAACGTTATGGGCTACATGGTTCAAGGAGAACTACCTCACGAGAAGTTCTCGCACTGACATTGTACATTTTAGCACAGAATGAATCAATGAGACTAACAAAAGAAAGATTTCAACATTCAACAGAAACAATAAGCAGATATTTTTTAGCGGGAATAACTGCCCTGAAAAAATTATCATCTGATATTATAGCGCCAACTGATGAACACTTCAATGAAATTCCACAACACATTTTAAATGATGCTCGATACATGTCATATTTTGAGAACTGCATTGGAGCAATAGATGGGACACATATCGGTGCACGGGTTCCACCTGAACTGCAAGCTGCGTACATTGGACGTCATGGTACGCCAACCCAAAATATTATGGCAGTATGCGACTTCAACATGTGTTTCACGTTTGTGCTGGCTGGATGGGAGGGTTCGACCCATGACAGTCGTATCTTTCAGCGTGCACTCATGGAACCAAGTTATCATTTTCCGTTTCCACCTACAGGTAAAATTTTAATTATAAAATTAGACTAATTTTAAAAAGAATACTAATTATCGTTTTTAAATTTTAGGAAAATATTACTTGGTTGATGCTGAATATCCACTGCAACGGGGGTTCTTAAAGCCATATTCAGAAACACGATATCATTTGCCAGACTTTGCGCGGGGAAATCGTCCAATACAAGGAAGACAAGAAATATTCAATCATGCGCATTCCTCACTGCGTAGCGTCATAGAACGGGCATTCGATGTCTGGAAGAAAAAGTGGGCTATACTCAGAGACATGCCTCAATATAGTTTAGCAAAGCAACGTGATATTATCACAGCAACCATGACTTTGCATAACTATATTCGTAGGCATGCATCTCGTTTTGATCCAGATTTCATGGCATGCGATGATGATGAAAACTTAATATATCCCGAGGCACATATTATAAGAGAAAATCATACATCGACCAGTAATATAATATTAAATGCAGATCGTGTTAGAGGTGGACGAGTGGGTGTTCAGGAAATGATTGCATTGCGTGACCGCATTGCGAAACAGTTGTATCAAGCTAATATGTAGTTTTCATGCTTTAAATTTCTGTCTTTCGATGTAATATCAACTTTTATTTCTAATGAACGAAGTACTATTATGATTTTATAATTATTTAAAAAAGAATGTCTTACATCAAATATTTTTACATTTTACTAAAAAGTCACCGCAACGGAGATTTACCAAACAGTTTATAAAATGCTTCTCCTTTTTGAAAAGCTCTGTAAAAGGAGTTCACCCAAACAGTTCTCATTTTCCAATAGACATTTTCCAAAAGCTCCTTTTCACACCATCCTTTTGCCACCACTCCTTTTCCTTTCTGAAAAGCTTTCCCAAACAGGCCCCTAGTCTGTTGCTGCCGTGCTGGACCTAGTCTGCTGCTGCCGTGCTGGACCCCAGGAAGCGCTAGGAGAGCCCGTCGCTGATGCTGCTGTGCTGGACCGAGTCTGCCGCTACTTTTGCTTTCTCCAATTTGATGGAACATTGCGGCGGGAGGAGGTTTCATGCTTTTGCTTTCCTACAAATTTGCTGACTCCTAAAGTTATTGCCCAAAAATATGCAAGTTGTGTCCGATGGCATGCTTTGCAAGCTGTCCGCAGTGCTTTGCAAGCTGTCCCCAGTCCTTTGCAAGCTGTTCGCAGTACTTTGCAAGAAGTGCAGTACTTTAGCTGTCCTGAAGTTATTGCTGTGTTTGTCCTGAAGTTATTGTTGTGTTTGTCCTGAAGTTATTGTTGTGTCCTGTAGTTATTGTTGTGTCCTGTAATTATTGCTGTGTTTTGATGGAAAATTGGCCAAATCTGACAGTAGAATTTTTTGGTAGAATTTTGATAAAGGGAATTGATATTCGCAAACCTGAAATCGCTATCCGCAGACCAGGTTAACTTTTTTTTAGGATTTTTTGTTTTTTTATCCGCAAATAGGAGTTCATCCTCCGCCGCACCCCACGCTCGGCGCTCTTGCTTCCGCCGCACCCCACGCTCGGCGCTCCTGCTTCCGACGCACCCCACGCTCGGCGCTCCTGCTTCCGCCGCCCCACGATCGGTCCTTCTCCGCCGCCCCGCGATCGCCCCTGCTTTCGCCGCCCCTCGATCGCTCCTGCTTCCGCCACCCCCGGATCGCTCCTATCCTCCGCCGCCCCTGCTCCCTTGGTCTGGGTAAGAGATTTATTACAGTGATCTGGTTTTGTGAGAAGAGATTTCTTCACCTTTTACCTCTTCCTGCTTTGGTGTTTTTACCTCTTCCTGATTGGAATTTTACTGTTTGCTCTTCTGGTTTTGTGAGAAGAGATGACACATTGGTTCTCACTTTATTGTCATCCAATGTATTAGATCTAATCATGTCGTCTTAGGCAGTGCCCCCGATATCATATAGATTGGCATTTTACTGTTGTTCATCATGTTGTTCTTTGTAGATGCCACATTGGTTCTCACATTGGTTCATCGATTGGCATTTTACTGTTTGCTCTTTTGGTTCGCACACCCGGATATAATGATGCATGTCTGAATATCGTGCAGTTGGATCATGTCTGAGATGTCGATGGACCAGAAACAGTCTTCCTTGATTGTGTATGGTATGAAGTATACAACTAGTATGCATTTTCAAATAATGTTGTTTGTATTGTTAGTTAATAGTCCTTCCTATTTTTGTTGGACATGTAGACCCAAATATTCAAAATGTCGAACAAGTTCAAAAAGTTGAAATAGATGTCAGCTCACATTTTGAAATCGATATTATGTTTCGGTCTAAGGAAGAACTTGTTGATTGGGCTCGGCAGGTTGGAAAAAACATTGGCTATGTTGTAACTATAAAGGGATCAGATAAGATTGATGGGCGGTTAAAACCGTGTGTGTTCTTAGGTTGTGACAGAAGTGGCCACTACCGGGAAAATCAAAACAGAAAGGGTTGGGTAAAGAAGGGGCTACGTAGAACTACGTCCAAACGTTGTGGATGTTTATTTTCGCTTATTGGACAAAAGGAAGCAAATGTAGAAGAGTGGAAGCTTCGGGTACTGTGTGGTGTGCACAACCATGATAAAGTACATTTAGAAGCGCATGTCTGTTGATGCGCGAAAACGGCACCGGGGCAGCTAACATGGAGGGAGTGTTCGATCTCACAAACTAGGAGAGGAAGAGGATGAAGGTTGCGGGGGAAGAGGAGAAGAGGGAAGCTTCAGAGTGCTCGAGAGTGGAGCAAGCAGCTTGTCAAAGAGTTTGCGGGGATAGAGGAGAAGAGGGTGCTGAGAGCAGAGGAGAAGCTTGATCAACAGAGAAGGTTGATCAAGAGAGGAGGAGGTTGATCATGAGCTATCGAGCAGACGGTTAATATGACGGTTGTACTTGCAGGTTGCTTGCCGAGAGAGCTGAGCTGAGCTCGGAAGAAGGGAGAGAGAAGGGGGCCGCTAGCAGCGGCAACAGCAGACTTCGCCCGCCGCGGCTTAAACGTCACTTTTGCGACGGGCTTTCCTTTTATTAATAGCGAGAGTTACAAGCTTGCCTATACACCTTTACCACAAATCAATAAAGGGTACAAGAAGGAAGCTGGCGGCTAAGGAAGAAGAATGCCAGAGGAGGCCGCACGGACTGAAGAGCGAAGCCGGCAGGCCGCATGGTTAAAGGAAGCGGGAGACTGTGCGGACTGGAGAACCACAGGCTGGCAGGCCGCGCGACTAAGGCGCAGAGACGGGTGCGGTCTGAGAAACGGAGTCCGCAGGAGGGCTTGCTGGCTGACTTCGGGCGTGAGCACCTTGGCGATGACGAGACCCCGAGCGTTGTACCGCCATCATGAGAGGCATGGGGGGCTATTTATAGGCCCTAGGAGGTAACGGCTTGCGGTGACGTTACCCCCGGTGAGACGGTAACTTGAGCGAGATGGAAACGGAGTCCGCCGAGTCCGCAACAGGCCGCGCGGACTGGGACTGGTACTGGAGCCGGTGCTGACGACAAAATGGGAGACTCAGTGGTGGACTGCGATGCGGGTTCACGGAGTTCGTCACTGCTGAGCTGGGACTGTCCGCCTACTGCTGGGGTGGCGGATGCTGGAAGCTATGTGGCGGACTGCGAGGAGAATCCGCGGAGTCCGCCACTGCTGAACTGCGTGCTGCAAGGGGTGCGGGCAGCAGAATTCCCGTGGAGTCTGGCGAGTCCGCACAAGGTTATGCGGACTGGGACTGCTCTGGAGGATTTGATGCCTGGCGGGCTGGAAAGAGTCCGCCACTACTGACCGAGTCCGCGCCAAGGCTGCGGACTGAGGGAGAAGTCTGGTACTGCTGACTGAGCCTGCGACAGGCCTGCGGACTGAGGAGGAGTTGACCCCGCTGCTGCCGAGAAGCTGGTGCTGGCTAAGGAAAGGGCGGACTGCATAGAGAGTCCGCCAAGTCCGTCGAGTCCGCGGCTGCTGCGAAGCTGAGTCCGCTTGCGTTGGAGATGGAGAGCCTGGCTGTTGAGGCTGTTGGGGTTCACCAATGAAGGCGGACTGGAAGTCTAGATCACACTTCGAGTCCGCCCAGCTCGCGAGGAACTTGGACGCTGCTGGTCTTGTCGGATAGCCGGAGTTGGAGTCCGCACCTTGCAGGCGGACTGGAGGAGTCGGCTGCCCATGTTGCTGGGTGAAGGGATATGCGACTTGTTGCCGGCCTGGGCGGATAGGTAGTTGAGTCCGGCAGAGAGGGTCCTGCGGAGACAACCTTGCGGTTAAGCTGAAAAAAGGGGGCGGCCTGCAGAGGCGGACTGCGAAAGCAGTCCGCGGACCCTGCCGACCAAGGGAAGGCGCGCGGCCTGGTCGGTCAGACCGCTGAGACCGCGCAAGCCGCGAAGCCTGAGCGGACAGAGAATTCTGTCCGCCCTCCCTAGGGCACCACGGCCTCCAGGAGGAACCCGGGGCAGGCCGTGACGAGCGAGCTGGCTCCCTTGGGAAGGATCGCCGATTTCGCGGTTAACATAATCCCCGCACTTTTTTAAGTTCCGAATAGAACTTCGAAAAAGTTGGAGACCCACGAAAATCGTGATCCGCCCCAACGGAAAGAGAAGGGAGGCAAGGAGAGATAGGACCTGAAGCCTCTCCTTAGGAGTTTGGTGTTGCCTGTCTATTTTCCTGCAAGAGGAGAGTTAGGGTAGGCATGTATGGGTGGTACATCGAGTGTGTACCTGAGTTTGCCTTTGCAAAACGAAGAAGGTGTGTCTTCCACTAAGTTCTGCAAAATTAAAGTGAGAGGAAAACATAAAAGCATAACAACTTGCAAGTACCTGATGGAGGCTTACAAGCACCTGTTATCCTCTACAAAAAAGGAAGGATGAAGAGTATACGAGAAGGGAAAAACGAGCTGCAAGTACCTGGAGGGAACTTGCAAGTTTTTGCTGGTTTCTGCAAAGGAAGAGTTAATGGTATGCACAGTATATGAAAGTAACTTGCAAGTACCTGTGAAGAAACTCGCAAGTATCGGATGATCTCTGAATGAGACTTGCAGGTGTCTGCTAATCTCTGCAAGGAAAGAGTTAGGAGCAGACATATACATGAAAGGAGCTTGCAAGTACATGTGGAGAACGCTTGCAAGTGTCTACTAGTCTCTGCAAGGAGAAGAGTTAGAAGCAAACATATAAATGAAAGAAGCTTGCAAGTACCTGTGGAGAAGGCTTGCAAGTGTCTGCTAATCTCTGCAAGGAGAAGAGTTAGAAGCAAACATATAAATGAAAGAAGCTTGCAAGTACCTGTGGAGAAAGCTTGCAAGTGTCTGCTAGTCTTTGCAAGGAGAAGAGTTAGAAGCAAACATATAAATGAAAGAAGCTTGCAAGTACCTGAGAGAAGGCTTGCAAGTGTCCGCTAGTCTCTGCAAGGAGAATAGTTAGAAGCAAACATATAAATGAAAGAAGCTTGCAAGTACCTGTGGAGAAGGCTTGCAAGTGTCTGTTAATCTCTGCAAGGAGAAGAGTTAGAAACAAACATATAAATGAAAGAAGCTTGCAAGTACCTGTGGAGAAGGCTTGCAAGTGTTTGTTAATCTCTGCAAGAAAAGAGTTAGAAGCAAACATATATATGAAAGAAGCTTGCAAGTACCTGGGGAGAAGGCTTGCAAGTGTTTGCTAATCTCTGCAAGGAGAAGAGTTAGAAGCAAACATATATATGAAAGAAGCTTGCAAGTACCTGGGGAGAAGGCTTGCAAGTGTTTGCTAATCTCTGCAAGGAGATGAGTTAGAAGCAAACATATGTATGAAAGAAGCTTGCAAGTACCTGGGGAGAAGGCTTGCAAGTGTTTGCTAATCTCTGCAAGGAGAAGAGTTAGAAGCAAACATATATATGAAAGAAGCTTGCAAGTACCTGGGGAGAAGGTCTGCAAGTGTTAACTGTCGATGAGATAAGACCGATATGACCAAATAGCAAGGAAAAATGTCTGATGAACTCTTTATCATGAAGTCTAGATCAATAAATCGAGCGTTAATTTGTTGATATGGCTGGATGGATATGATCAGATTAGCAGAGAAGGAACTTGACGAATTCTGCCAATCTTAACTAGATTGCAATAGCATGGCTTGATGATCGAGGAGAGTAAGATTCTTTGATCAATGCTTGATACCATTAGATTTTGATAAAAGTAATGAATAGCTCTGTGAATCTTCATCTGATAGCGCTTAAGCAGGCAGTGAATAAAAGATGAGAGTAATAGAGCTTGTACAAGTAGAGAGCTTGTAAGTCATCATCCGATGGAGCTTTGAGCAAGCAATGTATATAAGATGAGCATAAGCAAAATGAATGCAGGAAATCCTTTTGGTAGGTCAGATCAACCTATTCACCTGTGAAAGAAGACAGTTGACAAAAAGAGGTCTATACTCGGAAGTGACCAAAGAAGGCTGGATGCTGGCACAGGTGTTCCCCGTGGGCCTTATGCATCGCTTGCCTGAGAAAATCATCCCGAGTATAGTCCTACTCGAAGCGGGCTGGCCGCGCATCCTCTAGGAGGGCACAAAGGAGAAAAGCAAGGGAAAATCCTGAGAAGGATCGTTAGATGCACTGCTCTCTTGCCTCGGGTACAATCATCACTGATCAATGAGACTAGTTGCGTCAAGTGGCCTATTGCTTGTCTGTGGATTGATCAGTAGAGTTGTGGGAACCCGCGAAGGCACGGATCGAGAGTACCAGAGAGTGTTCGACCATCACAGTTGTGAGATGATCAAAGAGACAAGGCTACGCTTGATCGTCATTGCTTGTCAAGCAAAGATCACCGTAACTGTAATGTATCCTTTGCGAAGCACAGCAGAGCTAACACATGGGGCTCCCCTAGCACATACTCTGTGTCAGATGCCGGCTAGGATCCAAAGTCTGAAGCCCAACATCGTAGATTGAACGGCTCCCACTACACATATGGGTATACTCCCGCCATATGTGGTCGAAGCGGTCGTGCCAGAGAATAAACTACGGATGGAGCATTTCGGACTTGGCGATATCTCATTGGTGTAGTGATCTCTTTGGCAAAGAGAAAAGATAGAAGAGGAAGCATCACAAGAAGGGAACTGTGTCAGTATAAGATCCCAGACAAAAGCTTTGTTGAAAAACAAGTAATGAACACTGAGAAGTGCTTTGAAATGAAAATGTCTAAAAAGAATAAGAGCAAGAGTTGAGATAACCCATCAAGGTTGTGAGGAGCTTTGGAGGACTGTGAAGTCCTTTGCTTGCTTAGAATAGCCTTCCAAGCACACCCTCGTCATCGGCATCGAAGCATTCGACAGCTTTGTTAACAACGAGGAGAGGAGGCTCTTCGATCAGGTTCACTCCTTTTGCGGAGCAAGGAACAACTGCAACTTCTTTGCCCTTTGCGGTTGCTGGATCAGGGCGATCTTCTTTGGGAAGCAGGTCACGCATCTTACCCTGCCGAAGCATCCTTTGCACAAGCTGGCGGAGTGCTCGGCAGTTCTCAGTTAGGTGACCTGGCTCTTTGTGGAATTCGCAATATGGCTCTGAATCTCTAGACCTTTGATCGGTTGGTCGATAGGGCTTCTTGTAGCTGGCTCTATCTTTCATGATTTGGACTACCTCTTGCATGGCCTCGTCGAGATCAGACTCATGCAAGTCATTGTCTTGCTGCTGATGAACTGCTGCTGTTTGCGAAGACGAAGCTAGTGGCAGTAATGAATCTTGAGCACGATCACGGCTCGGGAAGAAGTATCGAAGGCGTTGAAACCTTCTCTCCTTTCTTGAGTGAGTTAGGAAATGACTGTGAGGAGACCTCGGAGGATGCTTGTGAAAAGGATCTTTCTCTGATAAGAGCTTGGAGACGAAGCCTGACGTTACTTTTTTCGCCTCGGATGTACGAGTTGGCTAGAGCAATCAACTCTTGGTATGTCCTTGGAGCACGGACATTGGCTTCAAATTTGAGAGGCCCTTCACGAAGACCGTGGATAAGAGCTACTCTATATATTTCTTGATCAGCAATTTCGATGTCCAAAATCTCTCTTTGGAATCGATCAACAAATTGAGACCAAGTATCATCGCTGCGCTGCTTGATCTCAAAGAGGGCTTCAGGACCGCCCTTTCTCTTGGTTGAGGTAGAGAACCTGAGAATAAACTCCATTCGTAGATCAACGAAGGAAGTGATGGAGTGAGGACGGAGGCCATAAAACCAGTCCCTCACTTGCCCATCAAAAGTTGTTACAAGGAGCTTGCATTTGGTTGCATCTGTAAGGGTTTTGAGAGCAACGGCTGACTCAAAAGCTTGAAGGTGCTTTACTGGATCAGTCTCTCCAGTGTAGATTGGTAGTCGAGGCTCTCTGAAGTTAGCTGGAGTCGGCTCATGGCGAACATTCTCTGTGAATGGTGAAGGTTCTTCTTGTTCTCCTACAGCATAAGGAAAGAAGGGGGCATAAGCTGCAGCTGCAAAAGAAGCAGGAGGATAAAAAGGAAAAGTTGCTGCAGGAGGAGCGAATGCAGGAGCTGCAGGGTAAGGGTGACTTCCCTGAAAATTGAGAAATCTAGCAGGGCTTCCCCGGGCTGCTTCCCGGAAGAAGTTTTGGCGAGCAGCAAATTCTTCATCTTGAGGTCGCAGAGGAGCTGCAGGACCTTGCGGGAAGGTTGTTGTGTAAGGAGGATAGACCGGCGGGCAAACTTGAGGATAAGCTTGCTGATGCTCCAATGTTGGTGTTGGGCTGACTGGAGCAGCTGAAGCAACTGGAGCTGTTGCTGGTTGAGAGTCTAGTCGCTGCGTGATCATAGCGAGCATTTGGTTAATTGCTTGGAACTGCTGAGCATTCTCACGGCGCGATTGTTCAAAGGCTTCCCAGAGAGGATCTTCACTAGGACTTGGAGCAAGGTTCTCGGCTGAGTGATGATCTGACATGGTTAACTGTCGCTGTTCACCGTCTGATCGGATCTGAAGGTCGCGTGTTAACTGTTGATGCGCAAAAACGGCACCGGGGCAGCTAACACGGAGGGAGTGTTCGATCTCACAAGCTAGGAGAGGAAGATGATGAAGGTTGCGGGGAAGAGGAGAAGAGGGAAGCTTCAGAGTGCTCGAGAGTGGAGCAAACAGCTTGTCAAAGAGTTTGCGGGGATAGAGGAGAAGAGGGTGCTGAGAGCAGAGGAGAAGCTTGATCAACAGAGAAGGTTGATCAAGAGAGGAGGAGGTTGATCAGGAGCTGTCGAGCAGACGGTTAATATGACGGTTGTACTTGCAGGTTGCTTGCCGAGAGAGCTGAGCTGAGCTAGGAAGAAGGGAGAGAGAAGGGGGCCGCTAGCAGCGGCAACAGCAGACTTCGCCCGCCGCGGCTTAAACGTCACTCTTGCGACGGGCTTTCCTTTTATTAATAGCGAGAGTTACAAGCTTGCTATACACCTTTACCACAAATCAATAAAGGGTACAAGAAGGAAGCTGGCGGCTAAGGAAGAAGAATGCCAGAGGAGACCGCGCGGACTGAAGAGCGAAGCCGGCAGGCCGCGTGGTTAAAGGAAGCGGGAGACCGTGCGGACTGGAGAACCACAGGCTGGCAGGCCGCGCGACTAAGGCGCAGAGACGGGTGCGGTCTGAGAAACGGAGTCCGCAGGAGGGCTTGCTGGCTGACTTCGGGCGTGAGCACCTTGGCGATGACGAGACCCCGAGCGTTGTACCGCCATCATGAGAGGCATGGGGGGCTATTTATAGGCCCGAGGAGGTAACGGCTTGCGGTGACGTTACCCCCGGTGAGACGGTAACTTGAGCGAGATGGAAACGGAGTCCGCCAAGTCCGCAACAGGCCGCACGGACTGGGACTGGTACTGGAGCCGGTGCTGACGGCAGAATGGGAGACTCAGTGGTGGACTGCGATGCGGGTTCACGGAGTTCGTCACTGCTGAGCTGGGACTGTCCGCCTACTGCTGGGGTGGCGGATGCTGGAAGCTATGTGGCGGACTGCGAGGAGAATCCGCGGAGTCCGCCACTGCTGAACTGCGTGTTGCAAGGGGTGCGGGCAGCAGAGTTCCCGCGGAGTCTGGCGAGTCAGCACGAGGTTATGCGGACTGGGACTGCTCTGGAGGATTTGATGCCTGGCAGGCTGGAAAGAGTCCGCCACTACTGACCGAGTCCGCGCCAAGGCTGCGGACTGAGGGAGAAGTCTGGTACTGCTGACTGAGCCTGCGACAGGCCTGCGGACTGAGGAGGAGTTGACCCCGCTGCTGCCGAGAAGCTGGTGCTGGCTAAGGAAAGGGCGGACTGCATAGAGAGTCCGCCAAGTCCGTCGAGTCCACGGCTGCTGCGAAACTGAGTCCGCTTGCGTTGGAGATGGAGAGCCTGGCTGTTGAGGCTGTTGGGGTTCACCAATGAAGGCGGACTGGAAGTCTAGATCACACTTCGAGTCCGCCCAGCTCGCGAGGAACTTGGACGCTGCTGGTCTTGTCGGATAGCCGGAGTTGGAGTCCGCACCTTGCAGGCGGACTGGAGGAGTCGGCTGCCCATGTTGCTGGGTGAAGGGATATGCGACCTGTTGTCGGCCTGGGCGGATAGGTAGTTGAGTCCGGCAGAGAGGGTCCTGCGGAGACAACCTTGCGGTTAAGCTGAAAAAAGGGGGCGGCCTGCAGAGGCGGACTGCGGAAGCAGTCCGCGGACCCTGCCGACCAAGGAAGGCGCGCGGCCTGGTCGGTCAGACCGCTGAGACCGCGCAAGCCGCGCGGCCTGAGCGGACAGAGAATTCTGTCCGCCCTCCCTAGGGCACCACGGCCTCCAGGAGGAACCCGGGGCAGGCCGTGACGAGCGAGCTGGCTCCCTTGGGAAGGATCGCCGATTTCGGGGTTAACAATGCTTATGCCGGTAGATTAGACGTTGAGGAGGAAAAATTAGTCGAGCAAATGTATGGTGCAGGTGTGAAACCACGGAAAATACTATCCACTGTGAAATCAAAAAACATTGGAAATGTTACAGTTATCCGAACAATTTACAATGCAAGAGCAAAGCTACTGAAAAAAAATTTAGAGGGTCGTACTCCGATACAGTTTCTATACAAGTGCATAGACAACGCAGGCTATGTTAGTTTCAATAAAGTCCAAGAAAATTCAAAGAAACTACATAGTTTATTTTTTGCACATCCGATTTCGATTAAGCTAACAAATATGTTTCCATCAGTTTTTCAACTTGATTGCACGTATAAAACCAACAGATATCGAATGTCGTTACTATGCATAGTTGGAATGACATCAACTACCAAGTCATTTTTTTCATGTTTTACCTTTATGTCTGATGAAACTCAGTCAAGTTATGAATGGGCTTTGCAATGTTTTAAGTCCCTTTTTGAGCACGAATGTTTGTCATCAGTTATGATTACAGATAGAGAAATTGTTTTGATGAATGTTGTTGTCAATGTATTTCCACACACGAAGAATATTTTATGTCGTGTGCACATTAATAGAAACATTCTAACTAATTGTAAGAAGATGTTCAGTAGTGGCAAGGATTTCGAACGTTTCATGAAGGTGTGGCAAAGGCTGATTGAAGTTGGTACGGAAAGTGATTTCAATGTTGCTTATAATAATTTGATTATTGAGTTTTCATCTTTATACTCTAATGTATTGGGTTATGTTACTACCACTCGGTTAGAGCCCTATAAAGATCGTTTTATTTCTGCATGGATTGATAAGTACTTCCACTTGGGCAACTCATGTACAAATCGTGTGGAGGGGGGACATAGTCAATTGAAAATATTCTTAGAGCTTTCAATTGGTAATTTGACAACTATATGGAACATTTTTGATCAAATGTTGAAGCTTCAACATACAGAAATTAAACGGTCGTTTGGCGAGAGTTGTATCAAAGTTAGCAAAGATTTCACAAGTTCCTTGTATACAGATTTAGTGGGAAAGATTTCTATACAAGCCTTGACATTAATTAAAGAAGAAGAAGATTTAGTTAAAAGAGGGGGGCAGTTCAAGTTAGTACACGAGTGCTCACACTATAAAAGGTATACAATGGGGTTGTCATGCGCACATGAACTTTTCTCATATATTAATAACTCCAAAGCACTCCCTTTATGCCTAGTTCACGGGCATTGGAAACAGTTAGTCCTAAATGAGAATTTTGAGGTGGACTTGGAGAACAATATAGACATGGAGCTTGAAGGGTGGCCAAAAAATTCTATGACTCAACTGCACAACAAAAAAAGAAATCAAAAGAAAACTAAGAGAAATTATAGATCCAACATTGAGTCAAACTATGGAGCCAAATGTACCGATCAAGTTAAAAGATAGGTCAAAGGGAAGTTACAAAAAATTTAAGGAAGACATTTTGTCTACAAAACGTCTCCCTTCTCATTTTGAATATGCATTATTGGAGGAGAAAGTCACGGAAATAAAAAAAACAAAAATGAAGTTGCCGGTTCGCAAAAACACAAATTTTGTTATAAAGATTTGGCATCATTTTACACCCTTTTGGTCTACCCATATTGTTGATGCCTACGACGTTGCTGGTGACGGTCATTGTGGCTTCAGAGTAGTTAGTGATGCGTTGAATGTGATTGGTGGTTGGCAACAAGTACGAAAGGATCTATATTGGGAGCTTGAAACTCGGCGTGATGTGTACGATGATATATATGGTAGCAACCGGAGATTAGAGTTGTTGGACTCTCTACAGTGCATAGAAACTATTGCGCCATTTGATAAATGGATGACACTACCAGATATGGGACTAGTTATTTGTTCATGTTACAATGTAGCAATGGTTCAACTATCAAAGGCGCAAAGTTTGACATATTTTCCACTTCATTCATCAATGTCGGAGGTTCCAACACTTATTTGCATTGGGTTTGTAAATAACAATCACTTCATTCGGCTAGTCTTGAGTGTTTGCTCTCCGATGCCACATCTTTTGCCTTCATGGAGTACATATCACGAACAAGTTACGAAAAATTGGAGAGTGCATTACAAAGAACGGTTGCAAGGACCACCGCCGGCAATGGGACCAAGTACATTACTGACATTGGATAATTGATAATGAAAAGTGGTATGTATAAGTTTTTTATGCAATTTCACTTAAAGTTTTTTTTCAAATGGTCATGTTACAACTAATAATATTAATTTTTCTTCATATGCAGGCAAAAAGACTGACAAAATACAGTGACAAATTAGGCAAAAAACGATGCTAAATATTTTTAAGGAAACTTTAGAGGTCTAGTTTTGCCAAAATTTTGGACTACTAATATAAATCATATTCTATGAACCGATGTCTACTGTTATATATATATATATATATATATATATATATATATATATATATAGAGAGAGAGAGAGAGAGAGAGACGCGGTTCTTATATATATATATATAGAATATTATATAAAGATCCGCAAATAATTTTTAATTATTATTGTTATACATTTTTATATACTATTGTCGTAAAGTCGTGCCCCCACTCAAGCAAAATTCTGACTACGCCTCTAATCGTATGGACTTTAGAAAAACTGAAATTAATTACATTATGATGATGTTTTGGGAAGTTTATTAATATCTATGTATTTGTGGTGTCATTATTGCGGCTAACAATTATGTTTGCGGATAGCTAATTTATAAAATAGTGGTTTGCGGATAGCTAAGTTATAAAACAGTGGTTTGCGGATAACAATTATGTTTGCGGATAGCTAATTTGAAAAACAGTAGTTTGCGAATATCAAATGTTTGCGGATAGCGATTTGAGGTTTGTGAATATCAATTCCCTTGATAAAACGATTGAGAATATTTTGATGGTGTGCTTTAAGATATCAGTATCGGTTTATATAGATAAGATAAGATATATATATATATACTAGTGTCCGATACGGGGCTCCACTCTTATGGCTACACGCCTCAGTACCCGACTCGTGACGGCGGGCTTCGCCCACAACTGGCTGCGCCCGCCCGCCGGGCAGATAGCTGCGCCCCCGACACGGGGCTCTGCCCCTATGGCCACGCGTCACAGTACCCGGCCCGTGACAGCGGGCTTCGCCCGCACCTGGCTGCGCCCGCCCCGGGGCTGGCTGCGCCGCCCCCGGCGGGATTAAAAATATATAATATTTAATTATATTTAAAAAAATGTTTTAAAAATATAATATTTAATTATATTTAAAATATAATATTTAATTATATTTAAAAATATAATATTTAATTATATTTAAAAAAATATTTAAAAAAAACTTAGGCGGGGATTTAATCCCGCCTAAGTGCGGGATTAAATCCCGCCTAACTTAGGCGGGATTTAATCTCGCCAAAGCAGGCGGGATTAAATCCCGCCTATACTTAGGCGGGATTTAATCCCGCCTATACTTAAGCGGGATTTAATCCCGCCTGCTTCGGCGGGATTAATCCCGCCTGGGATTGTATTAATCCCAGGCGGGATTTAGTCCCACACCGCCCGTTTGGTGTGGATTTTTGGATATATATAGACATTTCCTCCTTATAGATGTAATGTTGGGTGGGCGGTTTTGCTAGGCTGGCGGGTCGGCGGGTTTGCTAGGCTGGCAGGCGAGCGGGTTTGCTAAGCTGACGGGCGGGCGGGCGGGCGGGCGGGCGGGCTCTTATTTGTAGGATTTTGGACTTAATTTTGTAGCCTGCATATTGGACTGGGCTGATGGGTTGTAGGGTGTCATACAAAATATATAGATTTGAGAGGCCCTATAAAGGTTTAGGAGGCCTAAAAAAATATGAACGACTCTGATTCGTTGTTGTGATCAACGGTTGCGATCAAATGTTTGTTTTATCAATCGTGATCTGATTCCACAATTCAAAACTACTTCTTTAATGTTGTTAAAGATATATATATATATATTTTCCAAACATAAACTTGCAAAATTACATACAACAACAACAACACTCAAGATTTTATCCGACTATAGTGGGAAATTTGCAAATTTATATTAGTAAAAAATTGCAAAAATGACACAAATAAAAATATACAAAACTCAGAGCCGATAGTTGTCTGGTCGGGTGATGCGTCGGGTACTTTTGCAGTTTTGCAATGTCCAGATCTGGACCGATCTCCACCAATCTCCCTATATATAGGCGTAATCAAGGTTTTAAGAACCGGACCGGAGAATGAACCGGTGGGACCAAAGGTTCAAGGTCCAACCGGTTGGACCGGTCGGACCGGAATTGAACCGTGATACTAGATAATAACATATTACATATCATAAATCATAAGTTCATATCATATTATATATCATGAAAATATCAAATTTAGCTCAATTGTAACCAAATATAATCATTTTATTAAAGAAAAAAATAATTTTAAATAAATAGTTATATATAGTAAGATATGTGTGTTTATAATGTAAATATCTATTTCAACACTATATATATATATACAAATATTTTTAAAAAAAAAATTGTATAAATATATAATATATATTATATATTACGTTGTAAGTGGAGGCGATTTGTAGGATACGGTTTGTACGGTGTAAAAATTGAATTTATAATTTTTTCAATGATATATAAATTTATTATGTTACATTAATATTAAACTGTATTTCAAAAAATAAATTTATATAAAAAATTGATTATTTATTATGAAATATAAAGTGGGCATAAACATTGCCCATTATTATTCGTAAATAGTAATATATATATATAATAGTCAGAATATTTATAACAAGTGCCGCTTGCCATAGCGGTTAGCATGTTTACTCTTCTTACAAAGACCCTGGGTTCGATCCCCAACGCCAGATTTTTTTTCCGGAATTTTATTAAAATATTCATATACCTGTGTAGTTGGCCCGCCCGGTTGCCTAAAAACCGGACCGATTTCCGGTTAACCGGTCAAACCGCCCGGTTAACCGGTTCTTGGCCGGTTTTCGGTGGAGCCGGTTTTCGGTACCTGACCGGACCGCCCGGTGAACCGGTCCGCGGTCCGACCGGTTGAACCGGCCGGTCCGGTCCGGTTTTTAAAACATTGGGTGCAATTGTACATTGAAATCGAAGGAAAAATAGTGGGAAATATTATCATAATTAAAGTTTGTTTTCCTTTTTTTGTCACTTCTTACAAAACCGAACAGCACATCATGCTTTGAAAAGATCATAATTTTATTAATTATTCAATTATCATACAAAGAAGAACATATGATTTATATATAGTTCTCTTTACCTACATAATAATAAAGCATACAAAATCTCCTTCATTTCAAACTTTCCCTAGAAGAAAAAAAATCAATCACGAAGAACTATCAAAATTTAAAACCTAATGAATGATAGAAAATTCATAAATGCATGAATATATAATCATTTACAATCGAAACTAAAATCCAAAGATTTGTTAGTTTGGAAAATTTGCATTGAATGGGCAATTCACTTTGTTTCGAGCATTGAAATTATGTTTATATGATATGATGATGTAGAAACGGGATGATGGCCTCTATCACACAGTCAAAATTCAAAGAGAGGCGACATAACAAGGTAGAAAACATGATACAGCAGCAGAGCAAAAAGTATGCTATAGCCATGCCATAACCAGATGTCACCATATTTGGCATTTATAAATTTATCATCTAGGGATGTCAGAACTAACTAGTCAATATTTATGATGTTAGTGAACCAAATAACCCCTAGGCTACTACAATAGAATTCATGCATCAATAGTAAATTTAGAAGTGATAATATTCATGAATTAATCTTATCCAAAATCAAGTGATACTTTTTGTGATAGGCTAAAATACTTTAGATCTGAGAAATAATTGGGATATTCAGGATAAGTTCAAAGCACAGAAGCAACTTAAAAAGCCTATCAAAAGTTTTCAATGCCTTGCAATAAAAAAATAGTATGTTATAACAAAAGTACAGGGAATATCTATCTACTGTCAACTTAAATGGATCTATACCTGAATATATAAGATAGCATTATGAGAGAAGCAGTTGCTACATGATGGTACATAGACACCCCGGAGTCGGACTGCCTCGTCTCCCAGAAGAGCAAAGCAAATATGGAGTATGTATATAACCCAGCAGCATACATGTTAACTGCCTTCAATTTCAATCTGCAAATCATGAATAAATCAAACACCTGTTTTCTCCAGGAAGATTAAACATTTAAGAAATGACTAAAATGGAATATTTCTGTGTTTACCATACTTTATTTTTTGGTTAGGCCAGAACTGCTCTCCTGGTCCAACCCAGAAGAATTTGGTGTTTGTGAACCATGGTTCATCATATGTAACATACAGAGACAAGCTCTCCTGAAAGAAAATAGATAAATTTCCATGCAGATTCCTTAAACTTCCAGATCTGTTTCCTTTTCTGAGGCTGAGTATCAATCTTTTTATGGCCTCTTCCAAATATGCATCGCCTTCCCAACCTCTACAACAGAAAGTAAAACACTTCAAATCATCCTGTAGGTGTTTCGTGTAGAAGCAAGAATGTAAGATTGTTTAAACAATGAACTCCACTTATAAGGAAAGGGCATACAGATACTCATATAATGCAAAAGGAAATACATCAAGTTAGCAATAATGTAACAGAGCTACACGACGACGAGCCTCTTTGGAAAGTTTACACGCGTCGAGCGCATATATCGGAGGGGACCGTCATTACCACAGGAGATAATTAATCAATTACGGGACGTTATTTGTTTCTTTATTTGTTTGTGCCAATTATGGGCGTTATTTGTTGTTTTATTTGCTTGCGTCATTTTTAGTAATTTGTATTTCCTAAATTAAGTTATTTCCTTTTGTATTCGCTCCTCATCACTATAAGAGAACGTGTAAGCCTTGTATTAGAACCATCTCGGATGAATGTTATGTTCTCTCTTCTCTATCCCTAATCCCCTCTCTCCCTCTACCTCCCCTCTCTATCTCTCGTCTCTTATCTCTCTGCTCCCCTCCCTCTCACTCGGCTCTGCAACAAAGTGGTCCGACCTGCCCTCTCTGCCCGCCTCCGCCCGCCGGAGAACCAGCCCCCCCCCCCTGTCCCGTACCGCCGCCGGATTCCGCGGACGCCTTCCCCGCGACGCTGAGTGCTCGGCCGCCGTTGTTGCCTCCTAGTAGGCCGTTGTTTCCCGTTCTCCCTCATAGACCCCAACACTCGTTCAACTGTGGATCTTCAGCATGAGGACACCGCCGTTGAGGCCCTCTGCCGCGTCAACGCCCAGGAAGCCCTCGCCGCCTCCATGCACGCCTCCATCCTCGCCCTTCATGCCAAGTTTGATGCGCTCCAACCGCCCGCCGCCTCGTCCACCAGCGGATCCGCAGGCTCGGGCCCCGGCGGGTACCTCCTCAGGGCACCACCGTTTCCGCACATCGGGGAGACCCCGGCCCCGCCAGCCCCTGGACATCTGACCCTTTCCTTGGACCTCCCTAGCTTCGTCGACATAGATCCAATGGGGTGGATCGCCAAAGCGGAACAGTATTTCGACCTCAATCACACTCCCGACCGCGACAAGGTCTCTACCGCCGTCGTGGGACTCGACGGCTTCGCCCTACATTGGGCACGATGGCTCCGCCAGACCAACCCATCCATCTCATGGTTGGCACTCAAGCAAGAGACGATACGCCGCTACGACACCCGCTACTCGGGCTCCGCTATCGAACGACTGTGTGGGGTACTCCAACTCGGTACACTGGATGACTATATCGATGAGTTTGTGGCCCTCGTCACCGATGTTCCAGGCTTACCACCGGATCACTACCTCGGCTTCTTCATGCAGGGCCTCTTGCCCCACATCCGCTCCCGGCTTCGCACGCATCACCCTCGGACGGTGTCCAAAGCCCTAGACAAGGCCCGCCTCGTAGAGGCTCCTCGACACACACCACCTCCAGGCAGACACCCGTCGGGGGCCCGGCCTTGGCAGACCACCATCCCAGAGCCGCAAGCCCCTCGGGTTGCCCCAGCTGCTCGGCCAGCTCGTCCGGCCGCCCCTCAGAGGTTCTCCAACCATGAGTTCGATGAGCTCTGTCGCAAAGGGTTGTGTTTCCGCTGCCGGCAACCCTACTCCCCGACCCACGTCTGCACGGTCAAGGAGTTCCGGGCCATCATCGGCGATGCCGAACCAGGGATCACCTTGGCCGATTTCGAGGACCTAGAGATCACAGAGGACGCCACTGACGGCACAGGCGTCACGGCTTTCCATCAGTTGGAGCTTCCTTGTTTTTTCGTGGGTGGCATTTCTGGGCCGCAAACAATGAAATTGGTCGGCAAACTGGGAGACCGCCACATTATTGTCATGGTGGACAGCGAGGCGGGCCATATTTTTCACTCCGCTCATCTGGCACACCAGCTCCGACTATCGATGGAACCCGCGCCAGACTTCATGGTCAGTTTGGGCGATAGCCGCCGGCGAGCGGTCGAGGGCCGCTGCCCCTCCGTTCCCCCTTTCAGTGGGCCCTCACTCGGTGACGGCGGATTTCTACATCTTCGGCCTCGGCGGAATCGACACTATCTTAGGAGTGGCGTGGCTCTGCACACTGGGGGACGTACGGGTCAACTGGAAAACTATGACGATGCAGTTTCTCCAGGACGGTCGGGAATGCTGCCTGGTGGGGGATGCAGCCCTACTCCGTGCTCCCGTCTCCTCCCGCACGATTCAGAGGACGACGGACGTCGAGTTTTCAGCATGGCTCTGGTCTATCACGGACGTGGCCCCACCGACCCCGGCACCACCTCCGGATATGCAGGAACTCCTGTCGGAGTTTGCGGACCTCTTCACGGCACCATCAGGTTTACCACTAGCCCGGCCACACGACCATTCCATCCCTCTCCAACCCGACGTGTCGGCGGTATCAGTCCACCCTTATCGTTATGGGCACGTGCAGAAGGACAAGATCGAGAGGCTCGTCCACGGCATGCTGATAGGGGGCCTCATCCGCCCCAGTGCGAGCCCCTTTTCTAGCCCGGTACTCTTGGTCAGAAATAAGGACGGCAGTTGGCGATTTTGTGTGGACTATCGGGAGTTCAACAAAGCAACCATTCCAGATAAGTACCTGATACCGGTGATCCAGGAGCTTCTGGATGAGCTCCACGGCGCCACCGGTTTCACCAAGTTGGATCTTTGTGTCGGCTACCACCAGATTCGCGTTCGGTCGGCCGACGTCGCCAAGACGGCCTTCTGAACCCATGACGGCCACTACAAGTTCCTGGTTATGCCTTTCGGCCTGACCAACACACCAGCAACCTTCCAGGCCACGATGAACGACATATTCCGGTCGGTACTTCGCCACCATGTACTTGTTTTTTTCGATGACATCTTGCTCTACAGTTCTTCGGGGCAGGAGCACCTACAGCACGTCCGACAAACATTGGCGACTCTCCAGCACCACCACCTCAAATTCCACCCGACAAAGTGCTCTTTCGGGGTTCCAGAGGTGTGTTACTTGGGGCATACCATCTCCGCGGCAGGAGTTGCGATGGATAGCGACAATATCAAGGCGGTCATCTGGTGGCCAACCCCGTCGTCTTTCCGTGATGTGCGAGGATTCCTGGGCCTGACGGGGTACTATCGGTGGTTCATTCAGGGATATGGCACGATCGCCCGGACCCTCACCCATCTTCTCAAGAAAGCGGCCGAAGGCCCCTCCGAATGGCCGGCAGCAGCCGCCGCCGCTTTCACCGCTCTCCAACAGGCTTTGGTTCGGGCCCCAGTGCTAGCTACGTCGGATTTTCTCAACCCTTCCTCGAGGAGTGCGACGCGTCGGGCATCGGCGTGGGGGTTGTTCTCATGCAAGCCGGCCACCCGGTGGCCTATTTCAGTCGCGCATTCTCGGACACCATTCGCAGCCGATCAGCATACGAGAACGAGCTCATGGGCCTCGTCCTCGCGGTACAACATTGGCGGCCCTACCTACTAGGCCGACGATTCGTGGTTCGCACCAACCACCATATCCTTCGCTACCTCGTCCAGCAGAAGATTGTCACGCCCGCTCAGCAGGTGTGGGTGGTCAGCCGTCGATACATCCGGTAAGCCCCGGCATGTCCTATCGGGAATGCATGGAACTCAGCCAGTAATCGAGGAATGCTCGGGGAGGAGGGCGCGAGCACGAGGCGGCCTTTGAAGAGTAGGCGGCCATCTATCAAGGAGAACGGTGGGTGGGCGGTGTCATCTATTATGAGGGCCGTCCGAATCTTATTCAGTGTCTGGTCTGCCTCCACTTTCTTTTGAAGGGTGTCTGCGTCCTCCTACACCGGTCGGGAGATGGCTGCAAGCATGGGGCCGCCGGTTCCGACAGGTCAAAGCCTTCGTGGTCGCTTGCCTCATCTGCCAAAAAGTCAAGTACGAAGTCGTTTTTCCGGGGGGTCTACTCCAGCCGCTGTCTATTCCCGACCGCATTTGGGATGACGTCGCCATGGACTTCATCACTGGATGCCCCGCTCTCAGGGATTCGACTGCATCTTAGTCGTAGTAGACCAGCTCTCGAAGTATGCGCACTTCATTCCCCTCCATCATCCTTACACAGTCGTCAACAGCTTCATTCAGGGGGGCGTACGCCTTCACGGGTTTCCCCGATCGATCGTCAGCGACCAAGACCCGCTCTTCTTGAGCGCCTTCTAGACTACATTATTTCGCCTGCAGGCCACCTGTTGGTTATTGTATCCACAATAACCCATATTTGGTGAAATCACCCTTAAACTAAGATGAATTAAGTTGTATTTGATGTCTTGTTTGAGTTATGTGTTTGCAGGACTAAATTGCCAAGTGTAGACCAATGTAAGTCTACAATGGGTCACCAAACACAGGACCATACAATGTAATATCTCATTGTGTAATACATGATGTTGACTCGTGTGTAGCCTCTCTATTGGGATACACTTCATGTTTCAAGCACTACGATTGATTGGAAAAATAAGTATTGCTGATTTTAGTGAAAAAAGAAAAATTCTCTTGAAGTAAAATTTTTCTAAGTCTTTCACTCGAGTAGAAGTTTAAGTACTCGAGTTGAATACTTAGTAAATACTCGAGTAAGTCTATCTGAACTCGAGTAAGGGAAATGGCTCTCGAGTAGTCTGAATATAGCTCTCGAGTGGTCAAGTTCATTACTCGAGTAGACTTTCTCTTATTCTCGAGTTAACAGTTTTTTCTCTCATAATTTATTCTAAGTCTTTTACTCGAGTAGTCATGTTAACCACTCGAGTAGATAAGTCTTTTGTCTCGAGTTACAGAAGGAAGATTCTCGTGTTGTTTTACCCCACTCGAGTAGTTTAGTTCATGTACTCGAGTAGTCTTTCTACTACTCGAGTAGTCCAGCTTTAATGCTCGAGTGATCAGATTTTCATCTCTCAGAATTTTTTCAGGTCCTATACTCGAGTAGTAATATTCATATACTCGAGTAGTTAATCTACTTTTCGAGTAGTCTATCAACTTCTCGAGTAGTCCAGCTCCAGTACTCGAGTAACCAGATTTCTTCTCCCAGTAAACTCGCTAAGTCTTTTTCTCGAGTAATATTTCTAGTATTCGAGTAGTTCATCTCCACGTCTCGAGTAATCATATTAGCACTCGAGTAAGTCTTTTTTTACTCGAGTGATTACTCATCCTATTCTGAATTTTCTCAAGGACTTCTACTCGAGTAGTCTGTTTCTATCCTCTCGAGTAATCATATTAATACTCGAGTAACTTATATCTCACTCGAGTATTCCAGTCAGATTTTCCAGAAATTCGCTAAGTCCATAACCGACGGGATTTTCAAATGTCTTGACGTGATTGGTCCACGTGTACGTCATTAATGCTAATTATGACCGTTAGGAAGATCTTATATAAGGTCTTGTCAAAACAACTAACCCTAATAAGTTGTCAAGAATTATTCTAAGTTTTTTGAATCCTATTTCTCTTTCTAAAAACTGAAGTCGCCGCCCTCCTCATCGTGCAAATCGGCTAGGGTTTTCGATTCAAGAAGATTCAGAACAAGGTTGACTTACAGATCGAGATTGTTTTTCAACTGCTCATCATCTTTCAGATCGTGTGAGTCAAAGAAATTCCAGATTTAGATCTTGTCGAGCCTCTTCTTCAACATTTTCAGACAAAACCGCAAAGATCAAGGAAGAAGACCTAGGCCGACAGATTCCAGATCTGAGAAATTACTGTTTGTATTTCATTTTCTCCATTTATTTTTGTAGGAGATTTCTCTCCGAGTGTAGGAGCTTTCGTCTCCGAGTTGTAGGAAGTTTTTATCTTCCGAGTGTAGATCCGTGTTGTGGATCGAGATTGTAGGAACTTTGTTCCGAGCCGTATGATTGGTTTTCAATCCGAGATAATGGAGTAGTCGAGTCTAGTGTTTTGCTAGATCGGTGAGAGAAAGTGGATGTACCCAAGGTTGGGGAACCACTATAAATCTCTTGTCGTCTGTGATTGCTTGGTAGATTTTTTTGTGCATAGATCTCTAAATTTTTATTCCGCAAAAAGACGCACAACTCACCTATTCACCCCCCTCTAGGTGATT
The DNA here is from genome assembly GCA_039583875.1 of Platanthera guangdongensis. Lineage (NCBI taxonomy): Eukaryota > Viridiplantae > Streptophyta > Magnoliopsida > Asparagales > Orchidaceae > Platanthera > Platanthera guangdongensis. The sequence goes on from CM077150.1 coordinate 261,164,251, forward strand.
TAGGTAGACAACTGAATAACTTTCTCTAAATCTTTCATGAGTTTTCCTCTCCTCGAACTCCTCAACAAAACGGAGTAGCTGAGAGAAAGAATAGAACACTCATAGAGGCCTGCAGGACCATGTTGAGTGATGCTTCACTTCCGGAATACTTCTGCGCTGAAGTCGTCAACACTGCATGTCACGTGCAAAATCGAGCACTCATAAACAAGAATCACAATAAGACACCTTACGAACTCCTAAAGGGCAGGAAACCAACTGTCTCATATTTTAGAATTTTTGATTGTAAATGCTTCGTGCTTAACAATGGCAAGTATCATACTACCAAATTTAGCGAAAAAGTTTTGAAAGTATTTTTGTAGGGTATAGTAATCATAGTAAGACATATAGAATATTTAATAGAAAAACTCTGATTGTAGAAGAATTCATACATGTTGTATTTGATGAGACGAGCTTGCTGCAAGGCAACTCTTCTAGCGTGTTCATTGAACATGCAGGTACAAAGTTGAATGAACTTAACTTGGAAGAACCGACTGAAAATATAGGTGAAAAGTTCATCAAGATCACCACTCCAACCCCTATTGGAGAGGTAGATGATCAAGATGAAGAAATCGTCCAAGTTGATGAAGTCACTCCGGTGATTGAAGATATTCCAGATGCAAGGACTCTAGAGCTCAGACATCTGAAGGATCACCCAATGGACCAAATCATAGGAGATCCCCAAAATAGTGTCATAACTCGTAGAGGTACAACTAACGATAATTTATATTTGAGTTTTCACTCACAGGTTGAACCAAAGAAGTTTGAGAAAGCCAACTAAGACGCATCTTGGATGTACAACCCCGTATTCGCGAAGAGTGGGCCTCAAACAAGGCAAGCGCGTTTTTAAGCTTTTTGGAGATTTTGCACTCTCGGTGGCCAATTTTGGCTCTGGCTTGGAAACATACTAGTAGGGGAGGAAAAATCAACATCTTCCCCCGGGCCCTTTAGAGGGGCGGGTGCGGCAAGATGGTCGGCATCCCCCTGGCGTGCTAGGTGCAAGATGGGATGGCGGGACTGGCTGGAGACCAGGATCCCGCCCCCGACACCCTGGCCTTGGGCAGGGGCGAGACCGGGCGGCCAGCCCTCTCGCCCCAGGCGGCGAGCTCGCCGGGCGAGACCGGGCGGTCAGCCCTCTCGCCCCAGGCGGCGAGCTCGCGGGGCGAGACCGGGCGGCCAGCCCTCTCGCCCCAGGCGGCGAGCTCGCGGGACGAGACCGGGCGGCCAGCCCTCTCGCCCCAGGCGGCGAGCTCGCGGGGCGAGACCGGCGGCCAGCCTTCTCGCCCCAGGCAGCGAGCTCGCGGGGCGAGACCGGCGACCAGCCTTCTCGCCCCAGGCGGCTAGCCCGCGGGGCGAGACCGGGCGGCCAGCCTTCTCGCCCCAGGAGGCTAGTCCGGGGGGGGGGGGGGGGGGGGGGTTCGCCCTCCGCCCCCTAGACCCTTGTGGACCCTGCGGTTTTACCATTTTGCCCTCGGGGGGAATTACCTCCTTACCCCCCGGCGTGGCTGTTTTCTATTGGCCCAAGGTATATTTGGCGTAGGGGTGTTTCAGGCATTTTACCCCCAGGACTTGGGAAAACTATAAATAGACCCCCTTGGGTGCCTTTGGAGAGGGACTTTTTTAGTTTTCTCCTCCCTTAGCCTCTTCTTGGTAGAGTAGAGAGAGCTCCTCCAAGGCACCCTAGCTCGAGCATTGGCTAGGGAGGGGAAGTGCTCAGGTAGGCTTCCAGGTGTGAGGTGGGACCTCCGCGCTAGAGCTGAGGGTCTGTTCCTAGTTTCCCAAACCTTTGGTCCGTGACGTTCCCCCGAGTGTAGTAGGTGTGAGGTCACCCCTCTTTTGGGACCCCGAACTCCACAGAGACCAAGTTTTTGGTTTCAACATTTTGGTGCGGTGAGCGTGGAGAGTGACCAGCACAGAAGATCTCGGGAGAGTGTCATGACTGGAGGTCAGGGAGGTAGTGATGATCTCGGCGAGCTCCCCAGCCCAGGACCCTTTGTTGGGAGGCAAGAGTTCATGGCCTCCATCCAAGGCATCATGGAGATGCTGGGAAGCATTGCTCCTCAGGGTGGCAGCTCCACCCCAACCCCCCAGGAGCTAGCTCCCCTCCCTCACGATGAGTCGACTCCCAGGAGTCAAGGCGAGATGACCCCAGCGGGGGGAGAAGGAAGTGCACCAGGAAGAAGGCCAGGGAAGGAGAGGATGGGAGATGGGGTCGAGCGAGACCTCACCGGCCGGGAGTTGTTCTCCAGCCCGGCGAGTGCCAACCTCCCAGGCGAGCAGGTCGCGCGAGTGGACCAGGCGAGACCACCCCTTAGGGGGTCACCCTTCAGCGAGCTAATCATCTCAGCTCCCGTTCCCGAGGGGTTCAGAGAGCCGGACATGGCTTACTACACCGGGAAGGATGATCCCGTCCAGCACTTGCAGTGGTTCGAAGATGCCGTCTCCATCAGGCCGATGACAGATGCCTTCAAGTGTCGTCTCTTTGCGATCACGTTGAAGGAGAAGGCGAGGGACTGGTTTCATCAACTCCCTCCAAGGTCGATTTATGGGTTCGAGGATTTGAGCCGGAGCTTCCAGCTCCGCTTCTCCACCTCCAAGAAGAGGAAGAGGAGTCCCGAATCCATCTTCCTGATAAGGCAGGGGGCCGAGGAGTCGCTGGCCCGCTACGTTGACAGGTTCTAGGAAGAGATCCTGGATATCCAGGAGATGCCAGGGTATGCGCTCCAGATGACCTTCACCGTTGGGCTGAAGGAGGGCTTCTTCAAGATGAGCTTGACCCGGAAGGCCTCCCTTTCCTTCGAGGAGCTGATGGAAAGGGCGGCAGAGGAGATTGCCATAGAGGCAGCCAACCCGGCATTTGTCAAGAAATTGGCAAAGTTGACGGAGGTGGAGTCAAAAGAGCAGGGTGGCTCAAGGAATCAGGAAGGAAGAAGAAGAGAGGAGCAGAGAGCTCAGGGGTTCCAAGGACAGGAGGGTCCGGAACCAGGCTGGAGGCAGCAGGGAGGACCTGCCCAAGGTCCAGGAAGAGCCCTCATCCAAGGAGGGGGGAATTTCCACGGGGGACAAGGGAGGTTCAACTTCCAGAGGCAGGCCCCAAGGCAGCTCTTGCCCCCTCCGCAGCAAGCCTTGGCGATAGGAGGGGGAAGAGGTAACAGGAGAGAACGCCCAGCCCGCCGAAAGAGGGGAGAAAGAACATTGTTGTACTGTGACTTCCACCAGGTGGAGGGGCACGCCACAGCTACCTGCCCCGAGTTCCTGGAGGTGAGGGGGGCGAGAGGCCCTACCCAGCCACAGCCACCAGTGCGGGTTGAAGAGGTTCTGCCCAGAGAAGGGGGTGATGATATATGCGAGGACCGGGTCGACGTGGGAACCCGAGGTGGTATAGGAGTGATCCACGGTGGAGTGGGGGTTGAGGCCACTCGGAAGGCAAGCCTCCATGTCATGTACCGAAGGAGCGTCGCCTCAACCTCCCAGACCCCGCCCCCAGAGGAAAAGATCACCTTCTCGGTGAAGGACCTACCGGATCATGAGGATCCGTTCTGCGATGCGCTGGTCATCCAGACGGCCATCGAAGGCTACACCGTCTCCCGAATCCTGGTAGACAACGGAAGCTCCGTCAACGTCGTTTTCAAGAAGGCGTTTGACGAGATGAAGGTGGAGCCAAGGAGGGTGTTGGCCTCGGACAGACCCCTGTTCGGATTCTCAGGGGAGAGGAAGGAGGTCGAGGGTGGAGTGGGGCTCCAAGTAAAATTGGGGGGAGTCTCAAGGAACTGCCGGTTCGTCATTGTTGACGCTCCAAGCAGCTACAACGCCATCTTCGGAAGACCCCTCATCAGCGCCTTCCGTTGCGTGCCGTCTTCGTTCCACCAGTGCATCAAGTTCAACTCAGGGGGAATCCAGGTCAGAGTCAAGGGAGACTCCAGGATGGCGAGGCAGTGCTACGTCACGGCCGTCAACACCATCTCTTGGTTGGCCAAGGCAGAGGAGATGGAGAAGGTCATGGAGAGCCTGAGCAGGATGGAAGTGTCCGGCGAGAAGGAAGCGGATGACGACCACCGGGCCCAGACCCCCTGAGGAAGCCTCGCCCCGGCAGAGTCCTGTATGTATCTTATCTTGTAATGAGTCCAACCCCCGACCAACTGAGTCGGGGGGGTCATGTAACCCATCTATTTTCCCCGTTTGAGGATGTAGGATTTGGTAAGGTTTGATTGTGTAGCCCAAGTCCTTTGCTCCGATGATGATTCCGCGGCCAGGCTCCCACTAGCTGGCATGGCAGGTTGATCTCTCGAGGTAGCCCAAGTCCTTTGCTCCGATGATGATTCCGCGGTCAGGCTCCCACTAGCTGGCAGGGCAGGTTGATCTCTCGTGTTAGCCCAAGTCCTTTGCTCCGATGATGATTCCGCGGTCAGGCTCCCACTAGCTGGCAGGGCAGGTTGATCTCTCGTGGTAGCCCAAGTCCTTTGCTCCGATGATGATTCCGCGGCCAGGCTCCCACTAGCTGGCAGGGCAGGTTGATCTCTCGTGGTAGCCCAAGTCCTTTGCTCCGATGATGATTCCGCAGCCAGGCTCCCAGTAGCTGGCATGGCAGGTTGATCTCTCGTGGTAGCCCAAGTCCTTTGCTCCGATGATGATTCCGCGGCCAGGCTCCCACTAGCTGGCAGGGCAGGTTGATCTCTCGTGGTAGCCCAAGTCCTTTGCTCCGATGATGATTCCGCGGCCAGGCTCCCACTAGCTGGCAGGGCAGGTTGATCTCTCGTGGTAGCCCAAGTCTCTTTGCTCCGATGATGATTCCGCGGCCAGGCTCCCACTAGCTGGCAGGGCAGGTTGATCTCTCGTGGTAGCCCAAGTCCTTTGCTCCGATGATGATTCCGCGGCCAGGCTCCCACTAGCTGGCAGGGCAGGTTGATCTCCCGTGGTAGCCCAAGTCCTTTGCTCCGATGATGATTCCGCGGCCAGGCTCCCACTAGCTGGCAGGGCAGGTTGATCTCTCGTGGTAGCCCAAGTCCCTTTGCTCCGATGATGACCCCGAGGTCGTCTCATCACCCAGGCTCCCATTAGCTGGCTTGACAGGTTGACCCCTCGGGGAGGCTAAGTGTTTTCACCCCGAGGCCGTCTCGTCACCCAGGCTCCCATTAGCTGGCTTGACAGGTTGACCCCTCGGGGAGGCTAAGTGTTTTCACCCCGAGGTCGTCTCGTCACCCAGGCTCCCATTAGCTGGCTTGACAGGTTGACCCCTCGGGGAGGCTAAGTGTTTTCACCCCGAGGCCGTCTCGTCACACAGGCTCCCATTAGCTGGCTTGACAGGTTGACCCCACGGGGAGGCTAAGTGTTTTCACCCAGAGGAGTTCTCGCCACCCAGGCTCCCATAGCTGGCATGGCAGGTTGACCCCGCAGGGAAGTTACACTCCGCGAATACGTCGGGTTGGATGTTTCTTTCCGAGCTTGTGTCAACCTCGAAAAGAGCGGGGATTGTGTACAACCTCGTATTCGCGAAGAGTGGGCCCCAAACAAGGCAAGCGCGTTTTTAAGCTTTTTGAAGATTTTGCACTCTCGGTGGCCAATTTTGGCTCTGGCTTAGAAACATACTAGTAGGGGGAGGAAAAATCAACATCTTCCCCCGGGCCCTTTAGAGGGGCGGGTGCGGCAAGATGGTCGGCACCCCCCTGGCGTGCTAGGTGCGAGGTGGGATGGCGGGACTGGCTGGAGACCAGGATCCCGCCCCCGACACCCTGGCCTTGGGCAGGGGCGAGACCGGGCGGCCAGCCCTCTCGCCCCAGGCGGCGAGCTCGCGGGGCGAGACCGGGCGGCCAGCCCTCTCGCCCCAGGCGGCGAGCTCGCGGGGCGAGACCGGCGGCCAGCCTTCTCGCCCCAGGCGGCGAGCTCGCGGGGCGAGACCGGCGACCAGCCTTCTCGCCCCAGGCGGCTAGCCCGCGGGGCGAGACCGGGCGGCCAGCCTTCTCGCCCCAGGAGGCTAGTCCGGGGGGGTTCGCCCTCCGCCCCCTAGACCCTTGTGGACCCTGCGGTTTTACCATTTTGCCCTCGGGGGGAATTACCACCTTACCCCCGGCGTGGTTGTTTTCTATTGTCCCAAGGTATATTTGGCGTAGGGTGTTTCGGGCATTTTACCCCCAGGACTTGGGAAAACTATAAATAGACCCCCTTGGGTGCCTTTGGAGAGGGACTTTTTTAGTTTTCTCCTCCCTTAGCTTCTTCTTGGTATAGTAGAGAGAGCTCCTCCAAGGCCCCCTAGCTCGAGCATTGGCTAGGGAGGGGAAGTGCTCAGGTAGCCTTCCGGGTGTGAGGTGGGACCTCCGCGCTAGAGCCGAGGGTCTGTTACTAGTTTCTCAAACCTTTGGTCCGTGACGTTCCCCGAGTGTAGTAGGTGTGAGGTCACCCCTCTTTTGGGACCCCGAACTCCACAGAGACCAAGTTTTTGGTTTCAACATTGGATAATGGCGATGGAAGAAGAACTAAATCAATTCAAGCGATGTCTAGTATGGAAACTTGTTCCAAGACCCAAAGGTAAGAATGTCATTGGGACAAAGTGGGTCTACAGAAACAAGATGGACGAGGATGAAACGATCATAAAGAACAAAGTCAGACTCGTTGTCAAAGGATATCGTCAAGAAGAAGGAATCGACTTTGACCAGACGTACGCTCCAGTGGCAAGGCTGGAGGCAATCAGGTTATTCCTACCATACGCCGCTCTTAAGGGTTTCACTGTCTATCAGATGGACGTGAAGTCTGACTTCCTTAATGGTGACATAAAGGAAGGAGTGTATGTGGAACAACCTCTAGGTTTCGTTGATTCTAACTTTCTCGATTATGTTTATTTATCACATAAAGCATTATATGGTTTGAAACAAGCTCATCGAGCTTGGTATGAGACGTTGTCTATCTTTCTTCTTGAGAACAAGTTCACAAGGGGAAAAATAGATAAGACATTATTTTTTAGGGAAATAAAAGCCAAGATTTTGCTAGTGCAAATCTATGTCGACGACATTATTTTTTGCTCTACTGACGACAACCACTGCAAGAAGTTTCTAAACTTATGCAAAGGAAGTTTGAAATAAGCAGTATGGGTGAGCTAAAGTATTTCTTAGGGCTTCAGGTGAAACAATCTGAAGATGGAATTTTCATCTCGCAGACTAAGTTCACCAATGAGTTAATTAAGAAATTCGGAATTGAGAACGCAACCTCTATGAGGACTCCAATGGGCTCAACTGTGTCTCGGGACAAAGATGAGAAAGGGAAACTTTTTGATGAAACCAAGTACAGAAGCATAATTGGATCCTTGCTCTACCTTACTGCGAGTAGACCAGACATAATGTTCTCAACATGTGTATATGCTAGATTTCAAGTGAACTCTAAGGAATCTCACTACGCTGCTGCAAAGCGGATTTTGAGATACCGTAAAGGTACACCAAATCTTGGCTTATGGTACACAAGAAGTAATGATAGCGAGCTAATTGGTTTTTCAGATGCAGATTTTGCAGGTAGCAAAGACGACAGGAAGAGCACTTCCGAGACTTGTCAATTCCTTGGAAGTTGGAAGAATGCTCATATCTTGGAGCAGTAAGAAGCAGAACTGTGTGGCAATCTCAACTGCTGAGTCAGAATATATCTCTGCAGGCAGTTGATGTGCATAGTTGTTATGGATAAAAAACCAATTTGAAGACTATAACATGAAGTTTCAGAACATTCCATTGTTTTGCGACTCTTCAGCGCGATTGCAATAGCCAACAACTCAATCTCTCACAGCTGGACAAAGTATATGGAGCTGCGGTACCACTTCATCCGGGAGCATGGGGACATTGATCTACAGTATGTCCCAACAGACAGGCAGATTGCAAACATTTTCAAGAAGCCGCTGGACGAGACCAAGTTCTCGTTCTTCAAAACAGAACTTGTAATGCTCAACAAAGAAGATTAGAGAAGGTGGACTCACAAAAAAGCTCAGAGATCAAGAAATCAGTCAAAAGCTGGAATTTTTTAAAGTTCAGACCTTATGACTCGAGTAAGATAAAGACCACTCGAGTAAGAAGTAAGTCACTCGAGTACCTCTTTGAACTACTCGAGTACTTTCTCATCCACTCGAGTAAACTTACTCGAGTACTTCTTCAACCTACTCAAGTACTAAGTTTCCACTCAAGAGCTATAAGGACTTCACTCGAGTACTTCCATATTATCACTCGAGTACTTCCAGTTTTCTCACTCGAGTACTATCTTCATTTCACTCGAGTACTGCTGGTCCTCTCGAGTACCAAGAAGAAAATTTCCAACTTCAATTCAAATTTCTTTATTCGCAACCCGAGGCTTATGCCGCTCTTTCCAAGGTATGTTAAGTTTAATTTACTTTCTTAATCATCATAAATTAGGGTTATATAAATAAAAAAGTCTGGAATTCATTTCTCTACACGAATCAAAACCCTCTCACTCGAGTAAAAGAAAAACTCTTCGCCTTTCGCCGACGGTCGCAGAGCTTGCGTCATTTTCTTCCCCGCAGCAGATTTCTCTCAAATCTCTAGATCATGGCACCTTCTTCCAAGATTGGAATCGGCTCTGAACTCGTCCCCGCAGGGATTGCCGACCTATCAGACGATTTCCGCAATCTCCTGATTCTCCTCAACACCGTCGGCCTCACATTCATTCTACAGTAACCGTGTAAGATTTTATTTCCAGAGGTCGAAGAATTCTTCAAGAACATCAAGGTAAAGAGAAATGGCACGGTTCGTAAGTCCAAAGTAAAGGGAATCAAAATAAAGCTCTCCAAAACCTCTGTTTCAACTCTTCTTCAACTGCCAGTGGTTGATGAAGAAGATGACCTAGGTCCTGAGGATTCTGACAGAACATGTATGTTCTGTGGTGTCTCTCCAGATGTTCTCACAATCCGGCGATCAGAACTCAATCCAGAAGGCAAACTCTTGGTTGACATTATTGGGAAGATCCTTCTGTGCAAGACCAGTTCAATCAGAGACATTTCTCTCAGCATGTTTAACATCATGACAGCTATTATTTGCAGGAAGAGATATCAATTTGGTATGTTTATTCTGGACAAAATCAAGGAAAGCATCAAGGCTCCAAATTATGCAAGGATTATCTCTCTACTGCTACATGAGATCAATCTTGAGGTTTTCAACTTCTCCAAAAGAACAATTCTACATCACATGAAGAAGGTCTCCATCTCATCCATTTAGAGGTGGGAGTTAAAGTTGCAGAATCCTGCTCAGGCTGCCATAGCCCACGATCAGCCATCTGCAGAGGACAGGACCACATCTCCATCTCCACCTCATATAGCCAACACATCTGGTGCAGCTGCTGAGGGGGAGCCTGCTCCTTCTGTTCCAGCAGACAGAGTACCTACTCCACCAGCTGCCACTTCTCTCCCTCCATCCACTCCTGAAGAAGTTCCAACAGATGTTCAACTCCAAGAAACCCTTCTCTCCACTGAAGCAGTCATCAATTAGATGATTGAAGAACTCACTTCTGAAGAACCTCTTCCCCCACTTCAAAAAGAACAAACTACTGAAGCATCCAAGCAGCCAACACCAGTACCATCTCCCACTCATATTCCATCTCCAGTATCCCCCATTCCACAGTCTCCTGTTGCTGACCAAGAGCAGGATGACACCATTTTGATTTCTGATGAACCAGAACAATCTCCAGAACCAGTGGAAGCTGCTTTGAAGAGCCTGGACTTTTCTATCCCCACCTTCATCACTGAAGAAGGGGATGCCCTGATTCATACCACCAGAGCTAAGAGCTCAGTCACCATTGAAGAAGTCATTTCATGGTCTGCTCCTCTTCCTCCAGTTCCTTCTACTGCTGCTCCTCCTCCTCGTGCTACTGCAAATGATATTGTTGGTAAGATTGAACACATGCTTCTTGAACAAAGAAAGTATTTTGATGAATCTCTCAAAGTTGTTCAAGACAAAGTTACTGCTTTTGAGAAATAGATGAGCAGAGGATTTGCTGAGATTCAGCACAATACAGATCAATTAAGACAGCTATTCCAGATAGGTGGCAAAGCTCCAGACCACACAATCACTAGTGTTGGTCATGTCATGGACCAAGCTGTTACTGTTGCAAATAATCAGATTCAGTTAGAAAAGAATGCCAAGCTCACACCTTCAAGATCTATGAAGAGGTAGGCACATTCAAAGAAGATGTTATCAATACTCTGACTGTAGAAGTCAGAAAAGGGGAGAATTTAGTCAAGGAATACTTAGAGAAATCAGATGCCAACAAGCAAACACTCTGGGAAGCAAAGATGAAAGAAATTCATGATGATGTGCTGGGTCAGATCCAAAGTGTAAAGTTTCATACTTATGATACAGCAGTGTGGATGCATAACCAGATACTCCTTGACTTTCCAGCTGACTCAAATATCATTCCTCATAATTTGAATCTCCTAGCTCCAGCTCCAGTTTCTCAACCTTCCTTCTCTCCAAGACCTGAAGGCTTTGAAGGCCCTCCTCCAGACTCTTATGCTCAGGTTTGGGAGGCTGATCCAGCAGACATTTTTCTTCAAGCTCCTCCTGAAATTCACATACCAAAGAAGAGAAGGTATGGTGATGGAGCCTCTGCCAGTAGATCTATTCCTGTTCCAGATTCAGAGAAGAGAAAAGCTCCAGAATTTGCAGAGATTTGGTCTCCTACTTCAAAGTCACTCATTCTTGATACTCTCAAGCTAGTCATAGACTTTAATGAAAATAGACATGATCATTACAGCACCCAAGAATGGGATTTGTATGAGAAGTCTGTGACTAAAAGAAGACTATATGACAGAGAACATGGAAGAAACAACCTTGTTGCTCCTCCAAAGCCTCCAAAGTACTATCCTAAGCCTTACAGTTACCAGAGAAGACAACAAGAGAAGAAGGATAAACAGCAACATCAAGTTTAAGCATAGAGAAGTCACATGAGTGTGGTTGAGATTTGTATAGAAATGACTTTTGGACAATCTTATTTATATAATTCTTAATTTTGATCCTCTACTCTGTGATTTTAATCCTTATGCTTGTTACACTGTTTTCTCTCTTGCATATCTAGTTTTTTATTTGTCTATATAATTCATCTTAGTGTAAAGGGTTCTGACTTCTACAAATAGTGGGAGATTGTTGGGTATTGTATCCACAATAACCCAGATTTGGTGAAGTCACCATTGAACTAAGATAAATTAAGTTATATTTGATGTCTTTTTTGAGTTATGTGTTTGCAGGACTAAATTGTCAAGTGTAGACCAATGTCAGTCTACAATGGGTCACCGAACACAGGACCATACAATGTAATCTCTCATTGTGTGATTCATGGTGTTGACTCATATGTAGCCTCTCTATTGGGATACACTTCATGTTTCAAGCACTATGATTGATTGGAAAAATAAGTGTTGCTGATTTTAGTGAAGAAAGAAAAATTCTCTTGAGGTAAAATTTTTCTAAGTCTTTCACTCGAGTAGAAGTTTAAGTACTCGAGTTGAATACTGAGTAAATACTCGAGTAAGTCTATCTGAACTCGAGTAAGGGAAATGGCTCTCGAGTAGTCTGAATATAGCTTTCGAGTGGCCAAGTCCATTACTCGAGTAGATTTTCTCTTATTCTCAAGTTAACAGTTTTTCCTCTCAGAATTTATTCTAAGTCTTTTACTCGAGTAGTCATGTTAACCACTCGAGTAGATAAGTCTTTTGTCTTGAGTTACAGAAGGAAAATTCTCGTGTTGTTTTACCCCACTCGAGTAGTTTAGTTCATGTACTCAAGTAGTCTTTTTACTACTCGAGTAGTCCAGCTCTAATGCTCGAGTGATCAGATTTGTATTTCTCAAAAAATTTTCAAGTCCTATACTCGAATAGTAATATTCATATACTCGAGTAGTTAATCTACTTCTAGAGTAGTCTATCTACTTCTCGAGTAGCCCAGCTCCAGTACTCGAGTAACCAGATTTCTTCTCCCAGAAAATTCGATAAGTCTATTTCTCGAGTAATATTTCTAGTACTCGAGTAGTTCATCTTCACGTCTCGAGTAATCATATTAGCACTCGAGTAAGTCTTTTTCTACTCGAGTGATTACTCATCCTATTCTGAATTTTCTCAAGGACTTCTACTCGAGTAGTCTGTTTCTATCCTCTCGAGTAATCATATTAGTACTCGAGTAGCTTATATCTCACTCGAGTATTTCAGTCAGATTTTCCAAAAATTCGCTAAGTCCATAACCGACGGGATTTTCAAATGTCATGACGTGATTGGTCCACGTGTACGTCATTAATGCTAATTATGACCGTTAGAGAGATCTTATATAAGGTCTTGTCAAGACGACTAACCCTAACAAGCTGTCAAGAATTATTCTAAGTTTTTTGAATCATATTTTCTTTTTCTAAAAACGGAAGCCGCCGTCCTCCTCATCGTGCAAATCAGCTAGGGTTTTTGATTCAAGAAGATTCAGAACATGGTTGACTTACAGATCGAGATTGCTCTTCAACTCCTCATCATCTCTCGGATCGTGTGAGTCAAAGTAATTCCAGATTCAGATCTTGCCGAGCCTCTTCTTCAACATTTTCTGACAAAGCCGCAAAGATCAAGGAAGAAGACCTAGGCCGACAGATTCCAGATCTGAGAAATTACTGTTTGTATTTCATTTTCTCCATTTATTTTTGTAGGAGATTTCTCTCCGAGTGTAGGAGCTTTAGTCTCCGAGTTGTAGGAAGTTTTTATCTTCCGAGTGTAGATCCGTGTTGTGGATCGAGATTGTAGGAACTTTGTTCCGAGGCGTAGGATTGGTTTTCAATCCGAGATAGTGGAGTAGCCGAGTCTAGTGCTTTGCTAGATCCGTGAGGGAAAGTGGATGTACCCAAGGTTGGGAAACCACTATAAATCTCTTGTCATCCGTGATTGCTTGGTAGATTTTTGTGTGCATAGATCTCTAAATTTTTATTCCGCAAAAAGACACACAACTCACATATTCACCCCCCCCCTCTAGGTGATTTAGATAGACAACTGAATAACTTTCACCACCTGTCTCCGCATGAGCACGGCATACCATCCCCAGATCGACGGCCAGTCAGAGATGCTCAATCGGTGCTTGGAGACATATCTTCGCTGCTTCGTGGGAGAGCAGCCGCGTAGCTGGGCCAAGTGGCTCGGGTGGGCCGAGTACTCATACAACACAGCCCACCACCAGGCGGCCGACATCACCCCGTTTGAGGCTGTTTACAGTCGTTCTCATCTGTCCATCGTTCGCCACCTTCTAGGGGAATGCCAAGTGGAGAGCCTGGCATCAGTTCTGCGTGACCGGGATACTATTTTGGATCACTTGAAGCACCACCTCCGACGGGCCCAGCAGAAAATGGTCTCTTTCGCCAACAGGAAATGGCGGGATCTCTCTTTTGAAGTAGGGGACAAGGTCTTCATCAAACTCCACCCATACTGCCAGCTTTCGGTGGTCCAACGACCATGCCCAAAAATGGTCGCCCGCTTCTTCGGGCCATTCGAGGTCGTTGCACGCATCGGAGCAGTAGTCTACCGCATTCGCCTTCCTGACGGGAGCCACATCCACCCGGTCATCCATGTTTCGCAGTTGCGGCGCGCGGTGGGCGAGCACGCCACCGCGCATCGCCTTCCGACCGACCTCGACCTTTCCGGAGACGAGCCTTACTACCCCGCCTCGATCCTCAATCAACGATGTCGCACCCCAGGGGACCCTACGACCAACGAAGTTCTGGTGGCTTGGACTGGGCACCCTGACTCAGACGCAACGTGGCTCCCCAGGGATGATTTTCGCCGCTAGTTCCCCGACTACTGCCTTGAGGACAAGGCACATTTTCCAGACGGCGGCATTGTTACAGAGCTACACGACGACGAGCCTCTTTGGAAAGTTTACACGCGTCGAGCGCGTATATCAGAGGGGACCGCCATTACCGCAGGAGATAATTAATCAATTACGGGACGTTATTTGTTTCTTTATTTGTTTGCGCCAATTATGGGCGTTATTTGTTGTTTTATTTGCTTGCGTCATTTTTAGTAATTTGTATTTCCTAAATTAAGTTATTTGCTTTTATATTCGCTCCTCATCACTATAAGAGGACGTGTAAGCCTTGTATTAGAACCATCTCGGATGAATGTTATGTTTTCTTTTCTCTATCCCTAATCCCCTCTCTCTCTCTCTACCTCCTCTCTCTATCTCTCGTCTCTTATCTCTCCGCTCCCCTCCCTCTCACTCGGCTCTGCAACAAATAACAACATATTTTCCAGGAAATTTCACATTTTATTTAATTCCCAAATTGAAAAAAATAGTATAGAAATTCAATAAACAAACAATTTTTCGTTCATTTCTTCTTGAATGGGTTAGCCATCTGGGAGGCATTTCATTCATGAATTAACAAGCCAGGTAAAGATATAACAAACATAGTAATAAATAATATGAAAAACTATTTCCAGTGATATAGTTTCCAGGTTGATGAACAGAAGGTATATCAGATTATAGTTACTAAAAACAAATAATATTTAAGGACAACATTAACAACTATAAAATAATACAAAACAGTAAGATATTGTTAATATTAAGTTTTATAAAGATATTACAGTCAAATGATATACTTAATCTTATTAGTACTATTCAACTCTAAAACTTCTAATTCTCTGTGGGTTGTAACTTGTAAGGTTTGAAATAAATGAAAAAAACAAACATTTAGCGGAATATTAAACACTAAAAATAAGAAAATCATGAAAGAAGATGCTAATCCATATAATGTAACAGTCTCATGCAACTGATGAAAAGGTTATAGGAGAAACAGTCTTCAAACAGATTTTTAGAGTAAATACCACGACCAGCTATACATGAGATATTACAAAGAAATAAGCATCTATATAGTACATCAAAAGTGGACGATAAAGCTTTAAAGATCATGTACATAATCATATAATGCACCATATTGTGCTTAAAAACAACCACAAAAGCAAAAGACAGGCATGGCAAGTTGTAAGTTTTATACACGAAAACAAATAGTGCCAAAATGATTAAAGAAATATCAGGACTCAAACTTCTATGTTACCCCGTTTTATGCAATATAAGAAACAGAGGTAAATTGATCTGCTTTGGACACACGATGTTGAGAAATGAGCATTTCATCAACATTGCACCTACACAAATGTAGGAAGGGTGCTAATATTTATTACAATTAGCAAGTTAAAATTTTCCATGAGTTATTATCAAGGAGGAAAAAGTAATATAACACTTCCTCATTATATGAAGAATTTTGAGAAACTTGTAAAAATGCATATTATTTGCAGGATCATCATTACGAATGCAAGTAAAAAATACAATATAATATTGGATGATTAGGTTGGTCCTACTAATGCAGGCTACATCCAAAACTCTCGTAAAAATAGGCAAAATCAAGTCGATAACTTAGGTGTTTAGCATGAACCGCGAAAATGACAAAAAAGACACTTGTGATATCAAAAAAGCATCCTCCAATATTTCATTATATATCTTAAGTGTTTCATAAAGGCTAAACCATAGATACACGTTTGAATTAAGATAAATGGAAAAAGGCCCCTCTATTTATAGATAGAGGGAGGCATACAAAATTTCAAATATCTGATGTGAGACTTATATAACTACTTTATTCTAACATGCCCCTTCAGTTGGAGAAAGGATAAAGATAGAGCATCTGGATTTTGAACTGCCCGGCCTGTTTCTAATAAGACAAATCTAACTCTCTGATAAAGATTTAGTGAATATATCAGTCAACTATATTATTCGCCACAATCTGATTCATACTGTCCGTTCTAAAATCTTCCCATGACCATAATGATAATCAATCATGATATGTTCGATACGATCATAAAATTTGAGTTTGAAGTAATATAAATGGTTCCCTTGGTATCGCAATATAGCATTCTTACCTGACTTCAACCCCAACTAGTTAAGTAATTGTTTCACCCAGTCCAATTCTCGAGTGGTTAGAGAAATGACCGTGTCCTTGAAATCTGCACGGAGTATGCAGCAATGGGTTGCTTCTAGATTTTCTATGATACCAAATTTCCACCAACAAATACCCAATAACCCTTAATTAACCTCTAGTTAAATGGGAAACTAACCCAATCCTCATTTTAAATGGCCTCAACATCGAAATAACCTATATTCTCGTGCAACAATCATATATAGGAAGTTTTTTTCGAATATCAATGAATACGAACCACATATGTGTTGAGGAACTCACAAATTGATTTACCACACCAGAAAAGTAATATGTGGGTGAGAAATGACTAAGAAATTCAGTTTCCCCATAAATCTCTTACATCGACCAACACTAAGAATAGAGGACCAACATCTTTATTCTTCATCATTTTTTAATTCAAATCCATTGAATTTTGTGTTGGCCTGTAACCCAACAAAAGATGCCTGAGTAAATCCAGTGTACTTCCTTTGCGTAAGAAACAACCCCATTGAACTATTCATGATCTTTATCCCAAAAGAGAACTAATAATTTTATTATCATCAGGGTGATAATAATGTCGTCCACATATATTGAATGGTCAATCTAGTATCGACAGACAAATCTGATTGAAGATGGAAAAACCATGATTTTTTCATTTTACATAATAACTAACCCTAAGCAATAAACTCTTGTGGTTTCTTCATATATACTTCCCTATTCAAGTCTCCATGAAAAAAGACATTAAATACACCAACTGAGGAAATGTACAACCCTATTTAGATAGTAACAAATGGATATATGTCAACCAAGGAAAAGATTGCACTGTGGTCAACCTCGTATTATTTGGCTATAATCCACAACCACTGGGCAAAGCATTATAATGATCAATTGACCCATCTGGAGTAACTTTGCTAGCATAAAGCCATATGGAACTAAGAAGATTATTTTCTGGTGGTAATGGAACCAAATCTCAGGTGTTATTCTTTTTCAATGCATTCATCTCATTACATATAGTTGTTTTTTATTCGGGCTTAAGTAACTCAATGGATTGTTTGGGGGAAAAAGTGTGTGAGATGATGCAATAAGTGTTTGAGATGATATACTAATCGCTTACTTTCCCTAATGAAGATTAGTAGATCAAGATCAATATATGAGAAAATTATGAGGCGGGCCATAACTCGTTTGAAAAACACTTTGAGGCAACATATGAGATTTGGGAATGATGGCCATATGTGTGAATTATGGAGCAACATTTTTGACTAATCGCGGGATTTGTATTGGATCCATGATTGATTGCTTCTTTAGAGATGGTGTGATATTCAACACTCATAGAACTAGATCAGGACTTATAGTTTGTTTATGAAGGATTCATAAAAAAGGTCTTTCATGTTAGCTTTCGATGGAAGGTGTGTGTAGAGAAGCATAAATACGAATAAAATAACACCACAACTCACAAATATTCGTCTGTTGAAGCCGGGAAAATCCAAACTTCAAATTATTCAAATCTAAGTGCAGCCCGAGGTTACTTGACCCCAGACGTTCAGCTCACCCGGCTCTGAAGATAAGACGAGATAAAAAAAACAACTAGAGGACCCCAGACGTTGCAGCAGGGAGGTCCCACCACATATCCGGAAGATTAAAAGAGTTTCCCCTCCACAATCAAAGATGGCTGAGCAAGGTACGAGGAAGGCACCGCATAGAGAGTGGTTAGTTTCAAGGGAATGGAAGGGGGCAAAATAGCAAGATTTCAAGGTGTCATTCCTGGTACCTCTGGGGTCCTATTTATAGACAAAACCTGGGAGGGGGGCTTCAGGCAAGAAGGACCAGCCCTGCAAGATTGCCTTTTGTATCCTGATGACTTAGCGATTCGCTGACTGGCGACTATCTTTTGATTCTCGGTCGCGCCCAGCGAGATACTGCTGGAAGTCGCCAACTAGGCGAGTATCGATGATGCACACCAAATCCTCTTGCTGAGTCCTCTCTTGGACAGTCGGATGTTAGATGCTCGCCTGTGTTATTGGATGGTCACGCGCCTGAGCGAGTATGGTACTCGCCCTTGATAGAAGAGTAATCCTATGACTCGTCGTTGACTGCTGACCTGCTCTTTAATGTTGTCAATGTCATTGACTCGTGTCCTTGTGGCGCCACTGGATCCCTCCTTGACGAATAGGGGTTGTATACAATCCCCGCTTTTTTTGAGCGATCTTGGAGCTCGAAAAGAAACATCCAGCCCACTATTCGGCAAGATCTTGGCGAGATCGAACCATGCGCGACACTCGGCTAAATCCCTCCCCTCCCCTGATCTCTATAAATAGAGGGGGAGGAGACGTTCCTCGGGCACCCCATCTGGATAATCGCGAGATGTCGTTCACAACTGAAGAAATCGCCAACAAGCTCCTATTCTTGGGGGAGGTGCTCGGCCCACTAGTCCCTCCCACCAAGAAGCGTGAATGAGGCGGCGACGATGAGGAAGAAGATCGCCGAAAGAAGAAGAAGGCGACGAAGAAGAAGAAGAGGAACACTCTTGATGGGGAGGGATCTTCCATCCCGAATGGGGGTCCTCAAAAGCCCGCTGAACACTCCACAATCCCGGCCGCGTCCCAGGAAGTGTTGAATCAAATGGGCTTGGGCAATGATGTCAACGTCCTGGCGAGTGGGTCCGTTCACCCCAGCCTGCTACCGAGACATCATGTTATCACCACGCCAACGCCACCGAAGACGGGCCGCCCTGGCAAGGTGCTGGCCGCCCTGGCGAGGTGCTGGCCGCCCTGGCGAGGTGCTGGCCGCCCTGGCGAGGTGTTGGCCACCCCGTCTGATCCTACTGATCTCGTCTGCTCCCCTGGGGTGCTCGCCACCTTGTCTGTGCCCTCTGATGTCGGCCGCTCGAACGAGGTGTCGACCTCCCTTGAAGGTATGAAGAAGTGAAGAACTCGGCTGAATGATGTCTCTATGGCTCTAATCCTGGTCGCCCTCTCTAAGGAGGTTTGCTTTACTGTAGAAACGACGCCACCGGCGAACCCCGGCGGCCGAACATCGCCCAACCGAACAAGGGTATCCCTCTGACTACTATGTCTGTCATCCAGATCCATCCGGCTCACCACACGATGCGACTCCACCTGGGCACTGGGCGGCTAACCCATAGCTCGACTCCCCCCCCGGGGAGCAACTCGCCGGTGAGCACTCCGACGGAAAGTCTTCCCCCTCCGCCACCTCTGCCCGCGGGTGCTTTACCTCCCCATGTGGTCGTCAGGAACACACCGCCTCCCCCTTCTTCGCGCGCCGGAGGGAATGGGAGGCCGCAACCATCCTTTCTTGCCAACCAGGCCGCGAGGCCTCTGTTGCGCTCCCTCGAGCTCACTCATCAGCTGGCGAGGAACCTCAAGGAGTCGGACGACCGGTTTGATGTTCAGAGCAACCAGCTCGGCCAGTTACTGAGCGCGCAAACCGAGCTCCGGACGAAGAATGTCAAGCTAAAAGGGTCGCTCGAGGAGGTCGAGGCTAAAGTCGCTGAGAGTAAAGCCTACGAGGTGATCTTGGTTAGATAAAGAACTTTTTTTCTTCGCATCCACGCCTGAGAGTTGGCTCCTTAATCAGGAGGTGTTTCTCTATCGAGCAGGAGGTCGAGCTGATCGCGGCTCAACGCATATCGGAGTTGGAGCGCGGCTTGAAGAGAGTCAGGCAGCGCTAGAGGCGTCCCAGGTTCGAGTTGTTGAGCTGGAGACGCGCGAGGAGGCAAAGAGCCAACGAGAGGCGAGCATTTCTGGTATTGGGAAGAAGATCTGGATCGTCCCGGAGGATCTCCCTCGAATGAAGCGCGAGATCGCAAGGGCGGTGGGCAATGCACTCCTCTCCACGCTTCAGTACGAGAATCGGCTGGTGTCGGGCTCCGAGAACCTGACGGTGGACGAGATCATCCCGAGACTTCTCGCCGAGGAGACCGACTCTCCCATGCCAGCACGATCCCCGGCTTCAAAAGAAGGTGACGAGTCAGACGCCGAGGACGAGGATGACAGCGAGAATGGAGTCAGCCCTTGAAGAGTTATTGTCGTCTGCTCCTTTTTGTATAAATATTTTGTAACCGGCGGGGAATCTCGCTGCTTTGCGTAAATCTGTATCTTTATTATTTGAAACAATGGAAAGGCCATTTTTTGTTCACCTATTCTTCGATGCTCGTTATCTGGACGCTCGCTCAACACGATGCTCGATAGGCTCTTGGGCGCGGATGTTGATGAGCGTTCTCTAGACCCTTAGGTGTGGACAATGATGAGTGCTCGCTGGGCTCTTAGACTGGAGCGATGATGAGTGATCGCTAGGCCCTTAGGTCGGAGCGATCTTACATACTCGCCCAGCTTCGGCCATTCGCGTCACTCCTCATATATTCGTTGTGTTGTGGTTGGCGAGCATTGGCCTAGCTCATTGCGACGGGCTTTTTTACCTCGCCTAAGCGAGCATCACCTATGCTCGCCTCCTTATGATCGCTCTCCCTTGGGTCGGGTAGCCGAAGAAGAAGAGGGGAGACCGTGCCGGGACGCGGACCTCGACGGCTTTTCCACTCGACAGTTTTTTTACACACTCGGGGGGATGGGGGCGAGTAGTCGGTATGCAGGAGATGAGCTCGTGCGGGGACCCCAACTACGGCAACTCCACCTCTCAAGGTCCTTCGTGGATGCAGACATTGTTTGCCTTGTTACTTGAGAGCTAATGAAATGTCGTAAGCTTCTTCGTAGGTAAGGATTTTTCTTTCAGGAAAGAAACGACTCTTGCCTGCCGAGAGGGGATTCCCCCCACAGGCTCCTTTTTCACAACCCCCACAATCGGATGAGAAGTGCAGTGGGGGGGGGGCAACGGCCAGCTTGCAAGGGGGGAGCTGATCTCGGCCGTCAATACGAAGGCTTGGTATTAGGTTGACTCATTATATTACCCGATCCACTGTCATATCCCCCCCCCCCCGCGGGTGCTGGAATTCAAGTGGGCCACTCACACCTTGGTTCAATTTGACAAACGGAACTGGTCCTCGGCAAGTCCAAAGGGACAAATACGTCTGAGGCCTCCATCCCCTCCTCAATCGAGGAGCAAGAAAAAACCTTCACAGGGATTGACACTCGGAAGTTCCATTAGGACACACACACACCAGAGGCCTGCATCCTAGCTCGGCTCACTCTAATCAGGAGGGTTTGATTCCTAAGTGACGATGAACCATCAACAAATATTAACAAGAAGCATTGGACCCTGCTCCAAGCCCAAGGCTCCCTTGCGGCCTCTACAAAGCTCATAAAGGTGGAGGACTCTTTCCTCATAGTCAGGCTGAGGTGTTGATTCCAGACTCTTCTCCCATAACCCCCACAGTCGAGTGAGAAGTGCAATCGGGGGGTCAACGGAAAAATGCAAGCGTGGAGCTGATCTCGACTGTCAGTGCAGAGGCTTGGACTTAAGAAGACTTATTACACTACCCGATACACTGTCCTATCACCCGCTCTGTGCATTTTATGGGATTCAAGCGGTTAACTCATTTTCCATAACCTAGCCATGAGGATGATGGCGGAAGCTAACACGTATTATCCACAATTTCATCAATGAGAAAACAAAGAAAATCCCAATCTTTCAGGGACAAACATATATATATTTAAGGAGGAAGTATTACAACCTATCGTACAACTCATCCCTTTTTCAGGGGTGGAACCTCTTCAGGACGTCGCGGCTCCAGGTGTTGCCAAACGATTCTCCTTCATGATCCTGCAAGCGATTCCCTACTGTTTCGAGCGCCTCTTGAACGATGAAAGGCCCTTCCCAGTTTGGGTTGAGCTTTCCGACAACAGCTGCTCCCTGCGACATCCACATTCTTCAAGACCAGGTCCCCTGCTTAGAATTGCTTTGTGCGGACGTGCTTGTCGAAGTGTCTTGTCATTCTTCTCTTGATTTCTTCCTGTCTGGTTGATGTGAGGTCTCAGAGCTCTTCTATGAAGTCGAGGGAAAGCTTTTGGGCTTCCTCATTCTCGAGGCGTCATTCTTCCTCCCCTCCTTCTGTCGCGACTACCCGGGGGATTCTAACCTCAAACTCAACCGGGATGAGAGCCTCAGACCTGTGAGATGGCTTGAAAGGTGTCTCCCCGGTGGATGAGTTGGGAGTGGTTCTCAAAGCCCATAAAACCGAAGGGAGTTGTTCGGCCCAGTTCCCCTTCAGATTAGCGACCATTTTCTTTAGTAGATTGACGATGAGCTTGCTCGCGGCCTCCACCTGCCCGTTGCTTCGGGGATGATGTACTGAGGCGAATCGAAGATCCGTCCCCAACTGCTGACATAAGTCGGTGAACTCCAAGCTGGCAAACTGTGGTCCGTTGTCCGTGACGATGGCGAGGGGAATTCCGAACCTGCAAGCGATCTCGCCCCAAATGAAGTTCTTTACGATCTGAAACGTGATCTTGGCGAGATCTTTGGCCTCAATCCATTTCAAGAAGTACTCGATCATTACAAGAATGAACTTCTGATTCTCGTTGGCATGAGGAAAAGGGTCAACCAAGTCCATTCCTCAAATGGTAAATGCCCAAGGGGCCGTGATCGAACGGAGCTGTTGGGCTGGCTGTAACGGGAGAGAGGCGGAGAGCTGACACTTTGGAAACTTCTGGGAGAAGGTTCCAACATCCTTCCTGATCGTCGGCCAGAAGTAGCTGTGTCGTCGGATCCTTTGCTCCAGAGTGTGAGTCCCCAAATGAATCACATTCTCCTGAATGAATCTCTTCCAGGACCCGAGAAGCCTCGAGCTCCTACACGCATCTGACCAAGGGTCCTGAGAGAGTCTTTTGATATAGCTCTCACTCGTGCAGTATGCAGTAGGCTGCTTTACAAAGGAACTTTCTTTGGTCCCCTTCGCCCGCCGGGAGTTGATCGGTTGTCAGTAAAGTGATGAACGGATCCTACCAGAAAGATTGATGCTCGATCTCCATCATTTCCCCTTCTTCAATAGATAGTCGGAACAACTCTGTGATTGTTTCACCGGCCCTCGGACCGTACTTGGTCAAGCGATCCACCGCCGAATTCTCCTCTTGGGGCACCTGCTTCACGAAGAATGACCGGAAGCCCCCTATCAAGCTCTTCACCTTTACAAAGTACCTCTGCAGGATAAGGTCGTGTACTTCGAACTCTCCCCTGATTTGCGACGCGACCACCATTGAGTCGGTGAAAGCCTTGATATCTCGAATTCCCAGTTCCTTGGCAAGGCGTAAGTCTGCCACTATTGCCTCATACTCCGTCTGATTATTCGTGACTGGGAAAAGGATTTTCACCGCCTGCTCGATCCTTGTCCCTTGAGTACTTACCAAAATGATGCCCACACCCAAGGAGTTTTTATCTGAAGCTCCGTCTACGTACATTTCCCGGGGAATGGCTCCAAGGGGATCCATGCCTCCACTCGCCTCTGCTGAGAAATCTGCTAGGAAATCCGCCACCGCCTGGGTCATGATCGTGATCCTAAGGTGGAAAGAGATGTCGAACTCACTGAGTTTTATCGACCACTTCGCCAACCGTCCAGAATGCTCCACACCGCTTAAGATATTCTGAAGAGGATGATTTGTCACCACGCGGATGGAGTGTGCTTGAAAATAGGGTCTGAGCTTTCGAGTTGAGATTACCAATGCCAAGGCCAGTTTCACCAGAATGGGGTATCTAAATTCGGCCTTTCGGAATACCCTGTTTACGTAGTAGATGGGGAGTTGCCGTCTCTCTTCTTCACAAACCAGCAACAAGCTTACAGCCTCTGCCCCCACTCCGAGATAGAGCAGCAGGTACTCCCCTTCCTTCAGGCTATGGAGTAGGGGTGTATGGGTCAGCTGCCCTTTGAGCTGCTCGAAAGCCTTTTCGCACTCCTCTGTCCACTCGAACTGCTGACGCCCCAGAGAGTTTTGAAGAAGGGGGGGTATTTCCCTCCGGCCTTGATCAAAAAGCGACTGAGGCCATCCAACCTTCCAGTCAGCCTCTGAACTTCTTTGGCGTTTTTAGGGGATGTCATATCCATGATGGCTTTGACTTTGTCTGGGTTTGGCTCAACCCCCTCTGGGGTTAGAAGGTGTCCCAAGAATTTGCCTTATCCTGCCCTGAACACGCACTTGGCCGGGTTAAGTCTCATCTTGTACTCTCGTAACGTCACAAATGTCTCCACCAGATCTTGAATATGTTCGGATACGCTTTTGCTTTTCACCAGAAGGTCGTCGATGTAGACCTCCAAATGACGCCCCCTTTGACCCTTGAAGACCAGGTCCATCATCCGTTGGTAGCTAGCTCATGTGTTCTTCAGCCCAAACGACATCATTTTATAACTATAGCAGTCGTTGCGGGTGATGAAGGAGATGTCCCGGTAGTCCAGGGGATGCATCTGAATCTGGTGATAATCTGAAAAGGCATCAAGGAAATTCATCACAGCAAAACCGGTGGCTAAATCAACCAGCACGTCGATATAAGGTAAGGGATAACAATCTTTCGGGCATGCTTTACTTAGTAAGAAATTCGACACAGATCCTCCAGCCTCCTGAGGCCTTCTTCACCATTACCATATTGGAGACTCAGCCTGGGTACTGGATCTCTGATATAATACCTGCCTCCAGCAGTCTCTCCACCTCCTCTCTAATGGGCTCGGCCAGCTTGGTGGCCACCGATCTCTGCTTCTGCGAGATGGGCTTGGTCTCTGGGTCAAGGTGGAGGCGATGGCAGGACACTTCTGCATCGATCTCAGGCATGTCGGTGGCGCTCCACGCGAAGATGTCCACGTTTTCTTGTAAGCACGCCACCAGCTCCACCTTGCTTTCGGCCTTCAGCGCTCCTCCTATCTTCAACCTTCCGGGCCTCCCGTCCTCGGTCACCACTTCCACCTCTTCCACCTCCTTCGCTGCTTCCAGCCTCACCCTTCCTTCCAGGACCTTCACCAACTCCTCTGCTTGCTCCATCCAGCTGATAGTGTTCACTGCATTCAGATAGCACTCCCGGACGGGTCTTGGATCATTCCTGATCCTCACCTAGACCTCCTCTGGTAGTACTTCAAACAATGATGGTAGGAGGACGGGACCGCTTTGAAGAAGTTAATCAGCAGTCGTCCGAAGATGGCACTGTAACATCTCGGCGCATCTACGATGACGAATCGGCACTTGATCGTCGTCCCTCCCAAAGTTACCAGCAGCTTCACTCCTCCTTCAACCTCCTTCCTCTCCCGGGAGAAGCCGAAAAGAGGACCATCTGAGGCTATCACCCTCCTTGCCTCTACTTCTAAGCTGTCGAATGTCTTCTTGAAGATGGCATTCACAGATCTCCCGTTGTCAACGAGGACCCTTTTGATGGTGAAGACTTCGATGGCGGCCTGGATGACGAGAGCATCATGAAAGGGTTCTCATTCCCCAGCAGATCCTCTACCGAGAACGTGATCTCCTCCAGCTGTTGAGGTTCCTGTGAGGACAAGGTGACACCCCTCGTGTAGATGGTGTGGAGAGTCCCCTTGCAGGAGGCCTCTACTCCAGCCCCTCCATGGATCTCTCTGACCCCACTTGCTCCTCCTTGACTGACTCCTCCACGAGCCCCTTGGTCAACTCGATCCTCGTTCCTCCTCCGCATCGGGTCCTGATGCCTTCCTGAGTCCTCCTGACCTCTTTGCCCTTGGGCTCCTTCTTCCCCTGCTCCTTCCTCGGCCCTCCTCCTGGCCTCCACGAAGTTTGGGCACGTCATGGTTTCGTGTCCCTCAACTCGATGGAGTTCACAATAGAGGGGGACCTCCTCGGGACTGTTTCTCATCCTCTGGTTCCTCCTTTGGAAATAGTAGCACTGCCTGGCAACCGCAATCGCTTCCCTCCGATCTCCTCCTCCATAACGCCCTCCTGGCCGATATCAATCGCCCCTTCTCCTCGGGGAATACCTTTTCTCAGCTGGCCTCCACGGTGGCCAATTCACGAGATACTGGAACGTCCGTCCCTCTGCTCGGTTATCTGAAGCCACGGCGGGCCTCCTCTCCTCCTGTCTTTGTGGCTCCTCTCTCCTCCTTGGTTCCTCCCATCTCACCTCTCGCTTCTTCACTTCTCCATTTTTCGCCACTCCCTCGGCATCCTCTTCGGCATCTTCTCTTCCTCCTCATCATCCTCCTTATCTCTGGTTGCCTGATCCAGCTTGACCAGGAAGTTGGGGTTGGTTGATTCTCATTGAATAAACATTTTGGCCCTTTTGATGAGTTCTTCATACGACTCCGGAGGTTCTGTGTTGATATCTAGGCTGAAGAGCCCCTGCTTTAGCCCGAAATTCAGGGCCAGCATCAGGTTGTTACTATCCACCTCCTAGATACTCAATACCTCCTCCTGGAAACGGTCAATGTAATGACCCAAAGTCTATTGTTTGCCCTGCATCATATAAAAAAGGGCAACCTTCTCCTTCCTCTTCTTCGAAGTAGCGAACCTCTCCACCAGCCCGCGACGCAAGTCCTTGAAGCAGTTGATAGAATTCGCTGGCAACTGATGGAACCAGTCCCTGATCTTTCCCTCAAAGGTGATTGCGAAGAACTGGCACTTGAAGGCGTTCGTCATGCTACAGATCGACATCACATCCTTGAACCACTGCAGATGCTCGACCGGGTCATCTCTCCCGAAGTAGTTCAGGATCGGATCTCTAAAACCTTGAGGGACTGGAACCGACAGCACCCCCTTGCTAAACGGGCTCCTCCCTCTCTGGTGGTGAATGGCGAGTTGGTGAGTAGGACCAAACTCGCCTGTGCGAGTATCCCGGGTCCTCCCCTGATACTTGTCCTCCTGAATCTTGATCCCTTGGCTGCTCGGCGTGTAGTGCATCGACTGCGTTGGTCGCACTTGTTCCTCCACCATATGCTCCTTGTCGGGCCATCTGGGCGGCGTGACGTCCTCCGACGGGGTCTCGCGAAGGGGCGACATCGTCGTGACCTTGGGAGCCAATAACGAGCGAGGAGCCAATAGCGAGCGCACAGTATCCTCGATGTTCTGTGCGAGCCCGCCGAGCTCCGAGCTAAACTCGGCCCAAGTAACACACTTGCTTGGGCCCTACGAATCTTCCACCACTCCTTCTTGCTCACCTTCATTCACAATGTTGCCTCCTTGTCGGACTTTTCTCCTCTATTCGCGATCCTTGCTCGCCGCACCAAAGTATTGAAGCCGGGAAAATCCCAACTTCAAAATATTTGGATCTAAGTGCAGCCCGACGTTACTTGACCCAGCGGTTCGGCTCACCCGGCTCTGAAGATAAGACAAGAGAGAGAAAAAAATAAATAGAAGACCTTAGACGCTATAGCAGGGAGGTCCCCACCACATACCCAGAAGCTTAGAAGAGCTTCTCCTCCAAAATCAAAGATGGCTGAGATAGGTACGAGGAAGGCACCGCATAGAGAGTAGTTAGTCTTGAGGGGATGGAAGGGGGCAAAATAGCAAGATTTCAAGGTGTCATTCATGGTACCTCTGGGGTCCTATTTATAGACAAAACCTGTGAGAGGGGCTTCAGGCGAGAAGGCCCAAACCTATGAGATTGTCTTCTGGATCCTGCTGACTTCGCGATTCGCTGACTAGCGACTATCTTATGATTCTCGGTCGCGCACGGCGAGGTACTGCTGGAAGACGCCAACTAGGCAAGTATCGATGATGCTCGCCAAACCCTCCTGCTGAGTGCTCGCTTGGACAGTCGGATGTTTGATGCTCGCTTATGCTATTAGATGGTTGCGCGCCTGAGCGAGTGTGGTACTCTCCCTTGACAGAAGAGTAACCCTATGACCCATCGTTGAATGCTGACCTGCT
Source organism: Platanthera guangdongensis (assembly GCA_039583875.1). Taxonomy (NCBI): domain Eukaryota; kingdom Viridiplantae; phylum Streptophyta; class Magnoliopsida; order Asparagales; family Orchidaceae; genus Platanthera; species Platanthera guangdongensis. The sequence continues at coordinate 261,191,997 of CM077150.1, forward strand.
CTTTAATGTTGTCATTGACTCCTATCCTGGTGGCGCCACTAGGTCCCTACTCCCTCCTTGACGAATAGGGGTTGTACACCGTCAAAGCTAAGGACGTAGCATTTACATCTTTTTGAATTTTAGAGTACCCTAAAAATATACACGTAGTGAGTCTAGGATCAAGTTTACTCTTCCCTGGACTGAGTTTATGAATGAAACATGTGCTGCGAAAAATCTGTAAGGAAATAAAAGAATGTTCATTTCCCAGAAACAAGATTTTTTGCAATGATTGATTTTATAAAATTAGAGACAGGGCAACAACCAAAGCGGTGGCTCAAACTAATAGGTTTAACCTGGCTCTGATATCATGTGAAAAGCAAAACAAAGAGAGAATTTATTGTATTATACAACAACAAAAAGGAAAAGATCCCTCTAGTAATAGGAAAAGGGAACCATTCAAAATTTCAGGTTGGTACTATCCACCTCCTGGATACCCAATACCTCCTACTGGAAGCGGTCAATGTAATGACCCAACGTCTATTGCTTGCCCTGCGTCAGATAGAAAAGGGCAACCGCCTTCTTCTTCCTCTTCTTCGAAGTAGCGAACCTCACCACCAGCCCGCGATGCAAGTCCTCGAAGCAGTTGATAGAATTTGCTGGCAACGGGTGGAATCAGTCCCTGGTCTTTGCGTGAAAGGTGATTGTGAAGAACTTGCACTTGAAGGCGTTCGTTATGCTACAGATCGACATCACATCCTCGAACCACTGCAGATGCTTCCGGGTCATCTCTCCCGGAGTAGTTCAGGATCGGATCTCTAAAACCTTTAGGGACTGCAACCGACAACATCCCCTCGCTAAACGGGCTCCTCCCTCTCTGGTGGTGAATGGCGAGTTGGACCAAACTCGCCTGTGCGAGTATCCCGGGTCCTCCCCGGATACTTGCCCTCCTGAATCCTGATCCTCTGGTTGCTCGGCGGGTAGTACATCAACTGCGTTGGTCGCACTTGTTCCTCCACCATATGCTCCTTGTAGGGCCTTCTGGGCGGCGCGACATCCTCCGACGGGGTCTCGCGAAGAGGCGACATCGTCGTGACCTCCGGGCGTTGAGCCAATAGCGAGCGCACAGTATCCTCGATGCGTTGTGCGAGCCCGCCGAGCTCCGAGCTAAACTCGGCCCGGGTAACATACTCGCTTGGGCCCTACGAATCTCCGCCACTCCTTCCTGCTCACCTTCATTCACCATGCTGCCTCCTTGCCGGACTTTCCTCCTCCGTTTGCAATCCATGCTCGTCGCACCAACGTGTTAAAGTCGGGAAAATCACAACTTCAAAATATTCGGATCTAAGTGCAGCCCGATGTTACTTGACCCGGCAGTTCGGCTCACCCGACTCTGAAGATAAGACAAGAGAGAGAAAAAACAACTGGAGGATCTCAGACGCTGCAACCGGGAGGTCTCACCACGTACCCGGAAGCTTAGAAGAGCTTCCCCTCCACAACCAAAGATGGCTGAGATAGATACGAGGAAGGCACCGCACAGAGAGTAGTTAGTCTCGAGGGGATGGAAGGGGGCAAAATAGCAAGATTTTAAGGTGTAATTCATGGTACCTCTGGGATCCTATTTATGGACAGAACCTGGGAGGGGGGCTTCAGGCGAGAAGGCCCGACCCTGCGAGATTGCCTTTTGGATCCTGCTAATTACGTGATTCGCTGACTGACGACTATCTTCTGATTCTCGGCCGCGCACGGCGAGGTACTGCTGGAAGACGCCAACTAGGCAAGTATCGATGATGCTCTCCAAACCTCCTGCTGAGTGCTCGCTTGGACGGTCGGATGTTTGATGCTCTCTTGTGCTATTGGATGGTTGCGCGCCTGAGCGAGTATGGTACTCGCCATTGACAGAAGAGTAGCCTTATGACCCATCGTTGACTGCTGACCTGCTCTTTAATGTTGTCATTGAATCCTATCCTGGTGGCACCACTGGGTCCCTCCTTGACGAATAGGGGTTGTACACCGTCGAAGCTAAGGACGTAGCATTTACATCTTTTTGAATTTTAGAGTACCCTAAAAATATACACGTACTGAGTCTAGGATCAAGTTTACTCTTCCCTGGACTGAGTTTATGAATGAAACATGTGCTCCGAAAAATCTGTAAGGAAATAAAAGAATGTTCATTTTCCAGAAACCGGATTTTTTGCAATGATTGGTTTTATAAAATAAGAGACAGGGCAACAACCAAAGGGGTGGTTCAAACTGATAGGTTTAACCTGGCTCTGATATCATGTGAAAAGCAAAACAAAGAGAGAATTTATTGTATTATACAACAACAACAACAACAACAACAACAAAAGGAAAAGGCCCCTCCAGTTATAGGCAAAGAGAACCATTCAAAATTCAAATCATTCCATGTAGGCCAAATATAATTAATTATATTAATCTAACAATCTGCACAGCAAGACTCCGTCAGAATATCCTAAGACTAGCTAACCTGGCAAAACAACCACGCCATTCTGTCAATTGATTAGATAGAAGCAGTCATGGCCCCCAGATTCAAAATCCCATAACCACATACATCCTAACTCCAACACTCACGCAAACACAATCCCATAAACACAGCCCTTGCAAATTCCAAAACATGCCAAGCAATACAAAGCCGATAATCATGAACGATTAAGAACAAAGGAAAACCTATTCAACCCGGTGAAAGGCACCATTGTCAACCTAATATTAGAAGAAAAAAACAGAGAAAAAATCAGAACACGGGAAGACCTGGAGGAAGGCGAGAAGGAAATCACGATCAATCGCACCTCAAACAAGAATCTATCGAGGAAGAATTTGGCGGTGGGGAAGAACAGCACAAAGAAGGGCAAGGCGACAAAATATTCATAGCCGCCGTGTAAGACTCCTTCTCCCAATCCAAACACGACCATAGATGCATCAAAAACATCTCTACACCGAATTGAAGAAGATTGTAATGGAGAATCAAACGAGGGGCGGGAGTCCCGGGCGGGGAAAAACTGGGATAGAAGACAGGTGAATCTGCAGGTCTTCAGCGATAAGAAGTCATGTTGCCCTCGCCTCTCATGCAATTTTGGGCGTGAAGGGGAAATGACAATTAAAGCCCTTCATCTTTCTACGAAGCGCGATAGGAGAAAATAACGAATTTGCATTGAAATGGACTTTGCGGGGTCAAGAGTAGAGTTGTCACTTAAAATCAAAAATCATAAACCGAATCGGAACCGAACCAGAATCACAAAGAATCGGACCGAATCGTTTGCAAATTATTTGGGTTCTTGTTTGAAATTTGGAACTGTTGCGGACTACCTCGATGTCCCGGTCGGGCCGGATTTTGTTCGGACCGCCTTAGCTCACGAGGGGGTCGAGCGTGCACACAGTCAATGAAAGCAGAAAGTTGACACAAGATGTGATGACGTGGAAAAACCCCTTACACGGGTAAAAAACCACGTGACTGAGTCTGTGCCGGTCAAACTCCACTAGATTTCGGTGTTTAAAGTGTGTTGGAGAATCAGGGCGACAAGCCGCTCCCGTTACAGCTTGGGGAGAGAGAGAGACTACGACTCCCGGCGGGCAACAGGCTGCGCCGTGGGAGTAGCTTGGACGTTGGAATGCGTGGGATGGTCTCGGTGCACTGGCTCTTCTGGTTGCGTTCACTTGCTGGCTGCGGTCGTCTTCCTCCTTTGGCTCTTGCGGGGACTTGGACGTTTTCCTGCTGGCTACGCGGTGGTGGAGCGCTGGTGGCCGTGGCCGACCGCTGGTGGTTCACGGCGTCTCGAGGCCGACGCCGGAAGAGGAGACAGGAGAGCTCTCACTTGAGGAAGAAGAAAGCCCCGGGCATCAAAAGGTGAACAATGAAGACCCCCTTGGGTCCTTTTATAGCCTTCAGGGGAGGGTCATGGCGGGCCCCACCACTAAAGTGGTGGGTTAGTGGGTGGTTACCGTCTTAATCGGACGGCGAGGAGAGCCTCCCCTCGATCGGACTGTGGGGAGGTCCTCCACGGCGGCGGGCCGCCACGGCGGGCGGCGGCGGGCGGCGGGCGGCGGCGGGCGGCGGCGGGCGGCGCGCGGTCGCGGCGGCCGGGCGGCGGCGGCGGCCGGCCGGCCGGCGGCCGTTGGCGGTATTCCCCCATGGGGTGAGTGGCGGGCCCCACCCCACATGATTTCCTCCTTATGAGAGTTCATGGAGGGGGTGGGCCACCCATGACCCATTTTTGAGGGAGATCATGGGGGGCTTCTCTCATATAAATGAAGGTGGAACCCATCAATTGCCCCCCAAATCTCTGTTATCTGAGAGCGAAGTGAGTGAGAGATGAGAGATTTCTTTTGGTTTTTGCTGTCATGACGGCTTCCGGTGAGATGGAGGAGGCAGCAGTGGCCAGCACTTCCAAGATATTCGGAGGGGAATCAGACGGGTGATGATGACGTACTGACGCAAAGGCAGGGGCATCTACGCTGCTTACGCGCGCCGGCAGCGTGGGACGGCTGCGCGCGTCGGTGGGCGCGCCCGCGGAGGCCGGTCGTGTGCCCCGTCCGTGCGCGTGCTGGGTGCGGCCCTGGCCGTGCGCGGCTCAGGCCGCGCGCGCGGGTGGGTCGCGGGCGCGGGCGGGCCGCGCGGGCGCGGGCGGGCCGCGCGGGCGCGGGCGGGACGCGCGGGTGCGGGTGGGCCGCGCTCGCAGGCTGCGCGGGCATGGGCGGGCTGCCTGCGCAGGTCGCGCGCCTGGGGTTTTGCGCGTGTGCGGGCTGCGTGCGCGCGGGTCGCGTGGCCTGCAGTGCTCCTGCTATGCGTGTACTTGCGCGGGCGCCCTTTTTCGCGTGTCGCTTGGGTTGCTTGGTTGTGTTCTTCAGGTGATTCTGAACTTTTGATTTTTGTCCTGCGCAGGTCTCGAAGCGCTCCTCCGGCCCGATGCATGTGCGTTCTTCTTTGACTGAAGATGGCGTGGATATTTGGAGGAAGAAATACGGGCTCCCTGCCGATTTGGAAGTGAGGATCCCGTGCCCTGAGGAGCGGGTTCAAAATCCTCCTCGTGGTTAGCTGACGATTTGCGAAGTTTCTCTGAGGTCCGGCTTCCGTTTCCCACTGTGCGAGGAGGTGGTCGAGATCTTGAGGTTTTGCGGGGTGCCTATTTCCCAGTTCGTCCAGACCGGGATTGTTCGGATTATGGGCTTAGTTGCTTTCTTTCGCGAGCATGGAGGCTGGTTTTCTCTACACCAATTTCGGGATTGGTACGCAGCAACAAGGCCATGTTGGAGTTTGAGGCCCACAAAGACCATCGCCATGGCAACACTTTGTTCGGATATGTCAAGAATTCATGGAGTCTTCCTGAGGTGTGGGATATGCTTCCCGACCGTTGTCGCCGTGTGAGGGGGAAGGAGCGGGACTTTTCCCCGGTGCTTGGTTTCTCTGAGTCTCGTGAGCTGGCCAATCGTCTGTTCAGTATTTATGTTTATGTGGAGGAGAAGCGGTTGGTGCAGTGTGGTATTTCGGCAGACCCAGGCCGGCCGGCGGAGGCTTCTCGAGGAGGGGATCGCAAGAGGAAAGCGGTGTCAGCGCCCCCTCGCGACCCTGATGTGGCGGCAGCGATGACCCCTGATGCTTGTCATGATTTGACTCCTGAGGTGCAGATACTTACTTCCCCAGTCCCCCTGGCATCTGTTGGTGTGGCTGCTTCGCGGATGTCCTCTTCCTTGAGGGCGACGAGCGATGCGGTATGGATTTGGTTTGTCGTCAAGGCTTTTTTTCCCTTATTGTTTTTTTTGTCATAGAGGCTAACTTTTGCTCTTTTCTTTTTTGTGCAGATAGAGACCTAGGCGCAGATTGCACTGACCTGGAATGATCATTACGTAAGCCTGAAGGATGGGTACCTTACTCTTCAGGAGAAGCTTCGGTCGACGACGAGTTCGCTTGCCTCTTTAAGGGAGGAACATGACAGGGACCTTGCGCGGTTCCGCCGGGTTGGTTCGGAGCTGAAGTCCGAGTTAGAGGATGCTTGATGATTGTTTTGCTAACAAGTAATAACTCAATGCGATTTCATTCTACATTCTAGTATAACTATGTAGATGGGCTTAAGTTAGATTGAATTAACATTCAGGCAAGTGCACCTATCAATCATAGTATAGGAGAAATCTACATCTCGTGTCGTATTCCACAAGGCCATTTCAACTATTCTTACTCATCCTCACTCTATTATCATACCTATAAGTAAATGTGAATTCTAACCTAAATTAACCTAAATATGACTATTGGATAAATCAACATTTGAAGATTGAACATGATAACAATCCGAAAGCATATGAGCAATTACATGAAAATATTCATTCATCCACTCAATTCTATTTAATCATGAAGGCATAAGAATATCAAATTTGCTGAATTATAAAGGGTAAATATTTATCAAATTCTCTCTCGAGCAATTCAAATCCTAAATCTAAGTTAGTAAATTTTCTCTCGAACAATTTACAGTACTCAAATTTGCATTGAATAAAACACCTTATCTATTACATAAACCCACGAAATCCTATCTCTAAAATATCATGAATTCATTTATTCGTATTCTAATTATCCAAATAACATATCTCTCGATCATGAAATTCAAATTATAAAAAGATCTCACACCAAATTATGAACATGTAAATTTCATCACAAACATCTAATTTCTCAATCTAGAAATTTGTAATTCATGTAGGACAAATAAGAGATTCATAATTAGGATTAAGATCTTTGTTTGTAAACACTCATACGAATAAAATACTACAGATTCGATATAAACCATGCGAGACATGATTAACAAATTGTTCAAATATAAGTTCATGCAAATTAAAACAATAAACAAAGTTGAATCACCAAGAGAAAGGAAGGATTAAAAGGGATTAATGAATAGATAAAATACATACAAAATACCCTTCAATCCTCCTTCTCTTGGATGCTGCACTTCGGGCTTCAGTAGTTCTCCAATCCCAGAAATGATCCAAAAGTTTTCCCCAAATGTTTCTACAGGAAATATATAGTCCCTTTGCAAACAGGTCGGACACGGGCTCCAACACGGCCGTGTGTCAGGCCGTGTGGACAGTTCCTAGGCGGTTCCCCACGAACAGGCGTGTCTGGTAGTGGGCCGTGTCAGATGACACGGGTATGGACACGGTCGTGTATCTGGTCGTGTTCTTCAGACACGGGTTGGTCGGTAGCCGTGTTCAAATATGACACGGGTAGGCACACGGGTGTGTGTCCTACCCGTGTGAGTCTTTGTCTCCTGCGTCCAATTTCTTCAGCTCTAGGGTGCATAGGACACGGGTAGGCACACGGCCGTGTGTCCACCCGTGTGCGCCACATTTTGTCTTGTCATCAGCCATGTTGACTCCGTGAACTCCTCTGTTTGCTCCAAGACTTCTAGTTCCACTAGTTAGCGCCACCTGCATATAAAAATGAAGTAATAAATTAGGTAACTCAATATAAGGAGTAACAAAGATCCTAACTGTGCTCTCTTAATCATGATAAAATAATTCTTTGACTTTTCTTCTGAAATTACTACAAAATGAGGACAAAGTGAGGTAGGAATAGCAGACATGATTACAATTATGATAGTAAAAATCCTATCATAATCGCACTCATCAATGCTCGTGCGGCCTTGGAAGTGGAGAAGACTTTGGTGGAGAGGACCACTCAGATGTTGAAGCATTCAAAGGAGGAGACTTCAAGCTTGGGGGCCCAGTTACAGGAGGCGCAGCAAGACGTCTCAGGCCTTGAGACTCAGCTTCGAGCGGCGAAGGCGCAGGTGGAGACGCTGTCCTCTGATGACTACGTGTCAGAGCTGAAGGCTGCAGGGCTCGCAGAGTACTTGGAGTCGCTGGACTATATGCGAGACCGTAGCCTGATCGCGGAGGAGGTTCGTGACGATATTTGGTCCAAGGAGGTGGAGCCTCAGATGGATGATGTGCGCGAGTTGGCGCTCCGACGCAGTGTCTCGAAGGCTTTTCGCTTTGTCAGCAAGAGCCTGGGGTGTGATACCTCCAGTTTCAGTTTTGCATATGTCTCTGAGGATGAGCATCCCAATGCTGAAGACGAGTAGTGGTACTCTTGTCTTTGTACGCTTTACATTTGATTGCACTTTGCTTTGCCCCTTATTTGGGTTTTAGTTGTTTTTGCTGATGGTAGTTGTATCTTTTCAGCTTTGTCATGTTATGACATTGTCATCATTTCTATGTCAGTTGGCAGTTTGTTTGCATTAGCTCACTATTTACCCTGCATAGCTTAGGTTTGTGTCTCATGGTGAGTGAGTGATGTTTATCGCTGGGCTTGCGCGAGGGTTGCTCGCGGCTTTGCTTGCTCAAGGGATGCTTGCAGCTTCTTCGCGAGGGGGGCAGGCCCCCACGATGTTGCGCGAGGGTTGATCGCGGCTTAGTTTGCGCGAGGAATTCTTGCTGCTTCTTTGTGAGGGGGGCATGCCCCCACGGTGTTGCACGAGGGTTGCTTGCGACTTCTTTGTGAGGGGGGCAGGCCCCCACGGTGTTGCATGAGGGTTGCTCGCGGCTTAATTTGTGCGAGGGATGCTTGCGGCTTCTTTGTGAGGGGGGCAGGCCCCCACGGTGTCGCGCGAGGGTTGCTCGCGGCTTAGTTGCGCGAGGGATGCTCACGGATTCTTCGTGAGGGGGGCTGGCCCCCACGGTGTCGCGCGAGGGTTGCTTGCGGCTTAGTTGCGCGAGGGATGCTCGCGGCTTCTTTGTGAGGGGGGCAGGCCCCCACGGTATTGCACGAGGATCGCGTCGGGCAATGTAAATACTCAATCTGACCGTCGTAGGTGCTTAATCCGGGCACTGGAGAACATAAGTGTTCAATCCGGGTGCAATCGCGAGGGGGTAGGCCCTGGTGTTGGCATGAAGAGGAACGTCGGAGAATATAAGTACTCAATCCGACTGTCGGAGAACGTATGTGCTCAATCCGGGTGCCGGAGAACGTAAGTGCTCAATCCGGGTGCAATCGTGAGGGGGGCAGGCTCTGACGATGGCATGAAGAGTAACGTCGGAGAATGTAAGTACTCAATCCGACTGTCGGAGAACGTAGTTGCTCAATCCAGGTGTCGGAGAACGTAAGTGCTCAATCCGGGTGCAATCGTAAGGGGGACAGGCCCTGACGATGACATGAAGAGTGACGTCGGAGAATGTAAGTACTCAATCCGACCATCGAAGAATGTAGGTGCTCAATCCGGGCGCCGGAGAACGTAAGTGCTCAATCCGGGTGCAATCGTAAGGGAGGCAGACCCTGACGATGGCATGAAGAGTAACGTCGGAGAATGTGAGTACTCAATCCGACTGTCGGACAACGTAGGTGCTCAATCTGGGTGCCGGATAATGTAAGTGCTCAATCCGGGTGCAATCGCGAGGGGGGCAGGCCCTGACGATGGCATGAAGAGTAACGTCGGAAAATATAAGTACTCAATCAGACTGAACTGTTGTATTAATAAAACATCAAAAATATTATCTTCGCCAGCCTGAGCCTGCGGCTCTTACAATTTCAAATAAGTAGATGAGCGGAAAAAGGTGATGACTCATGGATGAAAATGGCGGGAGCGGGATTGGAAGACATTCATGAGCGATTGTTGGAGTATTGCACTGTAGTCAGACTCAGCTTAGATGACTACGAACTACACGTCATAGTAGGCCTGTCGTGATGCTTCTTCGAGAGTGACTGTGTAAGACCCCCCCCCCCCTTTTTTCCTTTTTAAAACACCGGGGTCTTAGGCCCATAACCGCCGCTTTGCGGTGACACCTTCGCACCCGGGAAGGTCATCACTACATAACGCTGATTCTGCCGGCCAAATCGATCACGACTGTAGCAAAATAATAAAGCAAGTCCACAGCAATCACATATATAGTAAATAAACTCCACAAAGAGAGTGTCCACAGATATACAAAATACTAAAATCATGGGCTCATGCCCAGTACATCATGTCCTCACTACATTTCTCTCATCGCGGGAGCAAACTAATATAACAACTAGCGTTCAGGACTCACAGTCCCTGTCGTCTGAACTCCGGAACTAGACTGCCCGATCTCCAAGTGTGCCGACCTGTGGGGCTGCTCCTCTATGCTGGGCTCCACGATCCCCTAAATGATGTGGTTCGAAAACCGTTAGTCTAAAAGACTAAGTCCTATCATCCTCCGCCCCTTCCCCCATGGCTCCTAGGCACCGAGCGGAGAGGAAGAAAGGGGAGGACTTGAAGGTGGAGAATAATAATAATAATAAAAGATGGCAGTGGACCTATACTAGCAATTCTATAATAGATATTGACAATAAGATGAAATATGAAAAGTAACATTCACTTATCTGAGAACACATAAGCCAAGGGGTCTTCTGCAAGGCTCCCATCGTATAAAAAGTCTCATACCAATTTATACGTTGGGGTGTCGGTTATCAAACAACGACAAATATATATCAAAATTGACCTTAATTTATAAACTTGCCCACACAAGCTTATAGACCAAGGGGTCGTTTTGCAGGTCCCAATGTATAAGCGTCTCATTCCACTTATACCTTAGGTGTTAGAGGTTAAATAAATCGATTATGCTATGACATGCAAGTGGGTATGATGGAACATGCAAGTGCAACACACACACCCGACTCTGTGCACATAGATCTTTAGTTCCCCCTTTCTAGAGTCGTAACCTCTCAGGATACCTCCGTAGTGGCAGACGAAAGCGGTGGGTTGGGCCTCGCCCACCTCTAAACCAGTAAAGCACTACCGGTCAGACCTATCGTACGCCTCAACGCTTGGTGCACGAAGCGGACTCATGCATACTCTTGCCGGCTGGCGCACCGGACTTCTGTTGGCGAAGTGCTAACCACACTTGCCGAGTCAGCGTATTGGTGTCGGTGTATCGACCCTCCAATACCGAAGACCCACCACCTTAATTTTCTTTCCTTTTATGCACATGCAAATTTATCGTATTCAAAACCGAGCCGAAGCTCCCCGGACTATAATGTTCGTCTCAAACAATCGAGCTGAAACTCGCCGGGCCATCCTGCCCCTCACAAATATCAACCGAGTCAAACCAACTCCCCGAGACACCGGGATGTGTGAAAGTGAACCCCTAATTATTCAAGTTACTCTTTAAGATTTATCACTCCCACCGCTTACGTTAGCCCAGGACTGCCCAAGGTATACCTCGTGAATGGCTCTCGAAGGCACTAGGAACTACGATGGGATTACGCCCAAAGCTCTCTTTCCACAGAACCTTGACTAACGGAACCTTCTAGCGACGCAAGATCCGTACTCCTCTGTCATCGATCCGAACCGGCTCCAAGTGAACTGATCGGTCTGAATCTACCGGTCCATCTGTGGTCAAAATCTGCTGCTCCGGGCGTAGTAGAGCCCTCCTAAGCAAGGAAATATGGAACACATCATGCAAGGATGCCAGCTCTGGTGGCAACTCCAGCCTGTAAGCTAGGGGTCCGATCCGCTCTAGGATCCTATAAGGGCCCATATACCTAGGGCTGAGCTTCTTCTTCCGACCACGCACCCGTGAAATTCCATGCGTGGGTCGGATCTTCAGAAACACTCGGTCCCCCACCTGAAACTCCACCTGACGATGTCGGGCGTCATAGTACTTAGCTTGTCTGCTCTGCGTCTCTAGCATCCTGTCTCTGATCAGCCTCACCTGAGCCTCGTTGTCTTCAAGAAAATCTGATCCCAACACCTTCAGATCCTCATCTTGAATCCAAGAAAGCGGGGTCCTGCATTTCCTTCCATACAAGGCTTCGTAAGGCGCCATCCTGATGCTGGACTGGTAGCTGTTATTATAGGAGAACTCGACCAGGGGTAAGAGCTTCTCCCACGGTTCCCCGCGGTCCAAAATGTATAGCCTCAAAAGATCTTCCAGCGTCCGATTGGTGAGTTCCGTCTGCCCATCCGTCTGGGGATGGAATGCGGTGCTGAAGGTCAATCGCGTGCCTAAGTATGCCTGCACGGATCTCCACTCACTGGAAGTGAACCGGCCATCCCGATCTGACACGATCGTCTTGGTTACCCCGTGATATCGAACGAACTGCTCCACAAATCTCCGCACTAATACTCCCACAGAGTCGTCCTTCCTGATCAGAATGAATCTGACCACCTTCGTCAACCGATCGACGATGACCCAAATCGAGTCGTTTCCCGTCCGTGATCGGGGAAGTCCATGAATAAAGTCCATCGCGATGTTATCAAACTTCCACTCCGGTACCGGGAGTGGTTGCAACAATCCTACGGGGTTTTTGCACTCCGCCTTCACTAGCTGGCACGCTTCACAGTGGACCACAAACTGAGTGATATCCTTCTTCATGCCTGGCCAGTACATAGTCTTCTTCAAGCCCATAGTCATCTTCGTGATCCCCGGGTGCACCGAGTATCTGCTGTGGTGGGCCTCCGCCATGATATCTTCCCGGACCTGGCCTCCTTCCGGTATATAAGTCCGACCTCTAAAGCATACCACACTGTCCCTCATCGTGTAATCCCCTACTGCACCGTTCTCCAAGGCCCAGAATATCGGCTCCAATTTGGCATCTCGCCTCTGCCCATCTTTGACTCGGTCCTGGATATCGTCTGTAGCACTCATCGCAGCTAAATACTCCATGTAAAGCTCGGGGTCCTCAGATGACACCAGTGTGATGTGCATATCCTCCAATCTCCTCACCAGCTCCATAGACATAACCTGGGGCCCGGCTTCGGAAGTGGCAGCTCTCCGACTCAATACGTCGGCCACCACATTTGTCTTCCCTGGATGGTAGTGGATCTCATACTGGTAATCCGCTAAGAACTCCACCCAGCGCCTCTGCCTGATGTTCAGTTCCTTTTGCGTGTCCACGTATTTCAGGTTCTTGTGGTCGGAGTAGATGTCGCAGTGGACTCCATAAAGATAGTGGTACCAGACCTTCAAAGCAAAAATGACCGCCCCAATCTCAAGGTCGTGCACCGGGTAGTTCTGTTCATGCTTCTTCAACTGGCAAGACACATACGCAATCACATGACCCTTCTGCATCAGTACAGCTCCCATACCCTGGTAGGAATCATCGGTGTAGACCTGAAATCCTTCTCTCCCCGAGGGGAGAGAAAGTATGGGAGCTGAGGTGAGTCGATCCTTCAACTCCTGGAAAGCCGCCTGACACTACAGGGTCAACACGAAAGGTACCTCCTTCTTCGTCAAAGATGTGAGTGGGAGGGCGATTCGAGAGAATCCCTCCACGAACTTCCGGTAATAACCGACAAGTCCTAGGAAACTTCGTACGTCGGTGGCTGCCTTCAACTGCGGCCAATCCCGAACTGCCTGAATCTTTGCCGGATCCACTGCCAACCCGGATCCACTGATAATATGGCCTAAGAAGCCCACCTCCTTCAACCAGAACTGACATTTGCTGAACTTTGCATATAAATAATTCTCCCGTAGTCTCTGTAGGGTCAGTGCCAGATGACGAGTGTGCTCCTCCGTTCTCGAGTAGATGATGATGTTATCGATAAACACAATGACAAACACATCTAGATACTCCTTGAAAACCTGGTTCATGAGGGTCTTGAACGCCGATTGTGCATTTGTGAGCCCGAAGGGCATCACCGTAAACTCAAACAATCCCTATCTGCTACTAAAAGCAGTCTTCTGAATATCCTCCTCTCGAATCCGAAGCTGGTAGTAGCCCGACCTCAAATCTAATTTTGAGAAGAAATGCGCTCCTTCTAGTTGGTCGAACAACTCGTCAATCCGTGGCAGCGGGTATGTATTCCGGACCGTCAATCTGTTCAGGGCTCGGTAATCAATACACAAGCAGAGACTTCCGTCCTTCTTCTTGACAAATAACACCGGGGCTCCCCACGGAGAAGAGCTTGGCCGACAAACCCCGCCTCTACTAGTTCCTACAACTGACTTCGGAACTCTGCCAACTCCTTCGGGGCCATCCGGTAAGGGGCCCTAGATGTCGGCTTGGCCCCCGGCACCAGCTGTATCTGGAAGTCCTGCTCTCGGTGCGGGGGTAACCCTGACAGTTTCTCTGGAAAGATGTCAGCAAACTCTCGCACCACCGGGATGTCTTCTACAGACCCCTTGTGCCACAACCCGCATTTCCTCAACGAGTACATCATATCAGAGCAAGAGGAACTACGGGTTATGATGCCACGTCGTGTAGGGGATAACTGCACACGCTCAGACAACCCTTGACGCTTACTTTATGAGTTGAAATTCAACAGTTAAATGCAAGAAAACCTTTGGATTGACTGGCCGTATCCCTCGGTCTTAGGTATCAAAAACTGTATTTATACGCAGCGGAAATACTTTGTTTATTTATGACGATCTCCTATATGCAGTCTATGGTGATACTATTATAAGAAACCATCTTTGTTTACGTCATTTGGAAAATAAGTGTTTGGTGACCAAAATATGTTATGCATGGATACAATAATAGGTTTGGTTTAGCTTCAAAATACCTAATGCAACCTACCATAAATTCTTCCCAAGAGCAAGAAGACATCATCCAAATGAGTCACATTAGCAGTCTATTATTCATACATCACAAGTAAAGTAAGCCACCAATGGGCGCCAACAAACTGACACGAACTCATTGGGGCACATGTATGTCTGTACAACAAAGAAAAGAACTACCTCGCTAAGTAAGCTCGGCTAGCTCCAAAGAAACGCCACCAACAAACCTAGCCGCTCAACCGGCTACAACCTGCACCTGAGGCATTCAAGAAAGAATACCTCAGCAATCCTCGAAGATACAATAAAAAGAAGAGCAGCTTGATTATACAATATCATGAAGGGGCTTACCGACCCCGTAGCAATGTTTCATATAAGTAAAATGAGTGAATAAAACAAGTGAAAAACGCACCAAAACACATGCCAAACGCACCAAGTGCGTACAAGGTTCATCAGGTCCTGCTCAACCCGCAGGAGCAAAAGGCAAAACACATGCCCATTCCATCATCCATAGTACAAGAAACAACTAAACAAGTGAAACATAAGCAGCGGTTACATGCGATTCAGCAAGGGTCTTTTGGTGGCAGCCCTAAAGTGGAATGCACCAATAAAAACCAGCCCAAATCGGGGCAAAAATGGTGCTCTTCACCACAAATCCAAACCTGGTGGCCACAAAGGCATAACCCACACCACCCCTTACCAAATCCGCACACACACGCTTCTGCCATGGTTCACATTCGCCTCGCAAAACTCACCATAAACGAACCTAACCGTAACCCCACAATCAAATCTCACCATAACCCAAGTACCACTTTCCCTTCCTTCATCCTCACGCATGACGACCAATTGCCAACGTAGAGTTTGATGCACTTCATCACATGAAAGAGTTTGATTAATCTAATTACATCAATCACATGTTTGGAACAAGAATCACATGCTTTTGATCAAGGAAGAATCACATGATAGAGTTTGATTAACTTAAGTATATGAATCAAATTCGAACGGCTACATGAACATGAATCAAATTAGCTACATGAATCACATGAACAAGAGAACTACATGAAAACTAAGCATAGATTTGATAACAAAACAAAACTAAGCATGGAAGCTCAAAGTCCTTCAGCATAGGGAAATTCAAGAGCATAATAAAGCTAGTGAGGAAGAACCCAAAACAAGAAGAACAAGCTCATGAAACTTGAAAGAGAAAAACTAGCTATTTTGCACAATCAAAGACAAGAAAGAAGATTGGCAAGGGTGAAGAACACCACTTGCCTGAACCGAGACGATGCCGCGATGGCTGCTCCTCTCTTTCCTTACCTTGCTTGAGCCTTTCTCCCTTGCTTTCTCTTTGAGAATGAAGAAGAAGATGAAGAGAAGGTGAAATGAGGAGGAGAAACTCTGTTTCGGCCTTATTTCCTCCAGAACAGAGCTGGACCGTTAGATGCAGAATCAAGGAAATCAACGGCACAAAAAAACTGGAAAAAGTCGATTTTCGGGCCGGTCACGCCCTGTGTCACGCCCGTGACACAGGGCGTGTACCTTAAGCGGCGCAGAAAGTCGGCAAATCCAAGTTTATCCACACGGTACACGGCTGGGTACACGCCCGTGACGGGTCGGTCACGCCCGTGACCTAGGGCGTGTAGCCCGTGTCTCGACACCTTGTCGACACAAAGTGTCGACACTCGACACAGCTTGACATGCCCTGTGACACGCCCGTGTCACAGGCCGTGTCCCCTCTCTCGACACCCGACACTCGACACTCAACACTCGACACTCGACACTCGACATTGCGGGACACGGCCCGTGACATGCCCGTGTCACGGGGCGTGTACCCCATTCGTCGAGCTCAACTCGACATAAGAAAATCGTCGAGTCAAGGAGGTCACGCCCATGTCACGCCCTGGGTCACGCCCCGACACGCCCGTGTCGAGGGGCGTGTCACGCACAAAAACAACTATTTTTCCCTGTTTTGAAAAATGTTTCTGTGTCGTCCTAGACCATTTTTGCCTTAAGAACTTTTTACCCTCTTTTGTTTATTGTACCAGCAACTCAGTTTGAGCGACATTTCCCGGGCGCGAAAAAGTGCAAGCATTCCCTAAGAGGCCTCACCGAGTCCCCATCTGGACTCTGGTTTGCTGGGGAATCGTGCAACTCGGCTACCAAACAGCCACTCGCAAGCCCGCGGGAACAAACCATGCTCGAACAACGGTCAAAGCCAACGTAACGCCCATCATGCGTACGCAATCAAAAATCCGGGGTGTTACAATCACTCCCCCTAACAAAACGTTTCGCCTCGAAACTTTTCAATCATTTTGCTCTCAATCAAAGAAGGTAACAAACCAAAAACAACAACGCAACAAAAACACCAATCCACATACCAGCTTATTTACGGGAACAAATGAGGGTGAGCCGCCCTCATCGTTGACTCGAGCTCCCACGTCGCGCTTTCCACATTCTGATTTTTCCATAGCACCTTGACCATAGGAATCTTCTTTTTCCGCAACACGCGATCTTGGGAGTCCAATATCCGGATGGGCATCTCCACATAAGAAAGGTTTGGCGCCAATTGCGGCACCACGTCCAACACTTGCGTGTCATGTCGCATACATTTGCGAAGTTGGCTAACATGAAACACGTCGTGAACACCAGGAAAGTTCACGGGTAATTCTACTTTGTAAGCAGATGCACCAACTCGCGCAAGAATCTTGAAGGGACCCACAAATCTTGGGTCTAATTTGCGCTCTTTTGCAAACCTTTTAATCCCAACCATTGGGGAGACTTTCAAGAAAACGGAATCCCCCACCGCAAACTCTAATTCCGACATTCGTCGGTTGGCGTACTTTTCATATCGCTCTTGGGCGATTCGGAGCTTCTCCCGAATAAGTCGTACGGCAACTTCCATGTCCTCGAGCGCCTCTGGGCCCAACAAAGGCCGCTTGCCAACCTCAGTCCAAAAGAGAGGAGTCCGACATCGACGCCCATATAACGCTTCGAACGGAGCCATTTGCAAGCTTTCTTGATAGCTGTTATTATATGCGAATTCCATAAGCCGCAAACGTTCATCCCATGCTCCGCCATACTCAAGAATGTAGCAGTGAATCATATCTTCCACAATTTGATTTACTCGTTCTGTTTGGCCATTCGTCTGAGGGTGGTAAGCAGTGGAATACCGCAAATCCGTTCTCAAACCCTCTTGTAGACTCTTCCAGAAACGAGAAGTAAATCGGGAATCCCTGTCTGATATGATATTGACTGGCACACCATGCAGTCGGATGATCTCATTCAAATAGAGCTCCGCTATTGTCTTCATCGGGTAGTTGACCTTAAACGGTATGAAATGAGCACACTTGGTCAATCTATCCATGATCACCCACATAGAGTCATGTCCTCGTGGAGATCTTGGTAGGCCTGTAATAAAATCCATTGAGATGCTTTCCCACTTCCATGTTGGAATCTCCAATGGTGTCAACTTGCCACCAGGCCTCCCATGATCCGCTTTCACCCGCTTGCAGGTATGACATTCAGATACAAATCGCGCTATATCGCTTTTCATTCCATACCACCAGACAATTTGTTTCAAATCACGGTACATTTTTGTTGAGCCTGGATGGTAGGCCATACTTGAGCTATGTGCTTCCCGGCACACCTTCTCGCGAAGGTCTCCAACTGCGGGAATACAAAATCGACCACGATACTTTAACGTGCCCCCCTCATCAATAGCAAACTCCGGTAATTCACCCTTTTCCGTCCGAAGCAACAAATGTAAAAGATCAGGATCATCCTTTTGATGTTGTCTTGCAAGCACCAGCCATGAAGGTTCTTCTACCATCGAATGACTTTGCGGGTCATATTTGCCCACGGAAATATCCATCAATAGAAATTCCTCCACAAGACGGTCAACTGAAAGATGAAATAATTTCCCCGTCTTCCGACTCAATGCATCGGCCACAACATTCGCTTTCCC
Source organism: Platanthera guangdongensis (assembly GCA_039583875.1). Taxonomy (NCBI): domain Eukaryota; kingdom Viridiplantae; phylum Streptophyta; class Magnoliopsida; order Asparagales; family Orchidaceae; genus Platanthera; species Platanthera guangdongensis. The sequence goes on from CM077150.1 coordinate 261,210,388, forward strand.
CGGATGATACAGAATGTCCACATCATAATCAGCTACATATTCAAGCCATCGCCGTTGGCGTAGATTCAGTTCCTTTTGCGTGAAGACATACTTTAAACTTTTATGATCCGTAAAGATTTTACACTGCGCGCCATAAAGTAAGTGTCTCCACAACTTCACCGCAAATATCACTGCTGCGAACTCCAAATCATGCGTTGGGTAGTTCTTTTCATGACTTTTCAACTGCCGAGACCCATACGCAATCACCTTTTTGTCTTGCATTAATACACATCCAAGTCCAACGTGCGACGCATCCACAAAAACGTCATAATCTATCCCTTCTGTCGGCAAGATCAATACAGGAGCGGTACATAACCTGTTCTTGAGTTCCAGGAAGGATGCCTCACACTTGTCATTCCACTCAAACGCCACATTATTCTGGGTTAAGCGAGTCAAAGGTGCGGCCAATGTAGCAAAACCTTCGACAAATCTGCGATAATAGCCGGCCAAGCCCAAGAAGCTTCGAATCTCCTTGGGTGTCTTCGGTCTTCTCCATTCCATGACTGCAGCAATCTTTTCGGGATCCACTGAAATGTCATGGTGATTAATGACATGACCCAGAAAAGCAACTTGAGGCAACCAAAACTCGCATTTACTTAGCTTGGCGAATAACTTTTGGTCTCGCAAAGTGGTCAATACTAATCGCAGATGCTGTTCATGCTCCTCAGCACTGCGGGAGTAGACAAGAACGTCATCAATAAAAACCACCACAAACTTATCCAAGTAGTCCTTGAACACCCGATTCATCATATCCATGAAAGTTGATGGTGCGTTGGTCAAACCAAACGACATCACCAGAAATTCAAAATGACCATGTCGTGAGCGAAATGCAGTCCGCGGAATATCAGACTCCCGGACCTTGAGCTGATGATAGCCCGAGCGGAGATCAATCTTCGAAAATACTGAACTGTCACGCAGTTCATCAAACAAATCATCAATTCTTGGCAGTGAGTACTTGTTTTTAATCGTCACCTTGTTCAACTCCCGGTAATCGATGCAAAGCCGCATCGACCCATCTTTCTTCTTCACAAATAACACCGGCGCACCCCAAGGTGATGAACTCGGCCTGATAAACCCTTTTGCCAATAAATCATCCAACTGGGTACGCAACTCTGATAGCTCACGCGGGGCCATTATGTACGGCACTTTCGCAATAGGCCGCATACCCGGTTCCAAATCAATAACGAACTCGACATCACGATCAGGGGGAAGACCAGGAAGATCAGTAGGAAAAACATCTGGGAATTCACGCACAATCGGAATTTCCTCCAAACGCGGCAAAACAACACTAGTCCCCACAACTGAGAGTAGACAAGCAAAACAGTCGGAAACCAACAACGTTCGAACACATACCGCTGAAATCCCTGGAGTATCCTGGCATGAATCACCATAAACACTTCCCGGCTGACCATTGTCCTTGATAAAATCCAAGCGCTTCCCTTTGCACTGGATGACGACGTCATAGCGGGATAACCAGTCCATGCCCAGAATGACGTCAAAATCCTCCAACTCGATCACCTTGAAATCAGCCTTCGCTAAGAAATCCCCCAACAAAATGGAACAGTCAAGAAGACCCCAATCTGCCACCATAGAAGCACCGGAAGGAAACTTCACCAAAAAGGCATTCCCCACTCGATCTGGTGTCAAATGATACCGATCCAGAAAGGTTCGAGCCACAAATTAATGGGTCGCGCCAGAATAAAAAAGAACACGCGCCCCACGATTCTTTACCTTAAAGTTTCCTATAAGGGTACATATGTAGCTAAAAAACTACGCATAAGAGGCATAAACAAAACGTGAACCAGAGAAATGAACCGAACCTGAGATAACCTGGGGTGACATCTGAGCTTCCTCTGAGGAGATCACATTTAATTTCCCTTTTCCTTTGTCCAAACGCGGAGGCGGAGGCAAAGCCTGGAGTGGCATTGGCTGCAGCACGGGCTGGTTTTGTGGGCACCTTGCCTTCAGATGTCCCTGTTTGCCACACTAGAAGCACACCTTGTCCTTGACCCAGCAGCGGCTCATATCATGACCTCTTCCCCCACAAGTTGGACACTCCAAGTCTCTAGTTGGCGCACTCTGAATGGCGTGCACCTGCTCCTTCTTTTGCATCCCCAACCGCTTGAAACATTTCTCAAATGGGTGGCCTGACCGGCCGCAGAAGCTACATGTTTCCTTGTTCTTCTTCCTTACATCTGATTCTTGGGAGCTTTTCCCTCCCATCAACTTCCTCTTATCCTTCCTCATCAGTTGTCCTCTTTGTTATGCATTGTTGATAGCTTCAACCTTCAACGCAGCCTCAACCACAGTAGTGTAACTCGTCGCTCCATAAGCACTTGCGAACTGCTGCACGTCGCTGCGGAGTCCACTAAGAAATCTCTTTACGCGGTCAGCTTCCGCAGTCACCAAGCTCGGAGCGAACCGACTTAACTTGCTAAACTCAATTTCATACTCACTAACTGTGAGTTTCCTCTGCTTCAGGTACAAGAAATCATTCATCAGGCGGTCCCTTTCAACTGACGGCAGAAACTTGCGCCGTAACATTTCTTTAAAGGCTTCCCACGAACATCCCGCCCCTAAGCTCTCCTTTTCTCGCAACCACCAACCTTTAGCCAACCCTTTGAGTTGATAGGCGGCAAGCATCACCTTCTGGTCCTCAGTAACGCCAGAATAACCAAACATCTCTTCCAACGTGATCACCCAATCATCCAAGATCACAAAGTCCGCTTTTCCATCATAAATCGGTGGTCCAAGTCGCTGAAACTGCGATATGAAAGTCATCGCAGGAGGAACCACAACTGGGGGTATCACTGCCACGGAAGGAGTAGAAATGGTGGGGCCTCGGACCGTCTCTTGCCCTCTTGTTGCCAGTCCAGACATCGCTGAGGACATAACTTGGAGCTGGGACTGCACTTCCTGCACCTGCCTCGTCAAAGCCTCATTACTTTGGCGTAGACTATCCATCAGGGCATTATTCTGCGCGCCCGAAGACTCGCCCTCGGATTGGGGAGTTTGCCTGGTCACTGGACGCTTCGACATCCTATAAACACGTTCACTTTTATCAAGCTCAAACCCAACAAAACACACAACGACTATGTACAGACCATACATATCTACATATGAATATCAACTGCTAACTTGCTCTGGGAGTTTGAGAATGATGGTATGCCTAACTTAAATATGACTCACCGTCATCTCACTAACTTGTGCATAACCGATGAATGCATGACTTTATTTGACCCAAAACCATGAGTGTACAGGTGTCATCATGTACATCTTTAGCTTGACATGTTGTGCTCATGCAATGTTATGTTATGCGTGGTGTGCGATGCACTCTAGAAAAGGCCTTAATGCATGCCATGAGCGGTCGTACGCATCACAATGATATGCATCCCACACTACATAGCATTGCATGCAACGAAGAAAAGAAAACGTGCTAGTCGCATCCATGTGGTAAGGTTATGCATCCCATACTACATAACCCGCACATGTTGCCCCTATGGTGGATCCATATATAACCACATATTATGCATCCCATACTACATAATATGCCCCGTATACTTCTTGTCATGCCATGAGTGTAGTGTGCGTGCGTTGGCCAAGACATACTGATGGCACCTCGGTGTGTGTATGATATGATGCTTACAACCAAACAAGAAAGTTTGCCCGACCAATTATCAAGCAAACCTCCCTCTGATACCAACTGTCACAACCCGCATTTCCTCAACGAGTACATCGTATCAGAGCAAGAGGAACTACGGGTTATGATGCCACGTCGTGCAGGGGATAACTGCACACGCTCAGGCAACCCTTGACGCTTACTTTATGAGTTAAAATTCAACAGTTAAATGCAAGAAAACCTTTGGATTGACTGGCCGTATCCCTCGGCCTTAGGTATCAAAAACTGTATTTGTACGCGACGGAAATACTTTGTTTATTTATGACGATCTCCTATATGCAGTCTATGGTGATACTATTATAAGAAACCATCTTTGTTTACGTCATTTGGAAAATAAGTGTTTGATGACCAAAATATGTTATGCATGGATACAATAATAGGTTTGGTTTAGCTTCAAAATACCTAATACAACCTACCATAAATTCTTCCCAATAGCAAGAAGACATCATCCAAATGAGTCACATTAGCAGTCTATTATTCATACATCACAAGTAAAGTAAGCCACCAATGGGCGCCAACAAACTGACACGAACTCATTGGGGCACATGTATGTCTGTACAACAAAGAAAAGAACTACCTCGCTAAGTAAGCTCGGCTAGCTCCAAAGAAACGCCACCAACAAACCTAGCCGCTCAACCGGCTAAAACCTGCACCTGAGGCATTCAAGAAAGAATACCTCAGCAATCCTCGAAGATACAATAAAAAGAAGAGCAGCTTGATTATACAATATCATGAAGGGGCTTACCGACCCCGTAGCAATGTTTCATATAAGTAAAATGAGTGAATAAAACAAGTGAAAAACGCACCAAAACACATGCCAAACGCACCAAGTGCGTACAAGGTTCATCAAGTCCTGCTCAACCCGCAGGAGCAAAAGGCAAAACACATGCCCATTCCATCATCCATAGTACAAGAAACAACTAAACAAGTGAAACATAAGCAGCAGTTACATGCGATTCAGCAAGGGTCTTTTGGTGGCAGCCCTAAAGTGGAACGCACCAATAAAAACCAGCCCAAATCGGGGCAAAAATGGTGCTCTTCACCACAAATCCAAACCCGGTGGCCAAAAAGGCATAACCCACACCACCCCTGACCAAATCCGCACACACACGCTTCTGCCATGGTTCACATTCGCCTCGCAAAACTCACCATAAACGAACCTAACCGTAACCCCACAATCAAATCTCACCATAACCCAAGTACCACTTTCCCTTCCTTCATCCTCACACATGACGACCAATTGCCAACGTAGAGTTTTGTAACGCCCCGAAACTCAAAGGAGCAAAAGGGGACGTTTTGTGCCAGTTTTGGTTTCTGGCTGAAGGCACACGGCCTGGGACACGGGCGTGTCCCAGGGCATGTCAAGCGTGTGTCGACACTTAGCCGCGAAGTCGTCGAGTTATTCTCGACGATTCGTCGAGAATGGGCACATGGCCTGCGACACGGGCGTGTCGCAGGGCGTGTCGACCCGTGTCGACACTTAGCCGTGAAATCGTCGAGTTATACTCGACGATTCGTCGAGAATGGGCACACGGCCTGCGACACGGGCGTGTCGCAGGGCGTGTCGACCCGTGTCGACGATCGTCAAGGTGAAATCGTCGAGATTCACTCGACGATCATCGAGTCAAGGCACACGGCCTAGGACACGGGCGTGTCCAAGGCCGTGTCATCGAGTCGTCGATCTCCACTCGACGAAATGTCCCGTGTACAGGGCCTGGGGGCCCAGGCATGTCAAAGTGACACGGGCAAGGACACGGGCGTGTCCTAGAACCCGTGCAGTGCTCGGGTTGGAAACGGGGGAAAAATCATGGGGTACACGGCCGGCTACACGGCCGTGTCAGCTGGAACACGGGCGTGTCAGCTCGAACACGGGCGTGTTCGATACCCGTGTGCGTGTCCAGGAGATTCGATTTTGACGGCGAATGCGGCACACAGCCCTGGACACGGGCGTGTGCCAGGCCGTGTTCGGTCCAGATTGGGCATTTCAGCCCCGAATCAAAGCCGTTCGTTTCCTTGATTGAAGATCCAATGGCTGGGGGTTGTTCCTGGGAGGATATACCCGGGAGTTGACTTGAAATCCATCATTTTTCTTACCTTTTCATCTCTCCAAACCCTTGGAGAAAGAAGAGCTAAGGCAAGAGGAAGAGGAGCTAGATCCGCCATTGGAGGAGCTTCGGAGCTCCGAATCGCAAGCCGACTCCGGATCCACGGAGGCGACGCAAGTGCAGTGATTTCTATCCGATTACTTTTCGATGGCGCCAAAGAGGAACGCAAGGGTAACGATCCTCATCTTGAGCACTAATAGCTCTCTTTCTTAGCATAGGAAGCCCGCTCTCGCGAGTTTGCGGAGAGTTGGAGGCGTTCCTTCGAGTAGATATGTAAAGTCCCCGTTGTTTAGAGTTCGTATGCGAGAACGGACATAGGCATTTTGGTTGAAGCCTACCCGAACATGTTAGTCCGGATCGGTGATGTTGCATTGCATAAGGCCGGAGAAGACTCCGTGCTATTGGGTGTTTTTCGGGTTTTCTACGCGGTAGATTGCAGCAGGGAGCCTTGGGGACTAACCCAAAGGTGCACCCGGAAAACTGGGCGGATACGAGATCTTGCCAACTTGGTGGCCTGAGAGCCAACTTGAACATAACGGGGTTATGTGATTTGCGGTAGAATGAGATTCGGTGAAAGTTTGACCCGCGCATATGGCTTAAATTGTCGTTGCGATGTGAGCACGGGTTAGATGGAACCGTATCCGCTCTATGTCGTTCGGGTTAGAGAGACCTAAAGTTACATGGCACTCGCCGCTGGCATAGATGGGGGTCTTCGGTGGTCAATGGCTTAAATTGACGTGACCAATACCAGGAAGACGAATTGCTCATAGGAATGGCCGTCTAAGTGGCGGTGGTGAGTCCGGAATGTTAATGGCTTTAATTGACGTAACATCGACCGGTTCACCGAGAATGTGCCCTGAGTGCACGGGACGTGTGGCCGTACGAGCCAACGTCTGTGTTGAAATGGCTATGGTTATATGCATTGCTCGCTTGTGCTAATGAAATGCAGGGAAGGAGCATCGCCGCCCCGAGTTGGGGGCGGGATCGTTATAATTTGGTCAGCATTGCTGACCGTTGCCTTATTTGCCACCGTGCGGTGGTGTGTTGCTTGCAGGTGCAGCTGGACCAAGCGGTCAGTAGCGGGCTAAAGCCCTTTTTGCGAAGCTGGCCCTCGAAGGCTCAAGTGGAAATGTTTTTTCTGTTTTATTCATGTATGACCGGCCTGCGTGCCGAGGTTTGTAAATCATGTATTAAACAAGTGGAACACTCTGTAAGGCCTTAAGGCCGATTTTTGGGTATTTTGTATACATTCCTAATTATTGTAATAGTGGACATTCGTGCTCTTATGCTGGGTTCTTGTTTACAACTTATATAACCTGCTTCCGCTAGAATGCTCTGTGTAGGACGTTGAGATTGGTTGGATGGTTTCCATACGTAACCACCCGGTCTGTCTGTGGTATATGGCGTCGGGCCCCGGCCGGACCTACTGCTATATACTATGCGACGGATAGGGGGTGTTACAATTTGGTATCAGACTACTGGTTTTGGTCGGGCTTAAAGTGAATTCGTGGGCGAATTCTTTTTAAGGGGTGGTGAGCACATTGTGTGCGTCATCGTTATAACGGTAAAAGAACCCATGAATGTCCACTTAGGAATGAAAATACTCGTGTTTGAGGAACCTACGTGTTCCTATAATTGCTGTTTGCAATTTGTTTGGTCGCTTAACAGTGTTTTTGTACCACTATAGGTGACCAGAAGTGGTGTTGGGCCGTCAGAACGCCGAGTTTCTGAGGCAAGTAGTGCACCGGATGTTGCTCCCGCAACACCTCTGTCGGCTGAAAATATAAGATTGGTGGCTGAAGCGGTGTTGGCCGTGATCAATGCGCAGCCTGGGAGGCAAGCACAGCAGCCAGCTCCTGTGATGGAGCAAGTACCTCTTCAAGAGGCTGAGCCGAGGAGGGTGGAGCAAGTGGTTGTTGAACCATTAGTGCCAAGGAGGGCAACTGAGAGGTAGTTGAAGCATGTAATGAGCTTTAACCCTCCGTTATTCTCGGGGTTGGGAACCCCATCTCAGGCTGAAGACTGGCTCTCTAGGGTGAAGAGAGTCATGACAGCGACGGAGACGGAGGAGTGGCAGATGACCACCATCGCTACGTTCCTGCTGGACGGTGAAGCGAGGATGTGGTGGGAAGGTTTGGAGCTGCATCATCTGAGAGGTAGACAACTGATAGACGTTCCGATGGAAGAGTTCTCGGGATTGTTCTTAGCAAGATACCTCCCTTCTACTCAGAGGATCTCAATGGAGAATGAGTTCCTGAAGTTGGTGCAGGGTGAGAGGAGCGTGGATGAATATCTCCACGAGTTTACGCGGTTGAGTCGTTATGCGAGCTCTACCATCATGGATGAGGAGCGCAAGACTAATCGTTTTTATGAAGGCCTGAGGGATGAGCTGAGATTATTACTGTCGGGGCCAATGACGCAGGGTTTCTTAACCTTGGTCAATACTGCCCGGTCCTTGGAGAAGGACATGAAGAGCGTGCAAGCGAAGAAAAGCTTGAGTGAAAAGAAATCTGAGTTCAGAGTGCCGACTGCTTCAAAGTCCGACTATCGGAAGTCTTTCAAGAAGCATAGGACTTCGGGTCCAGCTCCTTCTGGCGCTTCTGGGGCGACTACGGGTCGGACCCCGGGTGCGTGCTTTACGTGTGGAAAGACGGGGCATTTCGCCCGTGATTGTTGGAGCGGACGTCCTAAGTCCGAGAGGAGGCCAGGAGCTACCTACGAAGAAAAGGGAAAGGCGGTGGAGTCGACCGCATCCCACTATGCTCCGGCCCAACCAAGGGTCTACAATCTTGGCCAACAGGAGGCCATTAAACAAGCCGATGTGGTGACAGGTACGGTTTAATTTATAGCAAGTTAATTTCTTTAAATACTTGTTATGTATATGTTACCTTACCACTGCTTGTTTAGGATTTGTTTTGATTTGTGAAAATCCGGCACGAGCACTCTTCGATACGGGAGCTTCACACTCCTTCTTATCCGAAGGATTTATATCACACATCGGAGTCCCTTCTTCGATGGCGAAGGATAAGTTGGATGTGTTGTTGCCCAATGGGTGTTCGATGCGAGCGGTTAGGATCTGCGATGTTAAGATTCGTATTGGAGAGCAGGAGTTCGACCTGCGGGCGTCTTTACTGCCGTTAATGGAGTTCGACGTCATATTTGGCATGGACTGGCTCTCGGAGCAGCAGGCCCATATAGATTGCGGTAGCAAGGAAGTAAAGTTGGGAGCGAGTCGTGAGACGACTTTTACGGGCTTAAAGGGGTCGAGCAAGACGTTGATGTCTGCTCTTCAGGTGGTGAAGGCGGTTCGTGCTGGAGCAGAACTGTTCTTTACACTAGTGGAGGTTGCAAAGCCGAAGCCCGCTTTGGATTGTATTTCAGTGGTATCGGAATACCCTGATGTGTTCCCCGCAGATCTTCCTGGAGCCCCACCTCAACGGGAGATAGATTTTACGATCGAGCTAGTGCCAGGTGCAAAGCCTGTGTCACGATCTCCGTATCGGCTAGCGCCTAAGGAAATGGCGGAGCTGAAAGTTCAACTGTAAGAGTTGTTGGAGCAAGGGTATGTGCGCCCGAGTTCTTCGCCTTGGAGCGCACCGGTCCTCTTTGTTAAGAAGAAGGACGGAAGCTTGAGGTTGTGTATTGATTATCGGGAGCTGAACAAGCTGACTGAGAAGAACAAGTACCCGATCCCCCGGATTGATGATCTCTTCGATCAGTTAGTCGGGTCGACGGTGTACTCGAAGTTAGATCTCAAGGCTGGGTACTATCAGCTGCGAATAAGGGAGAGTGATATCCCGAAGACAGCGTTTAGTACGAGATACGGGCATTATGAGTTTACGGTCATGTCGTTTGGGCTGACTAATGCGCCGTCAGTGTTCATGGATTTGATGAACAGGACGTTCAGGGAGTACTTGGACCATTTCGTGATCGTCTTCATCGACAATATTTTGGTGTACTCGCAAAGTGAGGAGGATCACTTCAAGCATCTCCATTTGGTGTTGGAGACACTCAGGAGAAATCAGTTGTATGTCAAGTTCTCGAAGTGCGAGTTTTGGCTATCCTCAGTGGCGTTCCTCGGGCATATAGTGAGTGGAGAGGGTATTGCTGTGGATCCGACGAAGATTGTTGCGATACGGGAGTGGCCTGAGCTTGCTACGGTAGCAGAAGTCCGGAGCTTTTTGGGGCTTGCCGGCTATTATAGGTGCTTCGTAGAGAACTTCTCGCGGATAGCGCTACCTCTCACTACTTTGACGAGGAGGGAGCATAAGTTCGTTTGGACGCCGGAGTGCGCGCGAGCTTTTGAGAAATTGAAGTGTCGGTTGACCACGGCGCCTGTGCTGAGTTCGCCGGTGGGGACCGAAGGCTATGAGATATATAGCGACGCTTCAGGCAGCGGTTTGGGTTGCGTGCTATTGCAGCACGGCAGCGTGATAGCTTATGGCTCGAGACAGCTAAAAGTGCACGAGAGGAATTATCCGGTCCATGACTTGGAGTTAGCGGCCGTGATTTTTGCCTTGAAGCTGTGGAGACACTATTTGTACGGTGTGAAGATTGATATCTACACCGATCACAAGAGCCTAAAGTACCTGATTGATCAGAAAGATCTGAATATGCGGCAGCGTAGGTGGATGGAGTTCCTGGGGGACTATACATTCAAGATCCACTACGTGCCTAGCAAAGGGAATGCGGTTGCGGACGCGTTGAGTCGCCGAGCCCCAGCTCAAGCGAATTGGCTATCAGTGCATGATGAGCGGTTGGTGCAGGAGCTGGAGGCGTTGGATATTGTTTGTGTGGATAAGCAAGCAAGTGCTGAAGCAGTTCTGAATTGGACCGAAGTGCAATATGACCTGGCTGATCGGATTCGGCAGGCTTTGGATATGGATGCTCATATGAAGCAGTTCATGATAGAGGCTCTGGATGGGTCAAATTCCCAATTCGTCGTGGAGGACGGATTGCTGTGGAGAGACGGTCGTCTGTGCGTCCCAAGCGTGGGCAATTTACGGGTGGAGTTGTTGTACGAGGCACACCATACCAAGTACTCGATTCACCCGGGGAGCACGAAGATGTACCGCGACGTCAAGAAGCTATTTTGGTGGCCGGGTTTGAAAAAGGATGTGGCGCTATACGTAGCGAAGTGCCAAACCTGCGCCTTAGTAAAGGCGGAGTGCCAAAAGCCGGGAGGATTTCTTAAGTCCTTGCCTATTCCGGAGTGGAAATTTGACGACATCTCTATGGACTTTGTGCACGGTTTGCCAAGGTCGCAAAAGGGGAACGACGCCATCTGGGTGGTCGTGGATCGATTAACGAAGGTGTCGCATTTTATTCCGCATAGGAAGGACGATCCGGTGAAGAAGCTGGCAAAGCTTTATGTGGATAATATAGTACGGCTTCATGGTGTGCCCCGCAGCATCGTGAGTGACCGTGATGGGCGGTTCACGTCCAATGATTGGAGGCTGGTGCAGCAAATGTTGGGAACAAAGCTGAAGTTTAGCACAGCCTTCCACCCGCAAACGGATGAGCAGACCGAGAGGGTCAATAGAACCATGTAAGACATGCTTCGCATGTGTGTCTTGGACTTTGGAAAGCAATGAGATGACCACCTTTATTTGGTGGAGTTCGCATACAACAACAGCTACCAAGCAAGTATTCAGATGGCGCCTTTTGAGGCCCTATATGGTAGAAGATGTCGCACGTCGTTGTCTTGGTTAGAAACGGGCGAGTCGAAGTTGTATAAGCGATCGGAAGTGGATGATGCTACTTCTTTGGTGAGAACCATTCGGGAGAGGTTACTCATCGCTCAGGACCGGCAAGCAAAGTACTATAATGCCAAGCACAGGAACGTGGAGTTCGCTGTGGGTGATTATGTGTACCTAAAGATCAAGCCGTTCAAGGGTGTCTCGCGGGTGCGACGGTTGAAAAAGCTAAGCCCGAGGTACCTTGGACCGTTTGAGGTTCTGGAGCGAGTTGGAGAAGCGGCCTATAGGTTGAAGCTTTCGGTGGAGCTAAGTGGTTTACACGATGTGTTCCACATTTCGGTGCTTCGGAAGGCGGTGCAAGAGCCTACGCAAGTGATCGCGGTCGATCAAGTGCCGGTGGATAGTGGGCTAACGACAAAGGTCAAGCCCGTGCGGATTGAAGACTCGGAGGTCAAGCGGCTACGCAATAAAGAGATCAGGATGGTCAAAGTCCGGTGGGACAATTGCGGTCGTGAGGAGCTCTCTTGGGAGCGAGAGCAGACTATGCTTGACGAGTATCCGGAGTTGTTCCGCTTAGGTACAAATGTTGTTTTTCCCTTTATATAATTTCATGGGCGAAATTCTTTTAAGAGGGGTAGAGTTGTAACGCCCCGAAACTCAAAGGAGCAAAGGGGGACGTTTTGGGCCAGTTTTGGTTTCTGGCTGAAGGCACACGGCCTGGGACATGGGCGTGTCCCAGGGCGTGTCAAGCGTGTGTCGACACTTAGCCGCGAAGTCGTCGAGTTATTCTCGACGATTCGTCGAGAATGGGCACACGGCCTGCGACACGGGCGTGTCGCAGGGCGTGTCGACCCGTGTCGACACTTAGCCGTGAAATCGTCGAGTTATACTCGACGATTCGTCGAGAATGGGCACACGGCCTGCGACACGGGCGTGCCGCAGGGCGTGTCGACCCGTGTCGACGATCGTCAAGGTGAAATCGTCGAGATTCACTCGACGATCGTCGAGTCAAGGCACACGGCCTAGGACACGGGCGTGTCCAAGGCCGTGTCATCGAGTCGTCGATCTCCACTCGACGAAATGTCCCGTGTACAGGGCCTGGGGGCCCAGGCGTGTCAAAGTGACACGGGCAAGGACACGGGGGTGTCCTAGAACCCGTGCAGTGCTCGGGTTGGAAACGGGGGAAAAATCATGGGTTACACGACCGGCTACACGGCCGTGTCAGCTGGAACACGGGCGTGTCAGCTCGAACACGGGCGTGTTCGATACCCGTGTGCGTGTCCAGGAGATTCGATTTTGACGGCGAATGCGGCACACAGCCCTGGACACGGGCGTGTGCCAGGCCGTGTTCGGTCCAGATTGGGCATTTCAGCCCCGAATCAAAGCCGTTCGTTTCCTTGATTGAAGATCCAATGGCTGGGGGTTGTTCTTGGGAGGATATACCCGGGAGTTAACTTGAAATCCATCATTTTTCTTACCTTTTCATCTCTCCAAACCCTTGGAGAAAGAAAAGCTAAGGCAAGAGGAAGAGGAGCTAGATCCGCCATTGGAGGAGCTTCGGAGCTCCGAATCGCAAGCCGACTCCGGATCCACGGAGGCGACGCAAATGCGGTGATTTCTATCTGATTACTTTTCGATGGCGCCAAAGAGGAACGCAAGGGTAACGATCCTCATCTTGAGCACTAATAGCTCTCTTTCTTAGCATAGGAAGCCCGCTCTCGCGAGTTTGCGGAGAGTTGGAGGCGTTCCTTCGGGTAGATATGTAAAGTCCCCGTTGTTTAGAGTTCGTATGCGAGAACGGACATAGGCATTTTGGTTGAAGCCTACCCGGACATGTTAGTCCAGATCAGTGATGTTGCATTGCATAAGGCCGGAGAAGACTCCGTGCTATTGGGTGTTTTTCGGGTTTTCTACGCGGTAGATTGCAGCAGGGAGCCTTGAGGACTAACCCAAAGGTGCACCCGGAAAACTGGGCGGATACGAGATCTTGCCAACTTGGTGGCCTGAGAGCCAACTTGAACATAACGGGGTTATGTGATTTGCGGTAGAATGGGATTCGGTGAAAGTTTGACCCGCGCATATGGCTTAAATTGTCGTTGCGATGTGAGCACGGGTTAGATGGAACCGTACCCGCTCTATGTCGTTCGGGTTAGAGAGACCTAAAGTTACATGGCACTCGCCGCTGGCATAGATGGGGGTCTTCGGTGGTCAATGGCTTAAATTGACGTGACCAATACCAGGAAGACGAATTGCTCATAGGAATGACCGTCTAAGTGGCGGTGGTGAGTCCGGAATGTTAATGGCTTTAATTGACGTAACATCGACCGATTCACCGAGAATGTGCCCTGAGTGCACGGGACGTGTGGCCGTATGAGCCAACGTCTGTGTTGAAATGGCTATGGTTATATGCATTGCTCGCTTGTGCTAATGAAATGCAGGGAAGGAGCATCGCCGCCCCGAGTTGGGGGCGGGATCGTTATAATTTGGTCAGCATTGCTGACCGTTGCCTTGTTTGCCACCATGCGGTGGTGTGTTGCTTGCAGGTGCAGCTGGACCAAGCGGTCAGTAGCGGGCTAAAGCCCTTTTTGCGAAGCTGGCCCTCGAAGGCTCAAGTGGAAATGTTTTTTCTGTTTTATTCATGTATGACCGGCCTGCGTGCCGAGGTTTGTAAATCATGTATTAAACAAGTGGAACACTCTGTAAGGCCTTAAGGCCGATTTTTGGGTATTTTGTATACATTCCTAATTATTGTAATAGTGGACATTCGTGCTCTTATGCTGGGTTCTTGTTTACAACTTATATAACCTGCTTCCGCTAGAATGCTCTGTGTAGGACGTTGAGATTGGTTGGATGGTTTCCATACGTAACCACCCGGTCTGTCTGTGGTATATGGCGTCGGGCCCCGGCCGGACCTACTGCTATATACTATGCGACGGATAGGGGGTGTTACAAGTTTGATGCACTTCATCACATGAAAGAGTTTGATTAATCTAATTACATCAATCACATGTTTGGAACAAGAATCACATGCTTTTGATCAAGGAAGAATCACATGATAGAGTTTGATTAACTTAAGTATATGAATCAAATTCGAACAGCTACATGAACATGAATCAAATTAGCTACATGAATCACATGAACAAGAGAACTACATGAAAACTAAGCATAGATTTGATAACAAAACAAAACTAAGCATGGAAGCTCAAAGTCCTTCAGCATAGGGAAACTCAAGAGCATAATAAAGCTAGTGAGGAAGAACCCAAAACAAGAAGAACAAGCTCATGAAACTTGAAAGAGAAAAACTAGCTATTTTGCACAATCAAAGACAAGAAAGAAGATTGGCAAGGGTGAAGAACACCGCTTGCCTGAACAGAGACGATGCCGCGACGGCTGCTCCTCTCTTTCCTTGCCTTGCTTGAGCCTTTCTCCCTTGCTTTCTCTTTGAGAATGAAGAAGAAGATGAAGAGAAGGTGAAATGAGGAGAAGAAACTCTGTTTCGGCCTTATTTCCTCCAAAACAGAGCTGGACCGTTAGATGCAGAATCAAGGAAATCAATGGCACAAAAAAACTGGAAAAAGTCGATTTTCGGGCGTGTACCCGGCCGTGTACCTTAAGCGGCGCAGAAAGTCGGCAAATCCAAGTTTATCCACACGGTACACGGCCGGGTACACGCCCGTGACGGGTCGGTCACGCCCGTGACCTAGGGCGTGTAGCCCGTGTCTCGACACCTTGTCGACACAAAGTGTCGACACTCGACACAGCTTGACACGCCCTATGACACGCCCGTGTCACAGGCCGTGTCCCCTCTCTCGACACCCGACACTCGACACTCAACACTCGACACTCGACACTCGACACTCGACACTCGACACTGCGGGATACGGCCCGTGACACGCCCGTGTCACAGGGTGTGTACCCCATTCGTCGAGCTCAACTCGACACAAGAAAATCGTCGAGTCAAGGAGGTCACGCCCAGGTCACTCCCTGGGTCACGCCCCGACACGCCCGTGTCGGGGGGCGTGTCACGCACAAAAACAACTATTTTTCCCTGTTTTGAAAAATGTTTCTGTGTCGTCCTAGACCATTTTTGCCTTAAGAACTTTTTACCCTTTTTTGTTTCCTGTACCAGCAACTCAGTTTGAGCGACATTTCCCGGGCGCGAAAAAGTGCAAGCATTCCCTAAGAGGCCTCACCGAGTCCCCATATGGACTCCGGTTTGCTGGGGAATCGTGCAACTCGGCTACCAAACAGCCACTCGCAAGCCCGCGGGAACAAACCATGCTCGAACAACGGTCAAAGCCAACGTAACGCCCATCATGCGTACGCAATCAAAAATCCGGGGTGTTACACCTTGGCCTCCACCAACTCAAATAAAATCTGATAAACTTCCTCTCCCTGCAGGTGGGCCTTAACGGCCTGTACTGACGATAAGAGTATACGAGAGGCAGGTCTTATACCTTCGATGATAATGACAGAGTCCCCGTGACTCATGGTGATCCTCTTTGCTTGACAATCAATCTGGGCATGGTTCCAGTATAACCAAGTCATGCCCAGGATCAGCTCGAAGACTGGCATCCTTAGGATCGTTGCCAATACTTCGAATGACTTTCCTCCAATCTCCGCCTCCATGTTGCAGTGGGCAGAGGTGAGTATCTCCGATCCGTCGGGTAGACGCACCCTCCTCATCAGGCCTGTGAACCGCTCCACTCCTTCCAGCCCTTTCAGAAAGGCCTCCGACACAAACGAGTGCGAGGCACCCGTGTCGAACAGAGTATAGGCGGGCTTGCCGCTGATGAAGACTATACCTGGGACGGTTAAATGTCTTAGTATTTTATAATGAGTTTTCTTTCCTATTCATTCTACTAGTGCAGTTCTACTTATTGGGCAATTGAGAACGGGAATTCAATTTAATCAATTTAAACATCTTGGCGTACCTATTATGACCTGCTCTAGGTTCCGAGGCTGCGCCAGGTCCAAAGCATACAACTGCTCCCTTTCTTCCCTACGATCCCCTCCCTGGTAACCACGTCCTCGGTCGTGTCCTCGGCCTCTGAAATGCTGAGCAAGTGGGCCACCCTGTGGTGCTGGAGGTGGTGCCCCCCTCATGGGGCAGTTTCTCCGGAGGTATCTAACCTGATGACAATGGAAGCACTTTGGTGGGGGATACGCCATACCCCCGGGTCTCGGCATCTCCTGCATCCAAAGAGGTTGAGGGGCCAATATCACATGATCGCTCGGCTCCTGCCTCACTTCCTGACGAGGCTGGTCCTCTGTCCTTCTCCCATCTGGTATAGCACCTCGCCGCTGATCACTTCTAGCTCTTTGGCCCTGATCCTTCGTTTGCCGCTTCTGACCCCGAGTGGTGTGCCAACCAGCCTCAATCCTCTTTGCCATCTCCAAAATCTGGGAGATAGGCCCGTCAGATACAAACAATAAGGCCTCCCTCAACTCCTCTTTCAGACCCTTATAGGACCTCTTGATGTATCCTGTTTTGTCCAGCTGGTAAGAACCTGCATATCGAGCCAAATGGTCGAACTCCTGATGGTACTCCACCACCGTCTTGGTGCCCTGCTTCAGCTGTAAGAACCGTTCCTCCAAGTCATCCCTGGCCAACTGCAGAACAAAATGCTCCAGCAGCGTGGCCCTGAACTCTTCCCAGGTAATTTTTGCAACCTCCCTATCGGCAAACGTCGTGTCCAGCAGCGTCTTCCACCACCTCTTGGCATGGGACTCCAGGCAAGATACCACCAAAGCCACCCTCTCCTCCCAGGGGCACCGTATCCCGGTCAGCATTTCGTATATAATATCCAGCCACTCTTCCGTCCGAACTGTCGACTCTGTCGCCAAATAGGACGGGGGAGAAAGTCCTCGGAAGGTGCTCAACCAGTTGGCCCCCGAGTTTGGCTGCAGAGCCGGAGCCTGTTGAGTCAGGAAGGCCTCAAGGATAGCTGTAAGAGTTTGCCCCATGTCTGACTGAAGGAAAGGAGTGGGGACCGGGGGAGGTGGTGCAATGTCCGGGGTCTGCTGGGCTCTGCCTTGCGGTGTAGGCTGTGCTGGGGGCTGCGTAACAAAAGTCAATTGTAAGTAATCGACTCAACCTAATTAAAGTGGACAATTTATATGTGATCCCTCATATGGGCACACCACTGCTTCCGCTGCTTAGTTTTTCCCCAAACTAAACTCGCGCGGGGGTGACCCAGGGTTGTGGACTGCTACTTTTCGATCGAGGCCTGCTCTGATACCACTTGTAAGACCCCCTCCCCCCCCCCCCCCCGTTTTTTCTTTTTAAAACACCGGGGTCTTAGGCCCAGAACCGCCGCTTTGCGGTGACACCTTCGCACCCGGGAAGGTCATCACTACATAACGCCGATTCTGCCGGCCAAATCGATCACGACTGTAGCAAAATAATAAAGCAAGTCCACAGCAATCACATATATAGTAAATAAACTCCACGAAGGGAGTATCCACAGATATACAAAATACTAAAATCATGGGCTCATGCCCAGTACATCATGTCCTCACTACATTTCTCTCATCGCTAGAGCAAACTAATATAACAACTAGCGTTCAGGACTCACAGTCCCTGTCGTCTGAACTCCGGAACTAGACTGCACAATCTCCAAGCGTGCCGACCTGCGGGGCTGCTCCTCTATGCTGGGCTCCACGGTCCCCTAAATGATGTGGTTCGAAAACCATTAGTCTAAAAAACTAAGTCCTATCATCCTCCACCCCTTCCCTCATGGCTCCTAGGCACCGAGCGGAGAGGAAGAAAGGGGAGGACTTGAAGGTGGAGAATAATTAAAAAAAACAGATGGCAGCGGACCTATAGTAGCAATTCTATAATAGATATTGACAATAAGATGAAATATGAAAAGTAACATTCACTTATCTGAGAACACATAAGCCAAGGGGTCTTCTGCAAGGCTCCCATCGTATAAAAAGTCTCATACCAATTTATACGTTGTGGTGTCGGTTATCAAACAACGGCAAATATATATTAAAATTGACCTTAATTTATAAACTTCTCATACAAGCTTATAGACCAAGGGGTCATTTTGCAGGTCCTAATGTATAAGCGTCTCATTCCACTTATACCTTAGGTGTCAGGGATTAAATAAATCAATTATGATATGACATGCAAGTGGGTATGATGGAACATGCAAGTGCAACACACACACCCGACTCTGTGCACACAGACCTTTAGTTCCTCCTTTCTGGAGCTGTAACCTCCCAGGATACCTCCGTAGTGGCAGACGGATGAGGTGGGTTGGGCCTCGCCCACCTCTAAACCAGTAAAGCACTACCGGCCAGACCTATCGTACGTCTCAATGCTTGGTGCACGAAGCGGACTCCTGCGTACTCTTGCAGGCTGGCGCACCGGACTTCTGTTGGCGAAGTGCTAACCACACTTGCCGAGTCAGCATATTGGCGTCGGTGCATCGACCCTCCAATACCGAAGACCCACCACCTTAATTTTCTTTCATTTTATGCACATGCAAATTTATCGTATTCAAAACCGAGCCGAAGCTCCCCGGACCATAATGTCCATCTCAAACAATCGAGCCGAAACTCGCCGGGCCATCCCGCCCCTCACAAGTATCAACCGAGTCAAACCAACTCCCCGAGACACCGAGGTGTGTGAAAGTGAACCCCTAATTATTCTAGTTACTCTTTAAGATTTATCACTCCTACCGTTTACATTAGCCCGGGACTGCCCAAGGTATACCCCGTGAAGGGCTCTCGAAGGCACTTGGAACTACGATGGGATTACGCCCAAAGCTCCCTTTCGCAATGCACTTACTATTATTGGTTGCTACCCGATTTCCCGACCCTTAATTAATATTACTGAATCTAGTCCTAGTACATTAAACACTTCCTCCCTACGGGGAAGACGATCTTTCGTCGATCCCGGGCACTGCCTAACTCTAGCCAATCCAACACTCTACTATCATATCTTCCAATGGTGAATATATTTTTATCCATCCAAACCAGGCAACCACTAATTCCCAACTCATGCGCTCAAATAATACTCCAACATGGTTTCTGCAGTTTTTACTATATGCAGACCACTTAAGCTATATGACTCGTAAAATGGGAGGTACACCAAATAATCATCCAGTACCCCTATGATAATTATTGGAGGGCCATTATGAGCTTTGTGGACTAAATCCAGAGTTTCACAATTTTCCTATTTATCTGATAAGTTATATAATTAATTTTGTAGCCAAAAATCCTATGTTTGAACATGAAGTACCAATTTCAAATAAGATAATATTCCACCAAATTTTTGTTAAATACAATAAGAATATATAACTCAAAATCCAAAGCCTCAAAACTTTCCAGTAGGGTTTAACCCCCTTAAGTTTAATTTCAAATATATCTCATGATAATTTATTTTAAGAGAATTTACAGCATTAATAGTTCCAAAACTTCAGAGAAAATTCATAAATGATTGTAAGGGCATATAAGTACTCTAGATCAAGTTTCATATTTTATCATTGAATAATAAAGTCTATACTTGATTTTCTCATAAAATTCCAAGTTAATGGGTTAATGAACAAAGTATACCAATTATCCATCTAAAAATTCCAAATAAATTCTCACATGAGCATAATGAACTAGGAACACTACTTATCAAGTTTCATAATTTTTCATCAAATATTGAATTCTGTAAGAATTATTTAGCATATTCCCAAAGTTATGAACTTGTGAAGTAGATACCCTAAATATGTATTCAAAACTTCTATTAAAATTCATAGATGATCAATATGGTCTAAAACTACCTCGACCAAATTTTCATGACCTTTCAATGGGCAGTGAGATCATAATAGTCAAATTATTAATTAGGGTTATCCCAATGGTTACAAATGAAGTGCTAAAACTATTGGTCTAAAATTCCCAAATAAATTACCAGAGGCTCAATATATCGTTATTCCCACACTACCCAAATTTCATTATATTTCAAGGAGTTTTGCTAACCTAATTTAGCACTACAAGTTTTATGCCCTAAGCTAGGGTTTGAGTTTTGTGGGCCCTAACCTTTTAAAAATCCTTTAAGATTTTTACCATAGGTGTTTATCTACCCTAGGACCCTCCATACAAAATTGCAAGTTCATCCAAGGTGTTTAGGACTCATGCCCTTCACAAGGCACAAAGGTCCTTCCTTAGGGTTTGGCCTAGGATCTTAGGGCAAATCAATTCCAATCTACCCCACATTCCATGGGGAGATGCTAAATGCTATACCAAGTCAGTGGCCCAAATTTCAGCCTCTTCTGAGGGGGTTTGGTCACTCAAAATCAAAAGTGCACTTTTTGACCAAAATACCCTCATTAAGGTAAAGTTAGGGTTAGGTCAATACCTATTCAAAACACATCCAAATTAGGTGAAACTTTATACAGATACATAACCTGAGGCCAGGGACCACTCCCCAAAATTTGGGAGGGTTTGGAGGTAATTAGACCACCTAATTAAATTATCCTAGTGAAATTAAATAATTTCCATAACTATACAAAAAGTATCCCCAAAAATTCCCATTTTTGGGCAGCACCTTGATAGGGTTAAGAGGGACTCCCTGCCAAAAGTTCAACTCATTTGGGCTAAAGATAAAGTGTGGGCACTCAATTTAATTTCTGCCTAGCCCTATGTGTAGGCCCCACTAAAATGGGTGCCCTAGTCAAACTAGGCACCTAAATTAATGGTTCAAACTAATTTTACAATAACGTAGACCCAAAAGGCTACAAATCATGTGTTGAACATTTTCTCATATAGTGCCTCTGTATATTTTTAAAAATTAAGAACATTAATTACATAATGTGTGACATAAATCATAAAAATGAAATTTATAAGACTATAGTTTGAAATCTGATTTAGCACGAATCTTGGCGCGTATTTGACGGGATCCCTTCATCTTCCCCGTTCAGCCAAAGGTTGGGATTTCTCCTGCCTGGAGCTCCTTCCAAGAGCTGCCGCCGGCGTTCCGGCCACCTCCCAGGCCGGCCACCGCCACCACCACCTCCGTTGAGGTGGTGGCCGTCGCCAGGCGGCGGCACAGCCGCCGGAGAGCCCTATTCCGGCGGTTTTAGCAAGAGAAATTTCGGCCAAAAACCATGGAAATCCCGGATTAGATCGGGCTCAATTGAGCCCGAACCTTGGACCTAGTGATTGCTAAGATCTATACACGAGAGAAGGAGTGGAGGAGGACCTTGCTGGGCGGCTGTAGCCTTGCCGATCGCCGAGAAACCATTTTGGTGGTGGTGGTGGTCGGATTTCTGCAACAACACTATGAAACTGCTTTGCCATTATTGACCTCTAGTCAACATTGGCGACCATGGTAGGTGGGGGAAGAAGCCTGGCTCCAGCCAGTCAAGGAGTAGCTGGTTGAACTCCCCTTGTCCTGGTGAGTTGAATGGGGGGTTGGGGAAGGTTGGGGAAGGGAAAGGATGAGCCCAAGTCTTCCTCCATTTCTTCTCTTCTCTTTCTCTTTCTTCCCTTTGAAGCTCTTTCTCTCTCCCATTCACCAAGCTGAATTTTGACTCCTACCTAACTCAATGGCAGCCCACATGTTTATTTCACCCATCCAAGCAAGGTTAGCCCAAGTGAATTGGGCTTGAGCTTGAGTTAGCCCATTTGGGCTAGCTTGACCCAAACCTAGGCTAGGGTTGACCTTGGATAATTTGGTCTTGAGGTTTCCCCTAATGGGTCCTTGGTGACCCATTGGCCTCTCACTAGGGTTAGGAAGGTATGTGTGAGGTCCACTTGTCTAAGGGAACTTCAATTGGCCCTTGTGTAGGTCAGTTTGACCCAATTAGGATTAGAGTTGACTTTGGTCAACCTAGCCCCTTGGGTGGGCCCCAATGGGTCCTATGTGACCTATTGGCCTCACTCTAGGGTTAGGAGAGCTTGGGTGGGGTCCACTTGGCAAGGTAATTTCAATTGGCCCTTGTGTAGGTCAGTTTGACCCAATGTAGATTAGGTTGACCCATTTAGGGTTAGAGTTGACTTTGGTCAACTAAACCCTTTGGGCTGCCCTCCTTGGGTCCTTAGTGACCCATTGATCCCTCTTTAGGTCTAGAAGGTCCTTGGTATGGTTAGTTGGGCACATTAGAGGTCAACTGCCCTTGATTAGGGCACCTTGCCCTATTTAGGCCTATGGTGGTCCTAGGTCAAATTGGCCACCTGGGGTTGACTCCAATGGACCCTTAAGGCTCTAGTGGACCCTCTAATGGGTTAGTGAGACCATGTTGTGGTCTTGGAGTCTTGGTGAAGCCCCATGATCATCTTTAACCAAGAGTTAAGAAATTTATTATGTATAGACCATAGTGGTCTCACCCACATTCTTAGGTTTACTTGGTCTTCTTGGGCTTCCTAGGGTTTTTTCATGACCTAGTCATGACCAAAACCACTCTTAGGGGTCTAGTTAGAAATGTGATGTTACAGACTGGGAGAGTGATGGTGCCCATGACTGGTACTGGAGCGTCCCCTGAAACATGTGCGCTGGCAGATGCTAGCTCAAGGTTGCCCGTGGACAATTTGAGTCGGAGTAATGTGGATAAAAACAGCACATTAACACCCAGCTCTCTGTCCACTAGGACTTGTCTTAGTTCGGTGGATGGCTTGCCAATTCTAACGGTTATACATCTCATGCCCTGACTAGGAGGCGATCTCTTTTTTGATAAGAATTGATCAACCGCCCCCAGACTGGCTAATCGCTTGATTTCTTCCTTCAGCCGATTGCACCCGTTGGTGTTGTGACCTGGTCCCTGATGGTACTCGCAGTATTTTGACAAATCTCCTCGGCCGGGAGCGAGCGACCTGGGCCTGTGCAAGGCTGGATGGTCGCGAATTGCTTCAAAGATCTTGCTCTGAGGGGCGTTGAGTGCTGCAAGCTGGCGCAACATCTACTGATTGCAGTTTCTCTTATGATAAAGGTACCTATTGTTCTCTAGCTACCTTTTCTGGACCTTATTTGGACTTGGATTTTCTGGTGAGGGCTCTCTGATTATGGCAAACCTTTTGATAAAGAGAGTTACGAGCTCGATGTAGCTGCTTATCCTTTCCTCCTGTAAAGAATGAACCCAGGCTCGAGCTTCCCCTTTCAATGTTGTCGGGAACGTCTGGACCATTAATTGATCTGAAGCATTGCGCGCGTGCATGACAGCTTTGAAACATTCGACGTGTGTCCATGGGTTGTCGGCTCCGCTGAAGTTGTGAATTTCAATGTCGTCTTTCGGGTCTGGTTCTGTCCCGGAGCCAAATGAGCCGCAGTTAGGCAGGTGTTTGCTTGGCCCCAGGTTCGTGGTCGAGGCATCGAGTGTCGCCCTGCTTCCGGGATCCCCCTCACAATGAGGATTGTCGAGGTGGTGATCATGCATCTCCTAAAATGGTGTCACGGGCGCGGGGGAGCTATCTGTGCTTGAGAACTCCTTCTCAATATCGTATTCCTTATGTGGGCAGTGTCTGGTTGAAGCTGAGGGTTCTCCTGGTGGTTGTACGTCGGCTTGCTTGAATGGTTGATAAGCTCTCAACAGGTGGGATGTCGGATACTTCTGCGTCATGCCTGTGCGGGCGGTACTCAAAGGGGGATGTTCTTGAAATGGATGTTGCCCCCCAGTCCCCCGGGGTCACGGCGACAGTTTTCTCCACGACACTTGACTTGACGCCGCTCTTCTTGTCTCTCGATGGCTTGTTCCTCTTGTTGCGGAGCTTCTTGGGTCGGACGATAATTTGGCTGCGGCAGGGGGATGACTGGTGCCGCTAATCTTCTGAGTAGAGTGAATATTTCGATATGTTGTTCCTCCATTTGGCGGACGCGTCTCTCTAGGGCGTCAACAGTCGCGTACGCAGCTTTTGCCTCTTTTGGCACGCTCGCTAGCGAGTGGGTGCGTGCTGGTTTGGTGGGTCTTCCGAGGATGACTCTTTCAGCAGCGTGGGCGCCTCTTTTTGCCATTGGAGCAGGACTTTAAAGCGGCTAAGATGGTGATCTAACTCCGTCGAAGGATGTTGGGAATCGTGTTCCCACAGACGGCGCCAAGCTGTTGCGGACTAACTCGATGCCCCGGTCGGGCCGGATTTTGTTCGGACCGCCTTAGCTCACGAGGGGGTCGAGCACGCACACAGTCAATGCAAGTAGAAAGTTGACACCAGATGTGATGACGCGGAAAAACCCCTTAAACGGGTAAAAAACCACGTGACCGGGTTTGTGTCGGTCAAAGTCCACTAGATTTTGGTGTTTACGGTATGTTGGAGAATCAGGGCGACAGACCGCTCCCGTTACAGATTGGGGGAGAGAGAGAGAGACTACGACTCCCGGCGGGAAACAGGCTGCGCCGCGGGAGTAGCTTGGACGTTGGAATGCGTGGGATGGTCTCAGTGCTCTGGCTCTTCTGGTTGCGTTCACTTGCTGGCTGCGATCGTCTTCCTCCTTTGGCTCTTGCGAGGACTTGGACGTTTTCCTGCTGGCTACGCGGTGGTGGAGCGTTGGTGGCTACACGGTGGTGGAGCGCTGGTGGCCGTGGGCGGCCGCTGGTGGTTCACAGCGACTCGAGGCCGACGCCGGGAGAGGAGACAAGAGAGCACTTACTTGAGGAAGAAGAAAGCCCCGGACATCAAAAGGTGAAGAATGAAGACCCCCTGTGGTCCTATTATAGCCTCCAGGGGAGGGTCATGGTGGGCCCCACCATTAAAGTGGTGGGTTAGTGGGTGGTTACCGTCTTGATCGGATGGCGAGGAGAGCCTCCCCTCGATCGGACGGTGGGGAGGTCGTCCACGGCGACGGGCCGCCACGGCGGCGGGCGGCCAGCGGCGGCCGACGGGCGGCGGTCGGCGGCGGCCGAGCGGCGGGCCGGCGGGCGGCGGCGGAGGAGACGGTCGGCCGGCGGCTGCAGCGGCTGCAGCCGGCCGGCGGGCGGCGGTCGGCCGGCGGCGGCCGGCGGTGGCGTGCTCCCGGCGGTGATTGGCGGACGGCGGGCGGCGGCGGTTGGCGGCAGACGGCGGGCGGCGGCGGTTGGCGGCGGCCGGCGGCGGCGGCCGACCAGCATCGGCGGCCGGCCGGCGGCGGCGGCGGTTTGCCCCCATGGGG
This sequence comes from Platanthera guangdongensis, assembly GCA_039583875.1. Classification (NCBI taxonomy): domain Eukaryota; kingdom Viridiplantae; phylum Streptophyta; class Magnoliopsida; order Asparagales; family Orchidaceae; genus Platanthera; species Platanthera guangdongensis. The sequence continues at coordinate 261,235,987 of CM077150.1, forward strand.
TGTGTGGCGGGCCCCACCCCCATGATTTCGTCCTCATGAGAGTTCATGGAGGGGGTGGGCCACCCATGACCCATTTTTGGGGGAGATCATGAGGGGCTTCTCTCCTATAAATGAAGGTGGAACCCATCAGGAACTGTGAAGAATAGTGGTAGAACAAGGATTTTGAAGTCGCACGGGCACAATCTAAGTACTGTCAATTCGGGAGATTCGGGGGGCAGCGCACCCAGAGTGGGGGTTCGGGGGCAGCGTCGCAGAAATTTTTTTTTTTTGCAAAGATATTTTTGTAAGGAAAATATTGAACACAATATTACAATCAAAAATTGAACACAAAATTACAAAAGAAAGGTTTAGATCTGAAAAACTTACAATTCAACAAGATACTTTCCGTTGACACATGCTCTGAAAACGTGAAATAATAGTTTCTGTTGTAATAGTATCTGCAACTTTTTTTTCAATGTAAGCAACCAAGCAATCATTCATTCATTCATCCCGCATTCTATTTTGCAACCGATTCTTTATGATCTTCATTGCAGAAAACGTTCTTTCAACAGTAGCTGTAGTAACTGGTAAGAGACAAGCCAACTTCAACAATCTAAAAACTAACTGATAGTGATTATCTTTTTTTAATTGAACCATTTTTTTCAGAAGGTCATTAATTCCTTTAACATCAGAAAATGTGTCCGTTGATGTACATTGCATATCAAAAATATATATGTTAAGTTGTCCTTCAAATAACTGCAACTCTATTGGCGTAAAATCATACGGATATAATGCAGCAAGATGAAGTAATTTTTGTTTATCATAAGAACTAAAATGATCATTTGGGTCTAGACAAGCAACACATAAGAGTAATTCTGTGTTTACTTCATCAAAGCAATCATTTAACTCATTTAGCATCCAATCAAACACTGCATTAAAAATTTCAATCCTGAAATAATGTTTATATGTAATCTCATGTGCATTGCGTCTTGATCTACCTTGCTGAACAAACTTCTCTTCCATATTTACAACTTCTATGTCATGTTTTCTACAAAAAGTTGAGATTTCGGCTATAAATATTTCTCACTTGGCTTTATCATTTTTCATCTTCAATAATAATAGTTTTGAAAAATTTACGAAATGCATTGCATTTACAATATCTTGATCTTTCCTCTGTAATGCTTGGGATAGTTCATTTGTTTTTGACAAAAAGTTTTTCATCAAATGAATAACAAATGCAAATTTAAAAGTCAAGATAACTTGGACAAGTGTGTTTGACATTCCTCTTTGGTTTCCATCTGCCCCATCAACTATGATAATCTTCAGCATATCAACAATAGAAGAGAACATTCGAATAAAATTTAAAGTTGTGTCATAATGTGACCCCCCACCTCGTGTCACCAACGCGTTTGAGCTCTAAAGGATGATTCAACCCTCTTCCACTTTCCAAGTCCCCACATCCAAGCTCTGTAGCAACTCGATAAACTTCCAAGGCTCTAAGAGAATCACGACGTTTGCAAGAGCCACCAACAACATTCATTACTGTGTTAATAAGTGTGAAAAGCTCAGCAATATCAGAATTTTTTTCTGCAACAGCTACCAGTACCAATTGCAGTTGATGTGCAAAACAGTGAACATAGAAAGCGCAACTGTTCTCATTCAAAATTAAAGCTTTTAACCTCATGAACTCTCCTTTCATATTGCTAGCACCATCATATCCTTGCTCACGCAATTTAGAAATACTAAGATCATATCTCATAAATAAATGATATATAGTTGTTTTAAGGGATAACGCGGAAGTATCTGCTACATGAACAAACCCAAGAATACGTTCTGTGATCGTGCCATTTGAATTAACATTTCATAAAACAACAGACATCTGCTCTTTTGTAGATACATCACGTGATTCATCCACTAAAATTGTATAACAGTCTTCTCCAATTTCTTGAACAATTTTATTTGTTGTCTCTATTGAATTGCTGATACTATTTCTTTTTGAATCTTAGGCGATGTAAGTTGACAGTTTTGATGAGCATTTTGTAACAAAACTGAGTTGATGTCATGATTATGTGATGCAAGAAACTCCAAAAGCTCAAGAAAATTTCCTCTGTTGGTAGACTCTTTATTCTCATCATGACCACGAAAGGACAATCCTTGTCGTAAAAGAAATCTAACACAATCGATTGAAGCATAAAAACGAGCGATAATCCAAACCTTGTTGTTCATCTTATCTTGAAAAGTAATTTGAACACCTTGTTTTTGATTCATCAAAGACTCGCATAGTTTTCTAGAATCATTGTGTGAAGTAGTGTGACTTCTGACATGTTTGTCCAATACTGATTTATCTTTCCAATTTCTAAAGCCTCTCGTGGTAAAAGTAGGCTCACAACCCCTTTGAGGAAAAATATAACAGTAAAGGCAAAATGTTGCATCTTTTTCTTTGCTGTATTCTAACCATCCTTTAAACTCGTTAAACCAATTTTTATTAAAATATCGAGCTTTGTTTCTGATTTCTATTTGGGGAAAACTTTCTATATGGGGTTGACAAGGACCCTTTTGCAAATAATATCTTCGTATAGACTCTTTAATATTTGCATCGTAGGAGTTAATAGGAAGTCTTAAGCCCGGGTCTGAAGGTAGATCTTCAATTTTGAACTCGTCTACGCGACTTCGTTTACCAATTGCAACTAACTCATGAGAATCTAACGAACTTTGACATGCTCCTTTTTTAGAAAAAAAATTCTCCATTGCACTAACTAAAACGCTGCATAAAATTGACGGGACATTCCCGTTAGCGCGACTAGAACTAATCGATATGCACATCACAAACATCACCGATCCGGGCTTACCGCCACGGGTAGGCTTCACACAGCACGCCTAAATCCAGACTTGCATGTCGGATTACTAATGCAAAAAATATGCCGGGGACGGACACAATCGACCCGGAGGTTTGCAATGAACCGAGGGAGACACACACCGTGTCCAATTGAAGGCGGGTGGCCCTCATAAGCAAACTAAAAAAAAATCGGGGAACAAGAGTAATTACCAATGGTGTGTTCCAGGCTTCCAGCAACACAAGACGATTGGAGCTCCAAATCAACCCTTCACGATGGATTCCAGCAACACAATGGTGTGTAACTAATATTAAAATGCTCGAAGATTAGCACAATGGTGCGTACAAATCAATCTTTCACAAAAATCTGGACTGATTTAAGTCCAGATTTCTGGACTGATTTCAGTCCAGATTTCATAGTGAAATCTGAACTGATTTCAGTCCAGATTTCACTGTGATTCGGATGGTTGCCACAGATTTCAGTAGAAGAAGAAGGAATGTAGAGCTCGAAGAAGAAGAAGGAATGTCGAGCTCGACGAAGAATGTCAAGCTCGATGAAGAATGTCGAGCTCGACGAAAAATGTCGAGCTCGACGAGCTTGACTGCTTCGTCGAGCTCGACGAAGCATGGCGAAGCATGTCGAGCTCGACGAAAAATGTCGAGCTCGATGAGCTCGACTGCTTCGTCGTGCTCGACTGTTTCGTCGAGGTCGACTGTTTCGTCGAGGTCGGCTGCTTCGTCGAGGTCGACTGCTTCGTCTAGGTCGACTGCTTCGTTGAGGTCGACTGCGAAGAAGAAGAAGAAACCTGCGACGATGCGATGACATCAGGTGCGACGATGCGACGGGATCGGGTGCGACGGTATTGGGTGCGATGATGCGACAGGATCGGGAGCCTGCCTGCGACGGGATCGGGAGCCTGCCGGCTACGGGATCGGGAGGAAAGGAAACTTAATACCTAATTTACCGCTAAAAAACCGGTCGGGCACGTGCCTTACCGTGCCCAGACCTGGTTCCGCCCGTGGTGAAGAACTTTGGTTTGGGTGTGATTTTTACATTTTATTATCCGGACCGGAACCAGAACCACAACATACAAGTGTCTAGCGGTTTCAAGATTTTTGGACCCGATCTGAACCGGATCGAAGTAGAACCAAACCACAACCCGTCTATTATTATTAATTTTATTATAATATTATTATAATTTTATAATCTATCTATAATATTTATACTTACTATTAGGGGTGAAACTGATACAGTTTGAAACCAAACCATAATTGCACCAAAATGGGTCGGTTTTGGACTGAACAAAACTGCACCGCACCAAAACCGTGTGGTATGGTTTGACATTGGTGCAATTTGAAGTCAGTTTTTGCAGTACAGTTTTGATTTTTATACATTTATATAATATATTTTAAATTTTACTCACATATTTTCCTGAAATATTTTATTTTAAAAATAGAAAAGGTATACAATTACTATTAAATAGTAATTATGAAAAACACAACTAATTTTAGCCGATTATTATGGTTGCGAAAGCTGACGAGATGCGCGCAAGCCGACTAGACGTTGTGACAAGTCTTTGCGCGTAAGAAGGTGACAGATACTAGCCCACAGATCGTGGAAGAGACTGATGATGAGTACGCAACTTAATTATTTTGATTTCATTGTTGTTTTGAGTTTTACTATTTGCATACCACTTTTATTTCATTATGTCAAGCTTAATTTTGTTTTAGTTGGAACTCATTTGAACCGGACCGAACCACATAGAAGCATGTCGACGAGACGCTCACAAGCTGACTAGACGTCGTGGCGAGTCTACACGCATATGAAGGTGACATATACTAGCTCACCGATCGAGGAAGAGACTGTCGAGTAGTGCGCAACTTAATTATTTTTATTTTGATGGTATTTTGAGTTTTTTGCAAATCGCTTTTATTTTATTCTGTCAAATTTGGTTTTGATTTTAGTTGGAATCGATTGGAACCGAACCGAACCGCATAGAACTGAACCGAACCGTTAGTGGCCGGTTTGGTTTTGGTTCTTGTTAAACCGGAACCGAAACCAGAACCGTTGACACGACGGTTCCAAAAATTATGACGGAACCAGAACCAGAACCGGAATCTATCAAATCAAATTAGGTTTTGCTTCTAACTTGAAGAACTGTTACCTTAGCGGTTCGGTTCACGGTTTTTATAGAACCAGAACCGAACTGGAACCGTGACAGGTCTAGTCAAGACTCAAGAGTATGGTTATCATAATTCTCAACAATGTTAATATTTTAATAAACTTATATATACGAGTGCCCGACACGGGGTCCGTCCCTATGATCAAGCATGACAATACCCGACCAGCTACGGCGGCCCCGAGCGGGTCGCTGTGGGTTGCCACCATAACATATACATAAGAGTGCTCAAAATGATCGTAGGAAAATATACATCAATATTATAATTTTTATTTTGCAAAACAATATACATTTTGACCTAAAATATTAATTTTGACTTTAATAAAGTTGATTGGATTAATGTCATCTTCTTGAAAATACCAATGATATGTCTAATGACAATCTTCCTTGAATAGATCGTTGACATGCCTAATGACAACCTATTATAGTAGGTATAGGAGCTCTACTAAAAACTTTTTGAATTTAGATGGTGTTGAAACTGAAAATCGGTCTCTTGTGGAGTTCACCCTTGGGGAAGGGGTGATCGCGCACCTACTTTGCTCCTGCAAGCAAAACAACAAGGGAAATAAGGAAGAACTGGCCCAAGGGCTCGGCGGGGAGGACCCACCACACACCCGGAAGATCTTAGAGCGCTTCTCCTCCTTAGCCAAAAGCCGAGCTAAGGTATCCTCAGAAAGCGCTTTAGAGATGGAGCAAGAGAGCACAAGAATTATACTTTCTGAGGTACCCCTTGGGTCCTATTTATAGATTTCTAAAAACGGCCTGCAAATAGCCAACTCCCGCTGTTCTGAACGGCTATGTGCAGTCTAGATTGGCCTACCAACTGCGTGACTCCACTGTTCTGAAAGGCTATGGGCAGGCCAGCTGGGGCAAAATAGTAAAAAGTACCTCATAGACCTGGACGAGCTGAGGAGCTCGGCCACCCCTAAAGGTCCTGCTCGCCTACTGTCTGCGAAGCTCTATAAAGTGAGTGCGAGCTGGCTACGTTGCTCGCCCTTCGATCTTCCTCCATTAATCGAGCTCAGCTCGACGAAGCCAGTGCTTAGCTCGGTGAGTGCCGAGCTCGGGGTCGACGAATGCCGAGCTCGGCCTTCAGATTTCCCTGCCGAGCTCGGCCTTCAGATTTCCCTGCCGAGCTCGCCTGTTGCCTTCAGATTTCCATGCCGAGCTCGTCTGCTGCCTGGGCGATCTGAACTGGCCGGTCTAGTTCCGGGCGACCCCACTCGCCGGATACGGGGTTGTACACAATCCACACTCTTGTTGAGCTTGACAAAGCTCGGAAAGAAACATCCAACCCCAAGTGTTTGGCGAGTGTGGGGTGAACCAGAGAGAATCTTCTGGTGGGGTCCACCTGTTGCTATATATATACACCTGCATACCTGCAGGACTCTTGTCATTCCCTGTGTTCTAGCCCTGCCTTGATGCTGATCGCAAAGGAGATCCAAGAGCGGCTCGCGCTGGTTCGCCAGACCACAGCTGCTCGCGTAGCTTCCCTGACTGCGGTTCTGCCCGCTGTCCCGCAGGGTGACTCGGCTAAGCCCAACTCCAAGAGGGTTAAATCGTTTCCTCAAGCGGCCAAGCCCATTTATGATGACTTGAGAGCCACCTTGGAGCATGGGACCGGCTCCTCCACTCTGCCTGTCCCTGAAAAGGGCAAGAATATTGTTGTCCTCTGCGATGGCCCGAACAGCCAGCTTGATGGCATGGGGGGCGCCACGCCGCGAGAATCCACCCCACGAGCCAATAGCACACTTAGTGACTTGCGATTCATAACTCCGGAGAATCGTCCCTGGGACCCGTCCCCCCCTTTGTGACCTTGGGGGTGAGCTCGCAGAAGCCGAACTCGCTGATGTACACCCCCTCCCCTCAGCGAGCTGTCATGACTACAGGGGCGGGTGTGGAAACCATCCTCATCCCGGGATTCGAGCTCCTCATAACGGGAACGCGCGACCCAGGCCATGGGAAGGACCTGCGGTTTGGCCCTCCCCGTAGATCCTTGGAGATGCCGAGCTCGTCAGGTAAACTTGGCCTTGAATTCTTGTCACGTGATTTTCCAGCACACCTCCCCTTGCTGATGTTTCTACCTTCACAGCTCCCCCCAGCCAATCCGCGGCCGAGGAGTCTTCGCAGGCAGCCCACTACTCTCCCCTCCCCTCCCCGAGCTCGTTGGACTCTTACTTAGGCCCTGAAGTGGAGCAAGACGAGCTGACGAGGAGGTGGGTCAAGCTCTTCAAGAAACTTGTGCGCGGATTGCGCGAGGTGCAGGAAGTCAACGAGGCATTACAACGCGACTACGTGCGCCTCGCTGACGAGGCACGAAGCGGCCAGGCTGGCGAGATGACGTCTCCTTCCCGGCTTCTAGATGAGATCGACGACGGCCTCTCGGTGGAGCAGAGGAATTCGGGGAGGATCCGCAAGCTTCTCCGCGCGCGGCAGTCTGGGGGGCGGGGAATGCGAGGCCGGGGTAGATAGAAGGCGGCTCCCATGCCGAGCCAACCGGCAGTCGCCTCCTAGTTTCCCCCCTGCCCGCATGCCCTACTTCTTTATTCATGTACTTGATTGCTGTAATAAATAACTTCAAACATTCTTAGATGTGTGGTATTTGAGTAATAATAATTATATTGCTTCTTATTAATCTTGGCTTGGGGTGGAATGCGCCGGAGGTTGGCGAGCTGGGGGTTGGCGAGCTGGGACGGCGAGCTGGGCCGATTGGACAGCTTGGCCCCTGATTCTTTTCTCTATAAATAGCCCCCCCCCCACCCCCACCAACACCGTACTGCTGCCTTAACTGTCTGCTCTTTCTCTCTCTTCTCGCACTTCTCTCTTTCAAACTCGCGCTCCACCCCTTCTTGCAAGCATGGGCAAGACGAATCCTGACGCCGACGGCTGCACCAAATGTGCCTAGCATTTCAGAGACTACTGCTTATTTGAGGGAAACACCAGCGAGGCCGAGCTCGCTGAATTTGTTGGCGACCATGTGCCGCCCGGCTTTGAAGCGCGCCGGCCCAGGGAGGGGGAGGCCATCAACTCCTTCTATGACGACGAACTCGTCTTCCCCATCTCGCACTTTGAGGTGGGGTTGCGACTCCCCCTTTGGCCGGAAATCCGCCAAATCTTGAAGTACTACGACTCAGTGCCCGCGCAGCTGAACTTGAATGCCATCGCCATGATGGTGGCGTTCGCGAGCTACCTCCGGCGAGAGAGGATAGAGTTCAAGCTGACAGTGTTCAGGAAACTCTTTTCCTACAAGGCGACGCCGGATGGCATTGCCTACTTCATGGGCTCGCCGATCAAGGTTCATGAGATCGCGAACAAGCACCACAATTGGATGACAAAGATCGTCTTCATCAAGGGCGATCTCGGTAACATCCCTTTCTCCCCCAGCAGAAGGCCGAGGAGGTTTACCGCCCGCCGGCCGTGTCCGGCAACAATGCCGACCTCCACAAGTTCTTCCTCCACAAGGACTTTAAGGTCGCCTTTTTGCGAAGGGGCCTCGACTCGCTTCGCCCCGTTCTGCCAGACGAAGGTATTGTTTTCTCCCCATTGCCAAGCTCGCTATATTGTCATGGAAATCTTCTAATTTTTCCAAGTTATTTTATGCAGGGGAGTGGTTAATCCCCGTGAACCCGCTATTTGCGGACTCAGGGTTATATGCGGACCCTCTCGCTTGCGAGAAGGCAGCAACGGCGGCCTTCCGAGACGAGGCGGCTCTCTCCAAACCCTCCTCCAGCAAGAGGCGACCTGAGGATGCGGGGTCGAGCCCGCCCCATCGCCAACAATTACCAAAAAAGATGAGGAGAGACATGGTGGCTCCGCGGGCGAAACAACATCAACAAAGCCCAAAATACATGAGCTCGCCCGAGGTCATCCCTGATGGGTCGCCGGAGAGCCCGCTCAAGGAGATCACCAGCACGGGGAAGGGAGGTGGCGAGACCCCTGCTCCTCCCGCGGTGACTTCTGCTCCTCCCGCGGTGAAGAAGGTGGCTCGCGATCCTGCTGCGCCAAAAGAACACCCCCTCTTCGGGTTTGGGGGAGGTGGAAGGACTCGCGGGCGAGCCTATGGTACAGTAGGACGAGCTGGCCCACCGAGTCTCCATATCCACCCTCCACCCCTCCTGGGCTGACCGCGAGTCTGCCACCGGTCATGCCTATACACTTGGCTTCGACCTATATGGCCGCGAGGACGTCGAGACCTACAAGAGACTCCCCATACGGCAGCTGGGCCATGAGGGCCTACAGGTCCATATGCGAGCCATAGATCTCCACCATATGGTGGTCCGCCGCAGCTTCAACCTCATCAACCTCTTCCAGAAGGCTGAGCAAGCTCGCGACGTCGCCAAGGACAAGGCTGTCGACCTGGCGAGGCAGCTCGACATTGCTGAGAATCTTCTAACCCAAGTCGTCGGCGGACTGGTAAGTATCGGGCTGTTGCCTATCCTTTTCCCCTTTTACTTAGGATTTTTTGCTCTGTTGCTAACTGTACTTCCTTTCTTATCAGGATGCCAAGGCTGCTGGGGAGTTGCGGGCTCGCGCTGCCGGGCAGGAAGAGGAGATCAGCCAGCTGCGTTCCCGCCTTGCCGAGCTGAGGGGATGAACGCAAAGCTAATGGAGGAGAACACGAGACTCAGCCGTGAGGTCCGCCGCCAGGCGGAGATCTTCTTCCCGGCTCACGACGTCGAGCCCACCTTCCCCTACAAGAGCCCGAGGATCTTCGGCGAGGCTGACGTCGCTGAGAGGTTGCGGATCAACTCCATCCAAACCGCCGAATTTACCTTCCAGATGATGAAGGATACATGAGTGCTGGTGGAGGGTTGCGAGGAGATCTCAGTCTGGGACCTAATGCCGAGCCTGTTCCCGGCAACGCCGCCCAGCGAGAAGGAGGATAGCCTTGACGCTCTCTTCGAGAAGGGCTTCCAGGACCTGTCCGACGAAGTGGGGGGGGGGGAGGATCACCAATCCGGCGTGGGGGGCAAAGGATGATCATGTATATATATATATATATATATATATATATATATATATATATATATATATATATATATATATATATATATATATATATCTCTTTTTTGTAATCTTATCGAGGCAAGCTCCACATGCAACTATGACCTTTTTAATTAAATACATTCTTGATGTTATTTGTCCATTTTTTCTATCTTTTTTATGTCTTTGCTGTGTCTTGCTCGCTCGCGAGCCCCTCCCTTGGCGAGCTCACGTAGATAGATTTTGCGAGTAGGATAGTTGTTAGAGCTCATTCCTGAGAGTACATTTTGAGAGCTTGCCGAATCTTAGATGATCTGGGATAGACTACTCGCCGCACTGGGCTCACCACCCCCAGCTCGCTCGCGAGCTACCCATAACCTTATCAATATAAGACCAAATTCACCAAATTTTCACGAGTAAAACAAAGTGGGGGGTGAAGCGTCCTAGCGGGATCCGCCTCCCTTCAGCGAGGTCCAAGGGCCCAGCTCGCCACCCTTCTACCGAGGCCGAGCTGAGTTGGCGAGCCCGGACTCGCCCATGCAGAGCTCCCTTCTCTTATTCTTAGAAGAAATGTCAAGCTTGTTAGACACCATCTAGAGAGTGTAGGACTTTCCGAGTGACTTCCAGCTCTGCCAGCTAGGTGAGAGCCTGACAGCGGGATCTGCTCGGGGTCCGAGGTAGACACCGAGTGACATTCAGCCCTGTCAGCTAGGTGAGAGCCTGACAGCGGGATCTACTCGGGGTCCAGGGTGGACACCGAGTGACATTTGGCCCTGTCAGCTAGGTGAGAGCCTGACAGCGGGATCTGCTCGGGTTCTAGGGTTGACACCATCGAGTGACTTCCAGCCCTGTCAGTTAGATAAGAGCCTGACAGCGGGATCTGCTCGGGATCCGGGTAGACACCGTCGAGTGACTTCTAGCCCTGCCAGCTAGGTGAGAGCCTGACAGCGGGATCTGCTCGGGGTCAAAGGTTGACACCGAGTGACTTCCAGCCCTGCCAGCTAGGTGAGAGCCTGACAGTGGGATCTGCTCGGGGTCAAAGGTTGACACCAAGTGACTTCCAGCCCTGCCAGCTAGGTGAGAGCCTGACAGCGGGATCTGCTCGGGGTCCAAGGTTGATACCGAGTGACTTCCAGCCCTGCCATCTAGATGAGAGTCTGACAACGGGATCTGCTCGGGGTCCAGAGTTGACACCATCGAGTGACTTCCAGCCCTGTTAGCTAGATGAGAGCCTGACAGCGAGATCTACTCAGGGTTTGGGTAAACACCGTCGAGTGACTTCCAGCACTGCCAGCTAGGTGAGAGCCTGACAGCGGGATCTGCTCAGGGTCTAAGGCTGACACCGAGTGACATCCAGCCCTGTCGGCTAGGTAAGAGCCTAACAGAGGGATCTACTCGGGGTCCAAGGCTGACACCAAGTGACATCCAGCCCTGTCAGCTTGGTGAGAGCCTGACAGCGGGATCTGCTCGGGATCCAGAGTTGACACCATCGAGTGACTTCCAGCCCTGCCAGTTAGGCGAGAGCCTGACAGCGGGATCTGCTCGGGGTCCAAGGCTGACACCATCGAGTGACTTCCAGGCCTGCCAGCTAGGTGAGAGCCTAACAACGGGATCTGCTCGGGGTCCAAGGCTGACACTGAGTGACATCCAGCCATGTTAGCTAGGTGAAAGCTTGACAACGGGATCTGCTCGGGGTCCGGGTAGACACGGTCGAGTGACTTCCAGTCCTGCCAGCTAGGTGAGAACCTGACAGCGGGATCTGCTCAGGGTGCAAGGCTGACACCGAGTGACATCCAGCACTGTCAGCTAGGTGAGAGCCTGATAGTGGGATCTACTTAGGGTCCAAGGCTGACACCGAGTGACATCTAGCCCTGTCAGCTTGGTGAGAGCCTGACAGCGGGGTCTGCTCGGGGTCCGGGGTTAACACCGAGTGACTTCCAGCCCTGCTAGGTAGGTGAGAAGGGAGCTCTGCATGGGCGAGTCCGGGCTCGCCAACTCAGCTCGGCCTCGGTAGAAGGGTGGCGAGCTGGGCCCTTGGACCTCGCTGAAGGGAGGCGGATCCCGCTAGGACGCTTCACGCCCCACTTTGTTTTACTCGTGAAAATTTGGTGAATTTGGTCTTATATTGATAAGGTTTTGGGTAGCTCGCGAGCGAGCTGGGGGTGGTGAGCCCAGTGCGGCGAGTAGTCTATCCCAGATCATCTAAGATTCGGCAAGCTCTCAAAATGTACTCTCAGGAACGAGCTCTAACAACTATCCTACTCGCAAAATCTATCTACGTGAGCTCGCCAAGGGAGTGACTTCCAGCTCTGCCAGCTAGGTGAGAGCCTGACAGCGGGATCTGCTCGGGGTCCGAGGTAGACACCGAGTGACATTCAGCCCTGTCAGCTAGGTGAGAGCCTGACAGTGGGATCTACTCGGGGTCCAGGGTGGACACCGAGTGACATTTGGCCCTGTCAGCTAGGTGAGAGCCTGACAGCGGGATCTGCTCGGGTTCTAGGGTTGACACCATCGAGTGACTTCCTGCCCTGTCAGTTAGATAAGAGCCTGACAGCGGGATCTGCTCGGGATCCGGGTAGACACCGTCGAGTGACTTCTAGCCCTGCCAGCTAGGTGAGAGCCTGACAGCGGGATCTGCTCGGGGTCAAAGGTTGACACCGAGTGACTTCCAGCCCTGCCAGCTAGGTGAGAGCCTGACAGCGGGATCTGCTCGGGGTCAAAGGTTGACACCAAGTGACTTCCAGCCCTGCCAGCTAGGTGAGAGCCTGACAGCGGGATCTGCTCGGGGTCCAAGGTTGATACCGAGTGACTTCCAGCCCTGCCATCTAGATGAGAGACTGACAACGGGATCTGCTCGGGGTCCAGAGTTGACACCATCGAGTGACTTCCAGCCCTGTTAGCTAGATGAGAGCCTGACAGCGAGATCTACTCAGGGTTTGGGTAAACACCGTCGAGTGACTTCCAGCCCTGCCAGCTAGGTGAGAGCCTGACAGCGGGATCTGCTCAGGGTCTAAGGCTGACACCGAGTGACATCCAGCCCTGTCGGCTAGGTAAGAGCCTAACAGAGGGATCTACTCGGGGTCCAAGGCTGACACCAAGTGACATCCAGCCCTGTCAGCTTGGTGAGAGCCTGACAGCGGGATCTGCTCGGGATCCAGAGTTGATACCATTGAGTGACTTCCAGCCCTGCCAGCTAGGCGAGAGCCTGACAGCGGGATCTGCTCGGGGTCCAAGGCTGACACCATCGAGTGACTTCCAGCCCTGCCAGCTAGGTGAGAGCCTAACAACGGGATCTGCTCGGGGTCCAAGGCTGACACTGAGTGACATCCAGCCATGTTAGCTAGGTGAAAGCTTGACAACGGGATCTGCTCGGGGTCCGGGTAGACACGGTCGAGTGACTTCCAGTCCTGCCAGCTAGGTGAGAACCTGACAGCGGGATCTGCTCAGGGTGCAAGGCTGACACCGAGTGACATCCAGCACTGTCAGCTAGGTGAGAGCCTGATAGTGGGATCTACTTAGGGTCCAAGGCTGACACCGAGTGACATCTAGCCCTGTCAGCTTGGTGAGAGCCTGACAGCGGGGTCTGCTCGGGGTCCGGGGTTGACACCGAGTGACTTCCAGCCCTGCTAGGTAGGTGAGAGACTAACAACGGGATCTGCTCGGGGTCCAGAGTTGACACCATCGAGTGACTTCCAGCCCTGCCAGCTAGGTGAGAGCCTGACAGCGGGATCTGCTCGGGGTCCAAGGTTGACACTGAGTGACTTCCAGCCTTGCTAGCGAGGTGAGAGCCTGACAGCGGGATCTGCTCGGGGTCTAGAGTTGACACCATCGAGTGACTTGCAGCCCTGCCAGCTAGGTGAGAGCCTGACAACGGGATTTGCTCGGGGTCCATCAAATGAATACATCCTATCATACAAATTACCGCAGTAGAATTAATATATTAAGAGATTTTATTAAGAACAAAACACCAATTACGTGTCTCAAGGACAAAAATGCCTCAAGTCATCACCGCTCTAGGTGAGATTTAGGGTATCGCCCTCCACATTTCGGAGTCGATACCCTTCTGATCTCAACGCCTCTTTTACAATGAACGGACCTTCCCAGCTGGGGTTGAGTTTCCCCACGATTGTCGACCTTCCCGCTACATCCACCTTCTTCAGCACCAAGTTCCCCTCTGCAAACTGTTTGACTCTGACGTGCTTGTCAAAGTACTTGGTCATCCTCCTCTTCACCTCTTCCTGTCGGATGGCGGAAAGGTCCCGCAGTTCCTCCACTATGTCAAGAGAGAGTCGTAACATTTCCTCGTTCTTGGCCTGCCATTCTTCCCTACCTTCCCCGGCTGCGACGACTCGAGGAGTTTGAACTTCAAATTCCACGGGGAGTACTGCCTCGCACCCATGGGAGAGCTTGAAAGGAGTCTCCCCTGTTGCTGTGTTGGGGGTGGTCCTCAGGGCCCAGAGAACCGCGGGAAGTTGCTCCACCCAGCTTCCTTTCAGATTTTTCGACTTTCTTATTTAGGAGGTTAACAATGATCTTATTGGCGGCCTCCACCTGCTCGTTGCTCCTGGGGTGGTGGACCGAGGCAAACCTGAGGTCAATCCCAAGCTGCTCGCAGAAACTAGTGAATTCCACGCTGGCGAACTGGGGCCCGTTGTCCGTGATAATGGCCTGGGGCAGCCCATGGTGGCAGATGATCTCCCCCAAAACAAAGTTTCTGATGACCTGGGATGTCACCTTGGCTAGCGCCTTCACCTCCAGCCACTTAGAGAAATAATCGATCATTACAAGCAGGAACCTCCTTTGCCCACTGGCCTGGGGGAACGATCCAACCAAGTCCATCCCGCAAATGGCAAAGGGTCAGGGGGTTGTGATACTCTTGAGTTGCTGAGCCGACTGTAGCTGGAGGGGAGCAAACAGCTGGCACTTGTGGCATCTTCTCGCGAACTCTCTTCCGGGTTCCTCCCCTTCTATTCTCGGAAGACCCTGTCCATCATCTTTTGATAGGTCGCCCCTGCGTTCTTCATCCCAAAGGGCATCATTTTATAGCAGTAGCACCCATCACCCATGATGAACAAGATGTCCTTGACGTCCGGGGGGTGCATCCAGATTTGATGATAATTCCACCGGTCGTCTCCCTTTTTAACCATGACCACGTTGGAGACCTAGCTGGGGTATTGGATCTCGGACATGAAGCCGGCCTTGAGATGCTTTGTCACCTCCTCTCTGATGGGGTCGGCGAGCTTGTCTGTGGTGGACCTCTTCTTTTGTTAGACGGGGCGTGCTCCCGGGTCCAAGTTGACGCGGTGGCAAGCCACATCTTCGTCAACCCCCGGCATCTCTACGATACTCTATGCAAAGATGTCCACGTTCTCCTGGATGAATGCCAGCATCCTGCCTTGGTCCTCCGGGGTCAGCCCTCCGCTGACGCGGACCTTCTCCACCCTGCCTCTACGGGTGATGACCTCCAGCTCCACCACCTCTTCTGCAGCCTCCAACCTGGACTACTCCCCCCATTCTTCTACATCCCTCTCCTCTAGAACGAAGACCTCCGCCTCCACCTCCTCTTCCACGGCCATCGCCTCGGCCGACTCCTCCCGGTCTCCTCCTGCCACCTCAACCTCGGTGCAGCTCTCTACCTCCAGCTCCTCCCTGCCAGCTTCCTGCTCCTCCTCCTCCATCCTGCACTCCATCTCCTCGGCCCCCGCTTGCCAAGAGATGGAGTTCACGGCGGTGATGTAGCATTCTCGTGCCACCTTGGGATCCCCCCTGACCAGGACCTGGATCCCCTCGGCATTGAACTTTAAGCACTGATGGAACGATGAGGGGACGCAGCGGAAGGTGCTGATGAGGGGCCTCCCGAAGATGGCATTATAACAGCTGGGGGCATCCACGAAGATGAACCTGCAGTTCCTGGACTGCCCCCCCCCCCCAGGGTGACATGGAGCTCCACCCCTCCTTACACCTCCTTCCTTTCCCCCGAAAATCCAAACAAGGGCCCATCCGAGGCCAACACCCTCTTTGCCTCCACCTTCATCGCGTCAAACACCTTCTTAATGACGACGTTGATGGAGCTTCTGTTGTCGACGAGGATCCGGGAGACGGTAAAATTTTTGATGGTTGTCTGGATGACCAGCGCATCGCAAAATGGATCCTCATGATCCGGCATATCGCTCTTCGAGAAGGTGATCCTCTCTTCTGGGGGTGGGGTTTGGGATGTGGAGCCAACACTCCGACGATACATGGTATGGAGGCTCGCCCTCTGGGACGCCTCACCCCCCCTGTGGATCACTCTCATCCCTCCTCGGGTCCCGACATCTACCCGGTCTTCACAACGGTCCTCCTCCGCCCGAGGCAGGACCTCCTCGATTCTCACTTCCTGGCACCCCTGCTGCTGCTGCCGCTGCTCCCTGTTTCCCGTCATTTCGAGGAACTCCGAGCACGTGGTTGTAGCGTGCCCTTCCTCTTGATGGAAGTCGCAGTAGGGCAACTCCACCCTAACTTCTCTTCTCCTCCTCCTTGCTACTCTCCTCCTCTCCCCTATGGCTATGGTCATAGCCTATTCTTGATCGGGGAGTCGAGGCCTCTGGGCCTGCCTCTAGCCCGGGGGGTGGAATTGATCTTGCCCCCCTTGATGGAGGTCCCTTCCTTAGTACCCTCTATGTGGCCCCTGCTCTTGCCACTCGGGCCTCCAGCCCAACCAACGGTCTAGCTCCTGACGTCCCCACCTGGGCTGCTATTGTCCCTGGAGCTGCCTCTGCTCCCTCTGCTGGGGCTCGGCTCTCCTCTCCTCCTGCCCTCTTCTGCCTCTTGGCTCTCTCTCTCTTCCTTCGTGGCCCACCTAGCCTGCTTTCGGGCGAACTCCGGATTTGACGTCTCCCCATCAACTTCACTCGTCGCCCTCTCCATCAGCTCCTCGTAGGAGAGGGGGGCACTCACTTCAGCTCCATCCTGAAGAAACCCTGCTGCAGTCCCAGAGTGAAAGCCATCATCAGACTGTGGCCCGACATCTCTTGGACTTGGGTGACCTCCTCCTGAAACCGGTCGACGTAGCTCCCCAAAGTCTCATTCACTCCCTGCTTGATGTGGAACAGGGACTCCGACTCATTCCTCCTCCTATTCGAGGTAGTGAACCTCAACATGAACCCCCGGCGCAAGTCCTTGAAGCAGTAGATGGAGCTGGTCGGCAGCTGGTGAAACCACTCCCTCGCCTTCTCCTTGATGGTGATGGCGAAGAGCCAACACTTGAACCCATCCGACATCTGCCGGATCGAAACCACGTCCTCAAACCACTGGACGTGTTGGACAGGGTCTCCCTTCCCGGTGTAGTATGACATCTCGGGTTCCCTGAACACCTCCAGAACTGGAGCAGAAGAGACCAACTCGTTGAAGGGGCTGCCTCCCCCTATTGGGCGAGTTGGCGCGTCACGTGGGCCCAGCTCGCCGATCCGGCCTCCGCCTGCCGAGCCGGGGAAGAGCTCGTGTTCGGGAAGCTCGCACCCCCAGCACTCCTAGGCCTTTTCCTTCCCAGCTCGCCTGCCGGGGGAGTCCTCGCCCAGAGAGGGGGTGGCTGTGTTCTGGACAGCTGGTGTTGAGCGCTCAGCCCGCGTGCCGAGTGCGAACTTGACGAGGCCCAGCACCTCGTTCCTGAAATCTTCGAACATCCCCACCGTGGCCAGAGGTGGGGGGGGGGGCAGTGAGTCTGACCTATCAGATCCTTGCCCTCCTGTCATCGAGCTCGCTGAAGGTTTTCTGTGCTGACCACTTTTCACGCTCACCGCACCAAAATGTTGAAACCGAAAATCGGTCTCTTGTGGAGTTCACCCTTGGGGAAGGGGTCATCACGCACCTACTTCGCTCCTGCAAGCAAAACAACAAGTGAAACAAGGAAGAACTGACCCAAGGGCTCGGCGGGGAGGGCCCAACACACACCCGGAAGATCTTAGAGCGCTTCCCCTCCTTAGCCAAAGGCCGAGCTAAGGTATCCTCAGAAAGCGCTTGAGAGATGGAGCAAGAGAGCACAAGAAGCATGCTTTCTGAGGTACCCCTTGAGTCCTATTTGTAGATTTCTAAAAATAGCCTGCAAATAGCCAACTCCCGCTGTTCTGAACGGCTATATGCAGTCCAGATTGGCCTGCCAACAACGTGACTCCGTTGTTCTGAAAGGTATGGGCAGGCCAGCGGGGGAAAAATAGTAAAAAGTACCTCATAGACCTGGGCGAGCTAAAGAGCTCGGCCACCCCTGAAGGTCCTGCTCGCCTACTGTCTGTCGAGCTGTAACACCCCCTATCCGTCGCATAGCATATAGAAGTAGGTACGGCCGAGGCCCGATGCCATATACCACAGACAAACCGGAAGGTTACGCAATGGAAACCATCCAACTAAGAATCAACGTCCTACACAGAGTGCATTCTAGCGGAAGCAATTTAATAGTTGCAATAAATAAAGAACACTGCAAACAGCATGGATGTCCACTACTCAAACCAACAAGGAATGTACGTACAAATACACAAGTACATGCCTTTATGGCCTTACAAGAGTTTACTCAAATATAAGTATCTTCCAAACCACGGCACGCAAGCCGGTCACACATGAATAAAACAAGTAAACACGCAAATTAGGCCTTTGATGGTCGGCTCAGTAATATGGGCTTTTGCCCGCTATTTACCACTTGGCTCCGCAGTACCTGCAAGCAACAATCCACCATAACGGTGACAAACAAAGGCAACGGTCAGCTATGCTGACCAAATTATAACGATCTTGCCCCCGAACTTGGGGCGGCGATACTCCTTCCCTGCACTTTATTAGCATAACCAAGCAGTATAGTGTAACAACAATGTACAACCCTGTATTCGCGAAGAGTGGACCCTAAATGAGGCGTGCTTAGTTTTTAAGCTTTTTGAGTATTTTGAACTCTCGGTGGCCAATTTTGGCTCTAGCTTGGGAATCTACTAGTAGGGGAGGAGAAATCGTCCTCCCCCAGCGGCCCCTTAGTTGGAGTGTGAGAGCGGCAGGTTGGTAGGCACCCGCCTGGGCCAATTGGGTGTGGAGGCGGGATCAGCAGGCCCTCCCCCTCCCCCTTTTTCCCTCAGGCCGGCGAGACCAGCCCCGAGCCCGGCGGGTAGGCCGGGCGAGACCGGCCCTCGGGCCGGGTCTCGCCCCGCCCCGCGGGCAGCCAGGCGAGACCGGCCCCCAGGCCGGGTCTCGTCAAGCCCGACAGGTAGGCCGGGCGAGACCGGCCCCCCGGGCCGGGTCTCGCCCGGCCCCGCGGGCAGCCCGGCGAGACCGGCCCCCGGGCCGGGTCTCGCCCAGCCGGGCGGGTAGGCCGGGCGAGACTGGCCCCCGGGCCGGGTCTCGCCCAGCCCCGAGGGCAGCCAGGCGAGACCGGCCCCCAGGCCGGGTCTCGCCCAGCCCAGCGGGTAGGCCGGGCGAGACCGGCCCCCAGGCCGGGTCTCGCCCCGTCCCGCAGGGTGGGTCCCCTATTTGCTTTAGGTGACGAGTTTTTCCTTCTCTACCCGCCGGCGTGGCGGTTTCCTATTGGCCCGAGGCCTTTTGGCCGTGGGGGTATTTTGGTCATTTTTGGCCCATGGGATTTGGAAAACTATAAATAGACCCCCTTGGGTGCCTTGGAGAGGAGACTTTTCTTAGCTTCCTCCTCCCTTAGCTTCTTCTTGGTAGAGTAGAGAGAGCTCTCCAAGGCGCCCACCCTAGCCCTTTGGTAAGGGAGGGGAAGAGCTCAGGTAGCCTTCCGGGTGTGAGGTGGGACCTCCGCGCTAGAGCCGAGGGTCTGTTCATAGTCTCCTAAGTCTCCGGTCCGTGACGTTCTCTCGAGTGTAGTAGGTGTGAGGTCACCCCTTTCAGGGACCCCGAACTCCACAGAGGTCAATTTTGGCTTCAACACTTTGGTGCGGTGAGCGTGGAGAGTGACCAGCACAGAAGATCTCAGGAGGGTGTCATGACAGGAGGTCAAGGAGGTAGTGATGATCTCGGCGAGCTCCCCAGCCCAGGACCTTTTGTTGGGAGGCAAGAGTTCATGACCTCCATCCAAGGCATCATGGAGATGCTGTGAAGCATTATTTCTCAGGGAGGCAGCTCCACCCTAACCCCCCAGGAGATAGCTCCCCCCCTTCTTGGCGAGACAGCTTCGAGGGATCTCGGCAAGACAGCTTCAAGGGATCTCGGCGAGACAGCTTCATGGGATCTCGGCAAGACAGCTTCAAGGGATCTCGGCAAGACAGGTTCAAGGGGTCTCGACGAGACAGCTTCAAGGGATCTCGGCAAGACAGCTTCAAGGGATCTCGGCAAGACAGCTTTAATGGATCTCGGCAAGACAGCTTCCAGGGATCTCAGCGAGACAGCCCCAAGGTGGATAGGCGAGAGTGCCCCAGGGAGGCAGGCACCCAGACAACTATCTCCACCACATAAAGTTTTGGCGGTCGGCCAATGGAGAAAAAGGCGAAGGAAGAATCGCTCAGGGAGGAGGAACCGAGGCCCCAAGGAATAGGGAGTGAGTGGAGAGATCTCACCTAAACTCGCCCAGAGTTCCATATGTATTTTCCTTGTAATGAGTATCCCCTGCCAGGTAAGGTCAGGGTAGGTTGTATGTAATGTACTTTTTCTTTACCAGGTACATTTTGCTCCGAGATGGATTCTGCTGTCAGGCTCTCATCTAGCTGGCAGAGCAAGTTGATCTCTCGTGGAAGCCTAGTCCTTAGCTACGAGATGGATTCCGCTGTCAGGCTCTCATCTAGCTGGCAGGGCAGGTTGATCTCTCGTGGAAGCCTGGTCCTTAGCTCCGAGATGGATTCCGCTGCCAGGCTCTCATCTAGCTGGCAGGGCAGGTTGATCTCTCGTGGAAGCCTAGTCCTTAGCTCCGAGATGGATTCCGCTGCCAGGCTCTCATCTAGCTGGCAGGGCAGGTTGATCTCTCGTGGAAGTGAAAGCCCACTTAGTGTCAACTACCTTCACCTATGGGGGGGGGAATAGGTGTCTTGCCACATTTTTGCGGAATTAAAGTCGTACCTGCACGAGAAAACAAAACAACACAGTACAAAAAGGACACAAGCAAATTATAGTGGTTCCCCGATTTGGGTACGTCCACTTTCCCCCTTCGACCTATCTCCCAACCAGGGACGACTCGGTCACTTCACCAACAGGATTGAAATCCAATCCTTGCACTAACGGAAGGAACCCTTCCACACGTAGGAGTCACCACTCCCACACCCGGGTTACACCCAACCCTTACAAATAGGAACCAACATTCCTTTACAACAAAATAGAAATTGGAGTGTATTAGAAATACAAACTACTTATGGAGAATAAGGTGTCCCTCTTCGTTTGACGACGTGTTCTTGAAGTCAACGAAGAGTCCACAACCCTAAATCTCACTTAGAGAGAATCTCTCCCGAAACCGGCGGCGGCAAGAAGGGCGGCGGCTTGGTTCTCGGGATCGGCGGCATAAACGGAGTGCTGCTGCTGTACTTTGGAGATTCAACTTTCGTAGCAAAGCTAGCAAGGTCTTCTAACGGTCACACTAGGATCGATCGTCTTGATCGATTCGAAAGGGGAAGGTTTTCCCGATCAACGAATCAAGAGACAAAGGATCTCTGGTTAGACGCGTGAGACGCTGTGCTTGGCTGAGCTTCTGTCGCCGGGAGATCTGGAAGAACCACGATCAAAAGCGGCGATCAACTACACGAGCGGCAACGACGGCGGCGTAGAAGGATTTCCGATCTAGGTCACGTCGGCGGCTCGGCTTCTTCCTTTTTCTCAAATCACGCATGTGTTTTTTGGTCTCCCTCTTACTATTCAAAAATACAGATGTATTTATACATTAGGTCTTCAAGATGACCGTTGTGGGTCCCACCAACAAGAACCCCAAGCCCGGTTCAAAACAGCGCCAGCGGCTGAGTCCGGTCCAGCGGGTTCCAGAAAATCGCCTAAGGCAAAATCGGCGAGAATCGAAGGTCATTCGGCGAGAATCAGCCAGTGATTCTCGACGATTTTGACTTAGCGACAGATTTGCACGCTCTGATTTAGCCGGATAGAGTCGGCGAGAATCAGCCAGTGATTCTCGATGATTCGGCGAGAATCACTGGTGATTCTCGCCGATTATTACTTAGACGATTTTTCGTCTTTCCACCCATGAGCTGCTCTTTGACCCCGAATCGGCGAGAATCACTTGGTGATTCTCGTCGATTATTACTTAGACAATTTTTCGTCTTTCCACCCATGAGCTGCTCGTTGACCCATCCTTGCTCCTTGTCTGCTCTTGCATTATCACAACCCTGTACTTGAAAATAAGTACACTCCAATAGAGAGAGTACACGTAGGCTAACGCACTGATCTGCTCAACGAGGGATTACGTCGCGCAGACCCGTGTATATTGACCTACTGCACCCTGACATTGGTGTGTACTTAGCATGGAATAACTGCAAACACAACTTAAAAGATTTCATCAAATACATTGTCTATTTACCTTAGCTTGTTCAGGGGCTTCTTCAAATCAGGTACGTTGTGGATACAATACCCAACAATCTCCCCCTATTTGAAGAAGCCTAAACCCTACAAGCTAAGGTGAATAGAGCGTATGAGAATGAAAATCATAAACTTAAAATTGAGTTGAGAGAGATATTCATTACCAATACCAATTTTTTGAGAGCAAACTTGGAGCCACCTTAGCCTTAGCCGAGAGGGTAATCTCCCTCTTTTCGGCTTCTGCAAATCTGGGTCTGTTGCATTTGACCCCTTGCTCCCCCTCAGTTCTTGCATCTATGCTCACACTTGAGTTCCTGGCAGAGGCTCCCCCTAGATGCACGAGCCTGGAGCTTCTGTAGTCTTCATTCCTCATAGTTTAGCATCCCCAATTCAGTTTTGAAAAGACTGAACTTGGCTTCGTCTAAGGGCTTTGTGAAAATATCTGCAATCTGCTTGTCCGTGGGGACATAACAGAGAGAGATGTCCTTGTTCTATACGTGCTCCCGAATGAAGTGGTAGCGCACTTCAATATGCTTCGTTCTGCTGTGCGATACCAGATTTTTGGCAATTGCAATTGCACTGGAGGAGTCGCAGTACATTGGTACTTCCTTGAACTGAAGGTCATAGTCAGCTAACTGGTTTCTGATCCATAGGAGTTGTGCGCAACAGCTGCCTGCCGAGATGTACTCAGACTCTGCTGTGGAGGTTGCTACACAATTCTGCTTCTTGCTGTTCCATGAGATAAGCCTTCTTCCGAGGAATTGACACGTCCCGGAAGTGCTTTTCCTGTCATCCCTACTCCCTGCAAAATCAGCATCTGAAAAACCTATTAGCTCGACATCATTGTTTCTCGGGTACCACAAGCTAAGATTGGGAGTACCTTTAAGGTATCTTAGAATTCGCTTTGCAGCGGCATAGTGAGATTCCTTAGTGTTCACCTGATATCTGGCACAGACATATGTGGAGAACATGATATCCGGTCTACTGTCAGTAAGGTAGAGCAGGGATCCAATGATGCTTCTGTATTTGGTTTCATCGAAAGGTTTACCTTTCTCATCCTTATCCAGAGACATAGTGGATCACATTGGAGTCCTCATAGAGGTTGCATTCTCCATACTGAATTTCTTGAGGAGTTCATTTGTGAACTTCGTCTGAGAGATGAAGATTCCATCCTCAGACTGTTTCACTTGAAGTCCCAAGAAATACTTTAGCTCTCCCATACTGCTCATTTCAAACTTTCCTTGCATAAGTTTAGAAAACTTTTTGCAAAAATTGTTGTCCGTTGAGCCGAAAATAATGTCATCGACATAGATTTGCACCAGCAAAATCTTGCATTTGACTTCCCTGAGAAACAATGTCTTATCTATTTTACCTCT
This sequence comes from Platanthera guangdongensis, assembly GCA_039583875.1. NCBI lineage: Eukaryota > Viridiplantae > Streptophyta > Magnoliopsida > Asparagales > Orchidaceae > Platanthera > Platanthera guangdongensis. Next base: position 261,259,812 of record CM077150.1, read on the forward strand.
AGAGAACTTGTTCTCAAGAAGAAAACTAGATAAAGTCTCATACCAAGCTCGTGGAGCTTGTTTTAAACCATATAGAGCTTTATTAAGAAAATATACATGATTGGGATAAGTAGGATTGACAAAACCTGGGGGTTGAGCGACGTATACTTCCTCTTTCAGGTCTCCGTTCAAGAATGTTGATTTCACATCCATTTGATAGACTGTGAATCCTTTGTGCGAAGCATACGCCAGGAACAATCTGATTGCCTCGAGCCTTGCCACTGGTGCAAAGGTCTGGTCGAAGTCAATCCCCTCCTCCTATCTGTAACCTTGAGCCACCAGCCTGGCCTTGTTCTTTATGATGACACCATGTTCATCCAGTTTGTTTCTGAAGATCCACTTGGTGCCAATCACATTTTGCTTTTGTGGTCTGGGAACCAACGTCCAAACGTTGCATCGTTCGAATTGATGCAGTTCATCTTGCATGGCCAAAATCCATGCCGCATCTTTGTTCGGCTCGTCGAACTTCTTTGACTCAACCTGTGACAAGAAGCTAAGATGCAAAATCTCGTTAATAGTACATCTTCGAGTTCTGACACCGTCACGAGGATCTCCGATGATCTGATCTCTAGGATGATCCCTCACGTGCCGGAGCTCTAGTGAAAGTTATGGTACCTAAGCACCTAGAGGGGGGGGGGGGTGAATAGGTGACCTAAACTTTTTTAAAACTTTGTTGGCAGCAAAACAGTTATCTCACAGATTTCTACAGCTAACAGCAATAACAGAATATAAACAGTTAATGCACAGCACAGCACAGCAGACACACAGATTTATAGTGGTTCCCCAATCTTTGGGTACATCCACTTTCCCCCTTCGCCTATCTAGCAGTGTACTAGATTCGGCCAAACTTCTCCACTATCTCAGAACCCAACTAGGTTCCTACACCTCAGGCCCAAAGCCTTACACTCAGCCACAAAGGCCTACACTCAGCCACCCAGGCCTACACTCAGCCAATTAAGGCCTACACTCAGAGTTCTTCAACTCCTACACTCAGGCAACCAAGCCCTACCCTCAGCCTTTATAATATAGGCTTACAATTCTCTCAGATCCAATGGATCCTACAAGTTAAGATTGAATTACAATAACTAACTCTACAACTCAGAAAATAAGAGAGGAGTTGAGAGTTTCTTGAAGAGTTCTTGGAAGAACTCAGCTAGATCCAAACTGACTTAGCTTCCTTCAAAGCTTCTTGAGTTAGAACTGAATTAGTCTGAATCCTCTGCAGTTGATCATTGACCTCTGCTTCTTGAGATCCAAATGATTCTGAATCCTTCTTCTCAGCCTTAGTTCCAAAGACTGAATTCTTGATTGGAGCTCTCTTTCTCCAACTTCTTAGATCTGCTGTTGGACAGCAAGATCTTCTTGATTTGTATCACTTGGATAGCTTGATCAGCAACCACTTGAACAATTCTCTTAGATTAATCCTTTCAACAACTTCTGCATTAACCACTCTTTCTGTAAACAGTCTGTGCCTATTTATAGGCCTTCTTCATGGTAACCGGCTGATCCGGTTCATAACAGACTTCTGACTTCCCTGACAGTTGCTGTAGACCGGTTGGATCGGCAGCTGTCATATCAATCAGTCACTTCTTGAAATTCTCTAACTGTCAGATAGTGTCGAGACTTTCTGTTCTTAAGTGTCGACACTTATAGACCAAGTGTCGACACATGTTGTGTAAGTGTCGACACAAGTCGACACAACTCCTTGTATGTCTCGACACAGATTCTTCTTCAAGTGTCGACACTGAAATTAAGTGTCGACACAAGTACTTGATCTTCTGTAACTTGTTGAATTCTTCTAAGTGTCGACACATCTCCTTTGTGTCGACACATCTTCATGTGTTGAAACTGTCAAGTGTCGACACTACTTCTTGGTGTCGACACAAGTCCTCAATTTTGTTTCTTCAGCTGAGTGTCGACACATTCCCTTAGTGTCGACACTTGTACTTAGAATATTTTTAAACTTTTCTGTTCTTTGCTAAGTGTCGACACAGCTCCTTGTGTCGACACTTTCTTCAAGTGTAGAGTCTTCAACTAAGTGTCGACACATTGTGCTGGGTGTCGACACTTTCTTCAAGTGTTGACTCTTCTGGTTGTGTGTCGACACATAGTGCTGAGTGTCGACACATTCTTCATATGTTGACTCTGCTGATTGAGTGTCGACACATTGTGTTGAGTGTCGACACTTGTCCTTAGTCTCTGCAGAATTTTGCTGAGTGTCGACACAACACCAAGTGTCGACACTTTCTGATGTAGACTCAGCTCTTCTAGGTGTCGACACTTCTGCTAAGTGTCAACACAGCTTTTCTGCATTCTTCTTCACTGAGTGTCGACACAGCTCCAAGTGTCGACACTTTCTGTCTGGTGTCGACTCTTCATCCCAGGTGTCGACACAATGACTCCAAGTGTCGACACTGCTTGTCTGGGTGTCGACACAAGCTTTCTCAAGTGTCGACACTTTCCCTCTAGGTGTCGACACATGGACTTAGAAACTTTTAGCTTCAGTCCAGTGAGTACCTAACCTGCACAAGTAACTCAAACAAACATCAAACACATTATGATGTATATCATCGAGTTAGGTGAGGCTTCTTCAAATCAGGTACATTTGACCAATGTACCCAACAATCTCCCCCTATTTGGAGAAGTCATAACCCTTAGTCAATGATATACACCATTCATAATTAAAAAATTACAAAATGATGAAAAGCAGATTATAATCAACAGGGTTAACATGAACATGTAAAACTTCACACATATACACATTCAACATTCCAGAACAAATAAGAAACAAACACATTTCAGAACAATCATACTATATTTATCACATATTGTTCTAACATTGTTCCTTATACATTTTCAATGTTGTACAAAAATATTTTTCATTTAAAAGATTACAACAAACTTCAAGTTTAATTCCTAATCTATTTCTGATCAGGTTCTTTGATAACAATTCCTTTTCCAGCTTTAACTTGAGCTTTGACAGCAGCAGCAGCAGCAGCAGACTCAGCATCAGCAGGCTTCTTGCCTTTTGAGTCTTTCTTCTTTTGTTCTTCAGTCTTGATTTTCTGCCTCTCAAAGTAATGATAGGGCTTAGGAAAGTACTTGCTAGGCTCCACAGCTGTAGGAGGTAGCTTTCCTAACTTAGCCTTCCTTCTATACTGGACAATGGCTTCCTGCCTGATCTCATGCTTCCTCCATTCAGCTTCTGAGAACCACTTGTTTCTATCAGTAGTATTGTCTTTAGCAGCTTTCCAGGCAGTGAGAATGATATTTCTAGAGGTAGGGCTCCACTGTTCAAAATCTGGCTTTTGTTCTGCTAGTTCCCTAAACCTCTTCTTTGACAGCCTTGTCTCTTCTTCTTTGTCCAAAGCCTCTTGCATAGCTGCTATTATAGGTTGAGTAACCTTTTCTAAATGGACATTGTCCTTGCCCCCATATGGGCTATACATAGTGCTCACCTCTGCATGAATCATTTCAAAATCTGGAGGTGGATAAATGACTTGAGCTACTTCTTGTGGCTCACCTCCAAAATAGGCAGGGTTCAGTCCAGATTCAGCAACTTCATTGTCATCACACAGGGGAGGATATCCAAGTGTAGCCCTGATTGAATTTGAAATCCATTTTGCATGCTCAGAACTTGCCTTGACTAACACTCTCTCCCCCTTTATGACTTCTTGGGCTACATGGTCTCTTACATCATCCTTCTGGAACCTGATTTGGCTGTCCAAGTACCTGATTCCATCCTTAAAATAAGGTCTAAGCTTTGTAAGCTGTTCAGAAATGACCTTCTGTGAATCCTTAATGGCAGTCTTGACAGCAGCAATTTCATCTTGAAAAGCTTTATCAAATTCAGCTTTTGCAGCATCAGTAGAAGTAGATGGTTCAGCAGACTTATTCTTTAATTCAGTTACTATAGCATTGTGGGAGGCAGTTAAATTGTCATTCATTCTTAATTGATTCTCCAGCACATAGCCTTGCTTTAGTGTTATATCATCTATTTGAGACTTGATTTTCTCCTGGTGAGTTGTCAAATAGACCACTGCATTACCACCCTTGTGGAAGCAGTCAGTCATTTTCTTCTTATTCAAATTCATTTCAAACCTTATTGATTTGATATCTTGAGCTAGATCAAATTGTAAAGACTTGTGGCCTTCATCAATATAATTCTCTATGGCCCTCCTGTGCTCATCCAGCTTAACTTGCATTGCTACCATTAATCCACTGTAATCAGTTGATGGAGCTTGTTGGACTAGGGAGTGTTGAGCAACAGTTTGTAGAGCCTTCTTGTAGCTCTGACTCCTTCTTTTGAATACAAAGAATTGCTTCTTCTTAGCTTGTTCAGCCTCATCTTCTTCAGATTCTGAAGTACTGGCTATATTCACCCTATCCTTAGGGCTTGATGGTTTGTCAGCTTGCACATCATGTGCTTTCTCACTTTCCTGCCTTATAGGCTCTTCTTGAACTTGCAGTGTCTCCCCCTCAACAGCAGCACCCTTCTCTTCAGCAGCACCATGCTTGTCCATGTCAAAATCCTCTTGATCTAAATTAAGAAATAGATCTTCCATTGTGTATTCAGCTGGAGACTGTGCAGGAGAAGTACTGGGTTCATCAACTACTTTATCAGGAACAACTTCATGTACTACTGATGTGTCTTGGAGAACAACATCTGGTACTTGATTTGCTTGCTGAGTTTGCTGATGGACATCAGACAAATCAGAATCTATTATAGAAAAATCTAAAGTATTGAGGTCAGAAAGTACCTCTTGGATAATGAGAGTAGCTTGCTCACTCTCCAGTGTAGAGGGTTGTTCTACAGCTGGAGGCTCCCCCTGTCTTGGATCCTTATTCATGGGGCTAGCTGTAGGCAGCTCCCCCTGGATTTCAGCTGGCTCTTGAGGAGCAGGTGACTTCTCTGCAGCCATATTCTCATGACTATCAGGAGTGAAAACAACATGTTCTTCACTACCTGAACTGCTGGAGGACTCCTGAGTCACAGCAGCTATCTTCCTCTTCTTCTTTGGAGGGGAATCCTTCTTAGAAATTTGCTTCTCTGGGGTAGGAACTTCCTGAGATAGTACTCTTTCCCACCTGGAAAATATCCTTTGGTCCATCCTTCTCATGTGATTGATTTTAGTAGCAGCAGCATTACTCATTACCTCTGGTATTGTACCAGCCAGGTAGAGACTTATTATTCTGCCCAGATTGGGCTTCTTCAGACTCTCCTTAATTTTGTCAAACACAACCATTGACCAGTCTGTTTTTAGGTTGAAGATGATTCTGGTCATAACACTGAACATGGAGGCTGACACCCTGTCATGCCCTCCAGTCTTACTGAGAATAACTTTCCCCACAATTTCTGACAGGAATTTTCCTTGAGTATTCATACCTCTCCTGTTGAATACTGATCCTATCTTCAGCTTAGGATCTAGACCACACCAAGTAAGTGCTTCTCTGGTCTTAGATGTAGTCACTTCCTCTTCTTCTTGAACTTTAGGTAGCTGAAGTACCTTTCACAGAGTTTTGGGTGAAATCTTGACCTTGGTGCCATGCACTCGCGATTTGATCCTGTAACCTGAATCATCTACTGACCCTCCAATAAGGAATTCAAGAACTTCCTTCTTCCATATTTTAGTTGGTTCTGAAACCAAGTACTCCAATCCTGAATCGGTGACTAGGGTTACCACCGATTTGATTTCTTGATCGCCATTGTCAAAAGCACCTCGCACGAGCTCATAGCCTTCGTTAACATTCTCCTCGAGCTTGGGAGCCATTAGGGTTTAGAGATTTAGTCTAGAGAAAAGAGAAATGTCGACACAGCAGTTTTGGTCTCGAAACTCTGAAAGCGTGTCGACAAACAAAGACAGAATCCTATTTATACCTTTCTGGTTTGAAGACGAACAGGCGGGATGGATTACTAAAGATGTGTCGACACTGGCAATAAGTGTCGACACTGACTTATAATGTCTCGACACTCATGTGTCGACACAAGTTTAGTCAACAGACATTATGTGTCGACACTTGGTTATGTGTCGACACAACATAACTCGACACATCGTCGAGACTTTACTTAGAAAAATTCTGAGTAAATACTAAGTGTCGACACCACTTGGGATGTGTCGACACCTACTTGTCATGTGTCGACACTAACATTCTGAAGTGTCGACACCAACTTCCTAGATGTGTCGACACCATTTTCCTGAAGTGTCGACACTTACTATTCTGTGTCGACATAGACTTGTCTATGTGTCGACACCTTTTTACTTAGCCAATTTTTAGTTCTGTAAACTTAGTCTAAGTTTATCATACCTAGTTCAATTTTGAACCTATTGAACTTAGCTTCTTTTAAGGGCTTAGTAAACATATCAGCTATCTGATTATCAGTTTTAACATATTCAAGTGCAATATCATTTCTTTCTACATGCTCCCTAAGAAAGTGATATTTAATCTCAATATGTTTTGTTCTACTATGAGATACAGGGTTATTAGCTATTGAAATAGCACTTGTAGAATCACAGTAAAGTGGAGTTCTACTTACCTGAAATCCATAGTCAACTAGCTGATGTTGAATCCATAGAAGTTGAGCACAGCAACTTCCTGCAGCTACATATTCTGACTCAGCTGTGGAGATAGCCACACTAGTCTGCTTTTTGCTGCTCCATGAAATTATTCTTCCACCTAGGAATTGACAGGATCCAGTAGTGCTCTTTCTATCTTCTTTGCATCCTGCAAAGTCTGCATCTGAATAGCCTGTTAGATCAAAATCTCCATTCCTAGGGTACCAGAGGCCTAGATAAGGAGTGCCCTTTAGATATCTCAAAATTCTCTTGACTGCAGTCAAGTGAGACTCTTTAGGGCAAGCTTGATACCTGGCACAAACACATGTAGCATACATAATGTCAGGCCTACTTGCAGTCAAGTATAGTAGGGGCCAACTATCCCTCTATACAAGGTCTCATCTACAGGTTTCCCTGCATCATCCTTGCTTAGAGACATACTTGACCCCATAGGAGTCTTCATGGTACTGGATGAATCCATACCATACTTCCTTATGAGTTCTAGGGTGAACTTAGACTGACATATGGATAGACCACTTCCAGTCTGTTTAACTTGGAGACCCAAGAAAAACTTCAGTTCTCCCATACTACTCATCTCAAATTGACTTTGCATAAGCTTTGCAAACTTTTTGCAAAGGCTACTTTCAGTAGACCCAAATATAATGTCATCTACATATATTTGGACAAGTATGACTTTGCCTCTTGATTCCCTAAGGAATAGAGTCTTATCTATTTTCCCCCTTGAGAACTTGTTCTCAATGAGGAAACTAGATAGGGTTTCATACCAAGCTCCTAGGTGCTTGTTTTAACCCATACAATGCTTTCCTAAGTCTATAGACATAATGTGGAAGAGTAGGATCAACAAAACCTGAAGGCTGCTCCAACATATACTTCTTCCTTTAGATTACCATTTAGGAATGCTGACTTGACATCCATTTGGTATACCTTGAATCCTTGATAGGTTGCATAGGCCAAGAACATCCTTATGGCCTCCAGTCTGGCTACTGGGGCAAAGGTTTGATCAAAATCAATACCTTCTTCTTGCCTATATCCTTTTGCAACCAGTCTTGCTTTATTCTTTATGATGACCCCTTGTTCATCTAACTTATTTCTGTAGATCCACTTAGTTCCTATAACATTGTGGTCTTTAGGCTTTGGAACCAGCTCCCAAACTTTGCACCTTTTGAACTGATTAAGTTTTCTTGCATAGCTTCAGTCCACTGTGGATCTTGTATAGCTTCTTCAAATTTCTTTGGTTCTATTTGAGACAGAAAACTTGAATATACTACAGCATTCTGATTTCTGCTCCTTATCTGAACACCTTGTCTTGGATCTCCAATTATCAGCTCTACTGGATGATCTCTTAGATGCCTGTTGGCTGGAGGCATCCTTACTTCTGGTTGTACTTCTACAGCATCTTCATCATGCTGAGTTCCTTGTACTTCTTCAGCTCCTGGTACATGTAGTTCTCCCCCTGGACATAAGCCATCTCCTTCTACTTGCTGTCTTGCAGTAGGTACATCTTCTATGGTTAGCTTGTCCATCTTCTTAGTAAGACCTGTGGGGCTGCATACATTGCTAGACAACTCATTGTTAATTAGTTGTGTCTCATCAAAAACTACATGCACAGACTCCTCTACAACTTGTGTAGTCAAGTTGTAGACTCTATAAGCCTTACTATTATTGTTGTACCCAACAAACACTCCCTCTTGGGACTTGGCAGCAAACTTAGTTAGGTAAGACTTTCCATTGTTAAGTATGAAGCATTTGCAACCAAAAATCCTGAAATAGGATAGATTTGGTTTCCTGCCTTTCACAACTTCATAGGGGGTCTTGTTTAACCTTTTAGTGATGGTAGCCCTATTTATCACATGGCATGCAGTGTTAACTGCTTCAGCCCAGAAATACTCAGGCAGTGATGTATCACTAAGTAGGGTTCTACCAGCCTCTATCAAGGTTCTATTCTTCCTCTCAGCAATGCCATTTTGCTGAGGTGTTCTAGGTGAAGAGAATTCTTGAAATATCCCAAAGTCTTCACACAGTTTTGTCATGCTTTCAGATTGAAACTCAGTACCATGGTCACTTCTAATTCTGACCACTGTACAGTTCAATTCATTCTGAATTTGCTTAACAAAGCTATAGAAGACACTAGGTGTTTCAGATTTCTGCCTTAAGAAGAACACCCAGGAAAACCTTGAGTAGTCATCAACAACTACAAAGGTATAGACCTTCCTACCTAAGCTGTGAACTGACATTGGACCAAATAGATCCATATGCAAGAGGTATAAACACCTCACAGCATCTTTGTTGTCTAAGCTTCTAAAGGTGGATTTGGTCTGCTTGCCCTTTTGACAAGCTGAGCAAATGCCATCTTTGACACACTTAACTTGAGGACCATTCCTCACTAACTCTTTGCTAAAGAGTTTGCTAATAGTCTTGTAGTTAAGATGAGCTAGCCTCTTGTGCCACTTGACACAATGAGAGATTGTCTCATCAGCTACAAGACAGACAGGAGAACCATTGTTCTCAATCATAATGTCTAAGCAGTAGACATTCCTCTTTCTATATCCTGTCAAAATGATCTCTTGATCACTTGACCTCTTGATATGACAACCATTTTTAACAAATGAGATGTCATACCCTACATCACTTAACTGACTTATACTAATGAGGTTGTGTTTCAACCCTTTAACATAAGCCACTTGAGTAATGGTAACAAGGTTTGAAGAGATGTTACCAAACCCTTTGATGATTCCTTTTTCAGAACCACCAAAGGTCACTTTAGGACCATTTTTGATTGGAATGTAGTCCTTCAGTAGTCCCCTTGTTCCAGTCATATGTCTGGAACATCCACTATCCAAGTACCATGTTGGGGTATGGCCACTTGGATTTACCTGCAAAACAAATTAATGAACCTTAGAACCCAAAGTAAACTTGGGTCCTTGGTGATTTTAGTTTGCAACTTGACATAGCTACCTGCTGGCTTTCCACCAGGTAACTTGCTACTCAACTTGGCACTGGCATTGTGCCAACAATCCAAGGCAAAGTGGCCAACCTTGCCACAACACCAGCATTCAAACTTGTTGTACCTTTGCTTAGGTACAGACTTGGCTGTCTTGACTACAGCAGGCTTATTGAATATTGGGGCTTTGCCCTTGGACTTGGACTGATCCTGAACAGTCCTAGCTGGTTTAATAAAACCCAATCCAGCCTTTCCTTTATGATGAACAAATTCATCAATCAAGGGTAGCACTGATTTAGGTTTTGAAAACCTAGCAACTAGCTCTCTTTCCTTCTTGAGATTGATCTCCAGTATCTTAATTTGATCATTTTTATAAGTGATAGTTCCCATCTGAATCACAGTAATGTGTTTCAGCCTGGCTACCTCATTGAGCTTTTGATCAAATTCCTTCTCAAAGTCTGTTGCAGCTGCCTTTAGATCAGCAATTTCCTTTGCCTGACTTTTGGCAAGGGACTTGCTTTTCTTATAGGCTTGCAACAGTACTTTATATTCATCTAAGAGCTGATGAATATCTCCCTCAGATTCAGAAACACTTCCATCACTTGATGAAGATGAATCTGACTCTGAACTAGTACTGAAATCTGAACTTTGAGTTGGACTTTGTACCTGACTAGGTCCTGGCTGCTCCAGGATTTTGGTACTTTCAGTCAATGCCATCAGTCCTTGGCACTGACACTCTTCTTGTTCATAGATTGATTCCATGATCTGCATAAACTCCTCTTCTTCTTCAGCAAATAGCCCTATGTAGGCTTCAGCATCTGTCTCAGTGTCTGAAGAAGAAATGTCTGAAAGAGTCTTCTCATTCTTTGCAACAAAGGACTTCTCCTTCTTTCCTTTGAAGTGAGTCTTCTTTTTGTCACTGGATTCTTTTCTTCTCTCAGGACAATCTGCAATTACATGACCCTGTCTATTGCAGCAGTAACACACTATCTTAGACCCAGTTGCCTTGCTAGTCTTTGTCTTTTTCTTGTCCTTCTTTGAAGCTTCTTCTCCTGATACTGGACTTCTTTCCCTTTGGAAAATGAAGGTCTGGACCTCCACTGTTTCTTCTTCAGGAATTTCTGAAAATGTCTGGTGAATGCAGCAAAGTCTTCATCACTTTCACTGCTTGTAGACTTTGTGCTAACAGACTCATCAGATTCTGATTCAACTACCTCTGAAGGAGGAGTTGATGACTTAGTCCTGCTCTTTCTAGGTACTTCTGACTTGAAGGCAACAGTTCTTTCCCTGTGCTCAGTCCTTGTTGATCTTTCCTCCTCTTTTCTCACTGACAGCTGCATCTCATAAGACAACAACTTGCCAAACAGTGTGGGAGGAGGAATTTCTCCCAACTTTGCCATTTCTCTGATGGCACAGATCTTGGTGTCCCAATCTTTGGTTAGGGACCTTAAGAACTTATCATTCAATTCATAGTAGTGAACTCTCTTCCATAGGACATGAGTTCATTAACAATTCTATAGAACTTCTTGTAGCATTCAGTGATGCTATCTCCTCTTCCTTGCCTAAAGCTCTCATACTCTTGATTAAGCAAGGACTTCCTATCTTGCCTAACTTCTTCAGATCCTTCCATATACACTATAAGAGTGTCCCACATCTCTTTTGCTGTCTTACAGTGAATTAAGTTCTGGAAGGTGGCATCATCAATGGCACTTACTATAATGTTTTGTGCCCTTTTGTCCATAGTGGCTAGGACAATTTCATCCTTGGTCATCTCAGAGAAATCCTTTGGAGTCCTCTGATTTGCATCCAATACTGAGATCTTCATGGGCACATATGACCCTTCCTTAACTGTGATGTAGATTCTTGGGTCTGAGGCCTCCATAAATAGCCTAACCCTTTCTTTCCAGATTCCAAAAATCTCCTTCCTGCATATGGGTAACTTCATGGAACCCAACTCTTTATGATTCTCATAAGAACCCATGTTTCTTGAAGTTCTTGAATTTCTTGAATCTGTTTTCTGACTTAGACTGTTTCTGCCAAACAGGATCTCCTTAGACTGTTAGTCCTTGTTTTGAGGAACCTGGCTCTGATACCACTTGAAAGTTATGATACCTAAACACCTAGAGGGGGGATGAATAGGTGACCTAAACTTTTTTAAAACTTTATTGGCAGCAAAACAGTTATCTCACAGATTTCTACAGCTAACAGCAATAACAGAATATAAACAGTTAATGCACAGCACAGCACAGCACAGCAGACACACAGATTTATAGTGGTTCCCCAATCTTTGGGTACATCCACTTTCCCCCTTCGCCTATCTAGCAGTGTACTAGATTCGGCCAAACTTCTCCACTATCTCAGAACCCAACTAGGTTCCTACACCTCAGGCCCAAAGCCTTACACTCAGGCACAAAGGCCTACAATCAGCCACCCAGGCCTACACTCAGCCAATTAAGGCCTACACTCAGAGTTCTTCAACTCCTACACTCAGGCAACCAAGCCCTACCCTCAGCCTTTATAATATAGGCTTACAATTCTCTCAGATCCAATGGATCCTACAAGTTAAGATTGAATTACAATAACTAACTCTACAACTCAGAAAATAAGAGAGGAGTTAAGAGTTTCTTGAAGAGTTCTTGGAAGAACTCAGCTAGATCCAAACTGACTTAGCTTCCTTCAAAGCTTCTTGAGTTAGAACTGAATTAGTCTGAATCCTCTGCAGAGTATCCTTGACCTCTGCTTCTTGAGATCCAGATGATTCTGAATCCTTCTTCTCAGCCTTAGTTCCAAAGACTGAATTCTTGATTGGAGCTCTCTTTCTCCAACTTCTTAGATCTGCTGTTGGACAGCAAGATCTTCTTGATTTGTATCACTTGGATAGCTTGATCAGCAACCACTTGAACAATTCTCTTAGATTAATCCTTTCAACAACTTCTACATTAACCACTCTTTCTGTAAACAGTCTGTGCCTATTTATAGGCCTCTTCATGGTAACCGGCTGATCCGGTTCATAACAGACTTCTGACTTCCCTGACAGTTGCTGTAGACCGGTTGGATCGACAGCTGTCATATCAATCAGTCACTTCTTGAAATTCTCTAACTGTCAGATAGTGTCGAGACTTTCTGTTCTTAAGTGTCGACACTTATAGACCAAGTGTCGACACATGTTGTGTAAGTGTCGACACAAGTCTACAAGGTGTCGACACAACTCCTTGTATGTCTCGACACAGATTCTTCTTCAAGTGTCGACACTGAAATTAAGTGTCGACACAAGTACTTGATCTTCTGTAACTTGTTGAATTCTTCTAAGTGTCGACACATCTCCTTTGTGTCGACACATCTTCATGTGTTGAAACTGTCAAGTGTCGACACTGCTTCTTGGTGTCGACACAAGTCCTCAATTTTGTTTCTTCAGCTGAGTGTCGACGCATTCCCTTAGTGTCGACACTTGTACTTAGAATATTTTTAAACTTTTCTGTTCTTTGCTAAGTGTCGACACAGCTCCTTGTGTCGACACTTTCTTCAAGTGTAGAGTCTTCAACTAAGTGTCGACACATTGTGCTGGGTGTCGACACTTTCTTCAAGTGTTGACTCTTCTGGTTGTGTGTCGACACATTGTGCTGAGTGTCGACACATTCTTCATATGTTGACTCTGCTGATTGAGTGTCGACACATTGTGTTGAGTGTCGACACTTGTCCTTAGTCTCTGCAGAATTTTGCTGAGTGTCGACACAACACCAAGTGTCGACACTTTCTGATGTAGACTCAGCTCTTCTAGGTGTCGACACTTCTGCTAAGTGTCAACACAACTTTTCTGCATTCTTCTTCACTGAGTGTCGACACAGCTCCAAGTGTCGACACTTTCTGTCTGGTGTCGACTCTTCATCCCAGGTGTCGACACAATGACTCCAAATGTCGACACTTCTTGTCTGGGTGTCGACACAAGCTTTCTCAAGTGTCGACACTTTCCCTCTGGGTGTCGACACATGGACTTAGAAACTTTTAGCTTCAGTCCAGTGAGTACCTAACCTGCACAAGTAACTCAAACAAACATCAAACACATTATGATGTATATCATTGAGTTAGGTGAGGCTTCTTCAAATCAGGTACATTTGACCAATGTACCCAACATCTAGAAGTCTGGCGTCTGGAGCTTCGACTACTTCTTGGGCTTCTCCTTCTTCTACGAGATTTGCTCCATTTTGATCTTCAACATTCTCAGTTGACGTTGAGGTGGAAACTTTGACGTACTTGGGAGTTTCATCTGTAGCGGTCTCATTGAGACACAGCTGTTCAAGTCGTGCACCTGCATCTTCAAGAATACCGCTGAAAGAATTGCTATTAAGCAAGCTTCCTTCATCAAATACAACATTAATTGATTCTTCTACCACTAAGATTTTCTTATTGAAGACCCTATATGCCCGACTGTGGGTACTATATCCCATGAATATGCCTTCGAAGCATTTTTCACCAAATTTAGTACGCGGGTACTTCCCATTATTCAGTACATAACATCTGCAACCAAAGATTCTCAAATAGGACATGGTTGGTTTCCTGCCTTTCAGTAGTTCGTAGGGCGTCTTACGATGACTTTTGTTGATCAATGCCCGTTTTGAACATGACAAGCCGTATTGACCGCCTCAGCCCAGAAGTATTCTGGGAGTGAAGCGTCATTCAACATTGTCGTGCAGGCTTCAATGAGTGTTCTATTTCTCCTCTCCGCGACTCCGTTTTGTTGAGGAGTGCGCGGAGAGGAAAACTCATGAAATATACCAAGTTCTTCACAGAACTCTGTCATAGCACCAGACTCGAACTCTGTTCCATGGTCACTTCTGATTTTGACCACTGAGCAGTTAAGTTCGTTCTGGATCTGCTTGACAAAGCTGGTGAAGATGTCAAACGTATCAGACTTGCGTTTTAAAAAGAACACCCAGGTAAACCGAGAGTGATCATCTACAATCACGAGCGTATAATACTTCCCTCCTAAGCTATGAACTTGCATTGGACCAAACAAGTCCATGTGTAGAAGATAAAGACATCTGGAGGAGTCTTTGTCTGAGATGCCCTTAAAGGTAGCCCGAGTCTGTTTGCCCATCTGGCATGCAGGACATGGACTATCTTTGATACACTTAATAATGGGAGCATCCCTCACTAAATCTTTGGAAAATAGCATATTAATTGTCTTGTAATTAATATGTGTCAATCTCTTGTGACATTGTTCACAAAGAGATGCACTGGCTTTTGCTACTGGGCATACGGGGGTAGATGAATCTAAGCTAAGAAAATCTAAGCAGAAGATATTTTTGCTCCTAATGCCTGATAATACCGTCTCAGAAGAGGCACATGATATTATCAGACATTTATCCTTGCAGAACTTAACGTCATAACCTTTATCACATAACTGACTTACATTGATCAGGTTATGGTTTAACCCTTCAACATAAGCCACGTCGGTGATAGAGATTATACCGTTGGAAATCATACCGTAACCTCTGGTGACTCCTCGATCTGACCCCCCAAAGATGACTTTGGGTCCATTCTCGACTGGAGTGTAATCACGCAGCAGGCTTCTTGTCCCAGTCATATGCCGGGAGCATCCACTGTCCAAGTACCATATTGGAGTTTTGGTGGCCTTTGGACATTCCTGCAAAACAAAATTAATCTCCCTTAGGAACCCAATCGAACTTGGGTCCTAGATTCTTGGTTAGCATACTCCCCCTCGGGTGGTTAACCCTACGAGTGGTCGGCCTCGCATTGCTAACATAAGGAGTCTCGTTATACCTCGGATTAAACCAACAATCCATGGCAAAGTGACCGACTTTGCCACAACACCAACAGTCAAATCTGTTGTACCTCTTCCTAGGCTCCTGCTTTACCCTGAGAATGGTGGGTACAGCCGGGGCCTTGGATCTGGAGGTGGAGGCATCATAGTGATTGCAGTCACATGACTTCTTCACCTTCTGTTCCTTTAGTATAACAGACTTGGCTTTTGGTGCCTGCTTTCTATTATAGCCGCTAGAGAATTGACCATAATTTCCCATGTGGATTTCCTCATAAGGTGCCTTGAAGACACTCTCACCGAAGTTGCGGGGAAAAGTCCAACCATCATATCGGCTCTTTGGCTTTGCAACCGAGGGCCGGAAATGATGACCAAAGGTTGACTCAAAGTCATGTTGGTTGCAGGGAAAGCTAGACTTTCTGAACGCAACAGGACTGAGTGGGGCCTTTCCCTTTTCAGCAGCAGAGGCCTTCTTGGCGGCCTTATTCTTTCTCTGGTTCATGTTTCTCCTGGATGAGGAACCAGATACCCCTACATGCCCCAAGCCAGCTTCTTTGGCCTGAGCAGAGAAGGTATCAACTAATGGAAGAACTGTTTTTGGCATAGAGAAGCTCTTGACGATCTTCCTTTCTGCCGCAAGTTGTTCTTCCAACTTGTCGACTTCCTCCTGATTAAGATCAAGGAGCTTAAGAGACTCAGAATGCTTTGAAGTCAGGTCTAGGTGCTCCTGTCGGAGAGAGATCAAACTGGTGATCTCTTCCCTTAGGGAGACACTCTCACCCTTAAGGAATTTCACTTCCTTTTTCTCAGCCTTCAATCTCTTACGGCACTCCTCGAAAGTGTTGAGCAGAAGCTCATACTTCTCGAGGAGGTCCGCTTCACGGGCCGAAGGGCTATCCTCAGGGTCATCATCCTGAGACTCAGGATCAGATTCAGAGTTGGAGAGAGGGGTGTGAGCTTTTACCTTCCCAGTAAATGGGGGGCATTCTCCTTCTGAGTCGGAGCAACCCACCAGCCCGAAGTAGGCTTCCTCATCATCACTGGAGTCTGAGGAATCAGACTCACTCAGTGTCTTTGGCTTTTTGGCGATGTAGCTCCTCTCTTTCTTCTTATCTCTAGAGGACTTGTGCTCCTCTCCCTTCCCCTTTTCTCTCTTGCCTTGGTGGCAGTCGGCCACGACGTATCCTGGCTTATTGCAACCAAAACAAATAATGTCAGAGGAGCGATGTTTGTTCGGTTTAGAAGCATACCTGTCAGAAGAATAATTTTTCTTCTGATGCCTGGAGGAGGAGCCGTCTCTCTTTCTTTGATTCCTCATCTTGAGGAACTTCTTGAATTCTCGGGTGATGAGGGAGAAATCTTCCTCAGACAACTCTGAGCTGGAGGAGCATGGGTCGGAGTCCTCCTCCTCATCCTTTTTCCCGGCACGGTATGAAACCGCACCCTTGCCCTTCCTGGAGTGAATGGCTTTTAGGGTCACAGTCTTTTCCTTGACTGCAGCCTTCTCTGCTTCTTCTTCTGCTTTCCTGGTGTTCAGTTGAAGCTCATAGGACATCAGCTTCCCAAACAGAATTTGCGGGTCTGTTTCAGCAAGTCTGCCAAACTCTCGGATGGCGCAGATCTTTGTGTCCCATTCCTTAGTAAGGGACCTAAGGAATTTATCATTAAGTTCACCATCAGTGAACACTCTTCCATATCCTTTGAGGGCATTGACAATCTTGAGGAAGTTCTCGAAGGTGACTCCGATCTCTTCCTTAGGCACTTGTCTGAAGGCCTCATATTTCTGGTTCAGGAGGGATCTCCGATCATCCCTCACTTCATCAGTGCCCTCCATTAGGATAATCAGGCAGTGCCAGATCTCCTTTGCTGTCCTGCAGTTGCAGAAGTTCTGCATCATTGAGTCATCGACCGCGCTGACCAGAATGTTCTGCGCCTTCTTGTCAAGTCCCACCAGCACCATCTCGTCCTTGTCCATTTCAGAAATTTTCTTTGACACTTGCTTGGTAGGATCAATGGTGGAGGCCTTAGTAGAGACATAAGGTCCCTCCTCCACGATCATGAAGAGTCGGGGATCGACCGCTTCCGTGTAGAACCTAATCCTTTCCTTCCAGATAGGAAAGTTTAGCCTGGTGCACACTGGGATCTTGCATGTGTACTTGAGTCCATCCATAGTAGAAGTCTGCCTTCTTCTTGACACTAGTGGCAGGAACTTACTCAAGGCGTTAACCTATTTGTTGAGTAACCTCCCTCTGATACCACTTGAAAGTCCACTTAGTGTCAACTACCTTCACCTATGGGGGGGGGGGGAATAGGTGTCTTGCCATGTTTTTGCGGAATTAAAGTCGTACCTTCACAAGAAAACAAAACAACACAGCACAAAAAGGACACAAGCAAATTATAGTGGTTCCCCGATTTGGGTACGTCCACTTTCCCCCTTCGACCTATCTCCCAACCAGGGACGACTCGGTCACTTCACCAACAGGATTGAAATCCAATCCTTGCACTAACGGAAGGAACCCTTCCACACGTAGGAGTCACCACTCCCACACCCGGGTTGCACTCAACCCTTACAAGTATGAACCAACGTTCCTTTACAACAAAATAGAAATTGGAGTGTATTAGAAATACAAACTACTTATGGAGAATAAGGTGTCCCTCTTCGTTCGACGACGTGTTCTTGAAGTCAACGAAGAGTCCACAGCCCTAAATCTCACTTAGAGAGAATCTCTCCCGAAACCGGCGGCGGCAAGAAGGGCGGCGGCTTGGTTCTCAGGATCGGCGACGACAACGGAGTGCTGCTGCTGTACTTTGGAGATTCAACTTTCGTAGCAAAGCTAGCAAGGTCTTCTAACGGTCACACTAGGATCGATCGTCTCGATCGATTCGGAAGGGGAAGGTTTTCCCGATCAACGAATCAAGAGACAAAGGATCTTTGGTTAGACGCGTGAGACGCTGTGCTTGGCTGAGCTTCTGTCGCCGGGAGATCTGGAAGAACCACGATCAAAAGCGGCGATCAACTACACGAGCGGCGACGACGGCGGCGGAGAAGGATTTCTGATCTAGGTCACGTCGGCAGCTCGGCTTCTTCCTTTTTCTCAAATCACGTATGTGTTTTTCGGTCTCCCTCTTACTGTTCAAAAATACAGATGTATTTATACATTAGGTCTTCAAGATGACCGTTGTGGGTCCCACCAACAAGAAACCCCAAGCGCGGTTCAAAACAGCGCCAGCGGCTGAGTCCGGTCCAGCGGGTTCCAGAAAATCGCCTAAGGCAAAATTGGCGAGAATCAAAGGTCATTCGGCGAGAATCAGCCAGTGATTCTCGACGATTTTGACTTAGCGACAGATTTGCACGCTCTGATTTAGCCGGATAGAGTCGGCGAGAATCAGCCAGTGATTCTCGATGATTCGGCGAGAATCACTTGGTGATTCTCGTCGATTATTACTTAGACGATTTTTCGTCTTTCCACCCATGAGCTGCTCTTTGACCCCGAATCGGCGAGAATCACTTGGTGATTCTCGTCGATTATTACTTAGATGATTTTTCGTCTTTCCACCCATGAGCTGCTCGTTGACCCATCCTTGCTCCTTGTCTGCTCTTGCATTATCACAGCCCTGTACTTGAAAATAAGTACACTCCAATAGAGAGAGTACACGTAGGCCAACACACTGATCTGCTCAACGAGTGATTACGTCGCGCAGACCCGTGTATATTGACCTACTGCACCCTGACATTGGTGTGTACTTAGCGTGGAATAACTGCAAGCACAACTTAAAAGATTTCATCAAATACATTGTCTATTTACCTTAGCTTGTTCAGGGGCTTCTTCAAATCAGGTACGTTGTGGATACAATACCCAACAGGAAGCCTAGTCCTTAGCTCTGAGATGGATTCCGCTGTCAGGCTCTCATCTAGCTGGCAGGGCAGGTTGATCTCTCGTGGAAGCCTAGTCCTTAGCTCCGAGATGGATTCCGCTGCCAGGCTCTCATCTAGCTGGCAGGGCAGGTTGATCTCTCGTGGAAGTCTAATCCTTAGCTCCGAGATGGATTCCGCTGCCAGGCTCTCATCTATCTGGCAGGGCAGGTTGATCTCTCGTGGAAGCCTAGTCCTTAGCTCCGAGATGGATTCCGCTGTCAGGCTCTCATCTAGCTGGCAGGGCAGGTTGATCTCTCGTGGAAGCCAAGCCCTTAGCTCCGAGATGGATTCCGCTGCCAGGCTCTCATCTAGCTGGCAGGGCAGGTTGATCTCTCGTGGAAGCCTAGTCCTTAGCTCCAAGATGGATTCCGCTGCCAGGCTCTCATCTAGCTGGCAGGACAGGTTGATCTCTCGTGGAAGCCTAGTCCTTAGCTCCGAGATGGATTCCGCTGCCAGGCTCTCATCTAGCTGGCAGGGCAGGTTGATCTCTCGTGGAAGCCTAGTCCTTAGCTCCGAGATGGATTTCGCTGCCAGGCTCTCATCTAGCTGGCAGGGCAGGTTGATCTCTCGTGGAAGCCTAGTCCTTAGCTCCGAGATGGATTCCGCTGCCAGGCTCTCATCTAGCTGGCGGGGCATGTTGATCTCTCGTGGAAGCCTAGCCCTTAGCTCCGAGATGGATTCCGCTGCCAGGCTCTCATCTAGCTGGCAGGGCAGGTTGATCTCTCGTGGAAGCCAAGTCTTTTGCTCTGAGATGGATTCCGCTGCCAGGCTCTCATCTAGCTGGCAGGGCAGGTTGATCTCTCGTGGAAGCCAAGTCCTTTGCTCCGAGATGGATTCTGCTGTCAGGCTCTCACTAGCTGGCAGGGCAGGTTGATCTCTCGTGGAAGCCTAGTCCTTAGCTCCGAGTTGGATTCCGCTGTCAGGCTCTCATCTAGCTGGCAGGGCAGGTTGATCTCTCGTGGAAGCCTAGTCCTTAGCTCTGAGATGGATTCCGCTGCCAGGCTCTCATCTAGCTGGCGGTTAGGTTGATCTCTCGTGGAAGCCTAGCCCTTAGCTCCGAGATGGATTCCGCTGTCAGACTCTCATATAGCTGGCAGGGCAGGTTGATCTCTCGTGGAAGCCAAGTCTTTTGCTCGAAATGGATTCCGCTGCCAGGCTCTCATCTAGCTGGTAGGGCAGGTTGATCTCTCGGGGAAGCCAAGTCCTTTGCTCCGAGATGGATTCCGCTGTCAGGCTCTCACTAGCTGACAGGGCTGGTTGATCTCTCGTGGGAGCCAAGTTTGTTACCCAGAGAAGCTCTCGCCACCCAGGCTCCCATAGCTGGCATGGTAGGTTGACCCCGCGGGGAAGTTACACTCTGCGAATACGTTGGGTTGGATGTTTCTTTCCGAGCTTGTGCCAACCTCGAAAAGAGCGGGGATTGTGTACAACCCCGTATTCGCGAAGAGTGGACCCTAAATGAGGCGTGCTTAGTTTTTAAGTTTTTTGAGTATTTTGAACTCTCGGTGGCCAATTTTGGCTCTAGCATGAGAATCTACTTGTAGGGGGAGGAGAAATTGGCCTCCCCCAGCGGCCCCTTAGTTGGAGTGTGAGAGCGGCAGGTTGGTAGGCACCTGTCTGGGCCAATTGGGTGTGGAGGCGGGATCAGCAGGCCCTCCCCCTCCCCATTTTTCCCTCAGGCCGGCGAGACCAGCCCTGAGCCCGGCGGGTAGGCCGGGCGAGACCGACCCTCGGGACGGGTCTCGCCCCGCCCCGCGGGCAGTCAGGCGAGACCGGCCCCCAGGCCGTGTCTCGCCAAGCCCGGCGGGTAGGCCGGGCGAGACCGGCCCCCCGGGCCGGGTCTCGCCCCGCCCCGCGGGCAGCCCGGGGAGACCGGCCCCCAGGCCGTGTCTCGCCCAGCCCGGCGGGTAGGCCGGGCGAGACCAGCCCCCGGTCCGGGTCTCGCCCAGCCCCGCGGGCAGCCCGGCGAGACCGGCCCCCAGGCCGGGTCTCGCCCCGCCCGGCGGGTAGGCCGGGCGAGACTGGCCCCCGGGCCGGGTCTCTCCTAGCCCCGCGGGCAGCCAGGCGAGACCGGCCCCCGGGCCGGGTCTCGCCCAGCCCGGCGGGCAGGCCGGGCGAGACCGGCCCCCAGGACGGGTCTCGCCCCGTCCCGCAGGCTGGGTCCCCTATTTGCTTTAGGTGACGCGTTTTTCCTTCTCTATCCCCCGGCGTGGCGGTTTCCTATTGGCCCGAGGCCTTTTGACCGTGGGGGTATTTTGGTCATTTTTGGCCCATGGGATTTGGAAAACTATAAATAGACCCCCTTGGGTGCCTTGGAGAGGAGCCTTTTCTTAGCTTCCTCCTCCCTTAGCTTCTTCTTGGTAGAGTAGAGAGAGCTCTCCAAGGCGCCCACCCTAGCCCTTTGGTAAGGGAGGGGAAGATCTCAGGTAGCCTTCCGGGTGTGAGGTGGGACCTCCGCGCTAGAGCCGAGGGTCTGTTCATAGTCTCCTAAGTCTCCGGTCCGTGACGTTCTCTCGAGTGTAGTAGGTGTGAGGTCACCCCTTTCAGGGACCCCGAACTCCACAGAGGTCAATTTTGGCTTCAACAAATAATTCAACACAGGCGTGGGCACGCACGACCACATACCCCGTGCTCTCAGGGCACCTTCTCGGTGAACCGGTCAATGTCACGTCAATTTAAGCCATAGACATTGCGGTCTCACCATCGCCACTTGGATGGCCAATCTCGTGAGCATTTTGTATTTCAGGCATTGGTCACGTCAATTTAAGTCATAGACCACCTAAGACCCTCCATCTATGCCAACGGCTCCTACCAAACGACATAGAGCGGGAACGGTTCCGCCTAACCCGTTGCTCACATCGCAACGTCAATTTAAGCCATATGCGCGGGTCAAGCTTTCTGAGTCCCAAATCGATCACACGCTTTTCATAACCTAGTTATGTACAAGTTGACTCACATGCCACCATGTTTGGCAGAATCACGCATCCGCCCAATTTTTCGGGTGCACCATAGAGTTAGTCCCCAAGGCTCCCTATTGCAATCTACCACGTAGAAAACCCGAAAAAACAACCATTTGCGCGGAGTCTTCTCTGGCCATTCATGCAATGCAACATCACCGATCCAGATCAACTTGTCCGGGTAGGCTTCACACATCATGCCTATGTCTGATTCGCTTGCTGCCTGAGCGATCTGAACCGGCCGGTCTGGTTCCTGGCGACCCCACTCGCCGGATACGGGGTTGTACAGATGAGTTTCATCATTACTTCTATTTTTTTTGATAGTGTAATTACCTAAATGAACATTATATTTTTTTTTGAAATATATTATAATATATGTCAAGTCATTAAAATATAAAAGTGAGGACATAATTGATATTTCTGAATGTTTTTCACCAAAGATAATTTTCCCCGTATAATAGTGAAAGATATAGCAAACTGTTGTTCAAAAAAAAATGATATTATATCTTCCTTGTTACAGTCCATTCAAGGTCTTCGGCAGATCGGGCTACTTGACCCCCTTAGCCCGCGAGCGCCCGAACGTGCAAACAAATAAGGGTCTCCGGAGAGACTGAGTCCAAGGGCTGATGACGTGGAAAACCCGCAATCGAGGTGAAAAACCACGCGGCCGGGGCGGTGCCGGCCTAACTTCCACTACGAATTTGAGTTCGTTACAAAGTTATTGTTGAGTGAGCGAGGGCGTCAGGTCACGCCTCATTACAAGGGTAGAGAGAGTGTGTGTGTATCCCCGTGCTCCAGCTTGCCCCTCAGTCGGGGTCTTCGTTTGTATCGCTGCGGGCCTTCAAGTCGAAGAGTGGTCTTATGATAACACGTTCCGAGCATGCCTTCCTCCGTACTACTGTGAGCCTTCAAATCCGTACTCGGTCTCCCAATAGCGAACTCCGGGCGTGCCTTGGTCCGTACCACTGCGGGCCTTCAAATCCGTGCTCGGTCTCCCATTAGCGCGCTCTTGGCATACCTTGGTCTGTACCACTACGGGCCTTCAAATCCGTGTCTGGTATCCCAATAACGAGCTCTGGGCATGCCTTGGTCCGTGCTACTACGGCCTTCAAATCCATGTTTAGTCTCCCAATAGCAAGCTCTTGGCGTGCCTTGGTCCGTACCACTACGGGCCTTCAAATTACTGTCTGGTCTCCCAATAACGAGCTCTAGGCGTGTCATGGTCCGTACCACTGCGGGCCTTCAAATCCGTGTCTGATCTCCCAATAGCGATCTCCAATCCTTGGTCTTCCGTTAGCCAACTCCTGTAGAAAGAGAAGGAGGAGGAGAAAAGAGAGACAGGGAAATGGGAAAGAATCTCGGAGTTAGAATCCTCCTAATGAATGAGACTGAGGATCTATTTATATGCCCTTGAGGGGGCGATCCAGTAATTCTACCCGGTAAATATCGGGCTGGCCAATAGGAATGCGTCGTTTAGAGCACACAGATCACCAAATTCGAAGTAATGATGGGACTACCCCCTGCCCAAAAAAGGAGACAGGGCAGAGCCGACGAAGAGTGACCACCGGCAACGACAGTCGGCCGCCTTCACTGCCTCTAGCGCCGGCCCCGGGAGCAGACGACCACCATAGGCCCACCAGCGATCGGGGTCGTGGGCGACCGTGTTGGAGCATGTGTTTCATGCGTCATGGTTTGCTAATAGCAAATCTTGGTTGTATTTGATATTTGGGTGTTTATGATGTACAGATATCACATGTCTAACTCAAATGGCATTTGGATATTATTATGTGTCGGAACAGATGAGCTTCTGAGCTATCGCCAGGCAATATTGGGTATCGCCAACAGGCGACAGCGACGATCGACGAATCTGCGCTCGACGATCGATGAATCGCGTTCGACGAATCTGCAATGCGCAAATCATGAGTTCGTGGGACACGTGGCATCTGTTATCGATATCGCCAGGTGGTGATACCCAGTGCCACCAGGCGACAGGGCATGTTCGAAGATCGACGGATCTGCGCTGCGAAAATAAGGAGTTCGTGGGACACGTGGTAGCCGCTATCGATATCGCCAGATGGCGATATCCAGTGTCGCTAGGCGATATCGCCAAGTATAAAAGTCATTCAATTTTCTGAGGATACTAAAAATTTTAATTACCTGGAGTGTACCTTCCTGTTTAGACGAACCAGAGAGCTCCAGATTCTAGATTTACTCCATTTTTTTAAGAAGGCTGAAGCGCAAAAGATTGACGGAACGTAAAGAGCATTCAAAGCAACCCTGCCAAGGATTCATTGTCATCTTCAGCACATTATTTGAAGGGAGTTTTAATTCTAAGTTTCAGTTTGTTTGTTCTTATTCCTATTGTAATCTAATTGTAATCTACAACCAAATACTCTAAAATAGTTTATTTTAAATTGTTTCCCTTTAAGTAATTCATAGGGAGTCTTACCCTTAAGTTTATATATTAAACTTTTATTCAGGACATATTTTGTTGTACCTACAACCTCTGCCCAAAAGGATAGGGGCAAGTAAATATCTGTAAGTAATGTCCCTGTAGATTCAATTAGAGTTCTATTTTTCCTTTCTGTTGCCCCATTTTGTTGAGGAGTTATAGGAGCAGAGAAGCAATGACTGATACCTTACTTCTCACAGAATTCTTGCATAAGAAGAGATTCAAACACAGTACCATGATCACTTCTGATCAATGCAACTGGAGTAGAGTACTCAATCTTTATGCTCTTAAGAAAGTCTGTAAAAACTTTAAAGTTATCTGACTTGTTTTTCAAGAAGAACACCCAAGTGAATCTAGAGAAGTCATCTACAATAACTAAAGTATAGGATTTTCCTCCCAAGTTCTGTACAACAATGGGTCCAAAGAGATCCATATGTAGCAAGTACAAAATCCTGGGTAAATCACTCTTATTAATAGATTTAAAGCTATTTTTGGTTTGCTTGCCTAATTGACAAGCCCTGCAAAGGCAAACCCGTGGGACAACTTGAAAGGTTTTTCCCTCGTGGCTAAGTTTGGAGTTGTTCTCAGAGCCCATAGGACCGAGAAGAGCTGCTCTGCCCAGTTCCTATTTAGGTTGGTGACCTTCTTTAGCAGGTTAATGATGAGCTTGTTGGCGTCCTACACTTGCCCGTTGCTTCGCGGATGATGCATAGAGGCGAACCGAAGGTCCGTCCCAAGCTGCTTGCAGAAGTCTTCCAACTCCAAGCAGGCGAACTACGGGCCATTATCGGTGACGATGGCGAGAGTAATCCCGAACCCGCATGCGATTTCTCCCCATATAAAGTTTTTCACGATTTGAGAGGTAGTCTTGGTTAGGGCTTTGGCCTCAATCCATTTGGAGAAGTAATCATTCATCACAAGTATGAATCTCCTTTGCCCGCTGGCTTGAGGAAAAGGGTCGATCAAGTCCATCCCCCAGATGGCGAAGGGCCATAGAGCAGTGATCGAGCGTAGATGTTGAGTTGGTTGCAGTTGAAGAGGTGCGAAGAGCTGGCATTGGGAACACTTTTTGGAGAAGGCTTCTCCGTCTTTTTGGATAGTTGGCCAGAAGTAGCCATGCCTCAGGATCCTATACTCCAGAGTACAAGTCCCGGAGTGGCTGTCGCACTCCCTTGAATGAATATCCTCGAGAACCCGGGGTACCTCGATCTCTGACAAGCATCTGGCCAAGGGGCCTGAAATAGTTTTTCGATAGAGTTCACCAACTTACAGCAAGTAGTAAGCAGCTTTATAACGAAACTTCATCTGATCTTTCTCGCTGGCCGGCAGCCGACCCGTCGTTAAGAACGTAACGAACAGATCCTTCCACAAGACTCGCTGCTCGATCTCCATCATCTCCCCTTCCTCGATGGACGGTCAAAACAGCTCGGTCACGATCCCCCCAGCCCGGGACCATACTTGACAAGGTAATCTACTTCAGAATTTTCTTCTCGGGGTACATGCTCGACGAAGAATGATTGAAACCCCCGATCAGACCTTTGACCTTGACCAAGCACTGTTGCAGAATTGGATCGTGAACTTCAAACTCTCCTCGGATCGGAGACACGACCACCATTGAGTCGGTGAAGGCCCTGATATCTCTAATTGCCAGCTCCTTGGCGAGACGCAAGCCGGCCACCATGGCTTAGTATTCCGTCTGATTATTAGTAACGGGGAAGAGGATCTCGATGGCCTGCTCGATCCTGTTTCCCTGGGGGATCACAAGCATGACTCCGGCTCCCACAAAATGTCTGCCAAAAGCCCCATCCACGAACATCTTCCAAGAGACTGGGCTGGAAGAACCTTCGTCTCCACCATCCTCGGTCGAGAAGTCAGCCAAGAAGTAGGCCACCGCCTGCGCCTTGATCGCTACCCTCAGAGAATAGGAAATGTCGAACTCGCTCAGCTCCATCGCCCACTTTGCCAACCTGTCTGAATACTCCACTCCATCCAAGATGCTCCGTAGCGGATGGTCAGAGATGACCTTGATGGTGTGAGCCGGGAAATACGGACAGAGCCTCCGAGCCAAAACCACCAGAGCAAACACCAACTTCTCCAGGATAGGATACCTCGTTTCCGTCTGCCGTAATACCCGACTTACATAATAAATGGGGAGCTGCTTCTTGCCTTCTTCTCAGACCAACACCAAACTGACCGCCTCGGCTCCCACTCCCAGGTAGAGTAGGAGATCTTCACTGCCTTGTAGGCCTTGGAGGCCTTAGAGGAGAGGAGCTTGGGTCAGCTGCTGCTTAAGCTTTCCGGAAGCCTCCTTGCACTCCGCGGTCCACTCAAAGTTCTGATTGCCCCGAAGGGCCTTGAAGAATGGGGAACACTTCTTTCCTGCTTTGGAGAGGAAATGGCTAAGGCATGTCAACCTTCCAGTTAGCCTATGAACTTCTTTGGAATCCTTCGGGGAGGCCATCTACATGATGGCTTTAACTTTGTCAGGGTTAGGCTCCACCCCCCTCGGAGTGAGGAGGTGACCTAGGAACTTCCTTCTTCCCGCACCGAAGACGCAGTTGGTCGAGTTGAGTCGCATCTTGTACTTTCTCAGGGTGGAGAAGTTCTCCGCCAGATCCACTATGTGCTCCGCGACGCTCTTTCTCTTGACAAGGAGATCGTCCACATAGACTTCCAGGGTCCGCCCCTTCTGCTCCTTAAAGACTTGGTCTATCATTCTTTGGTATGTTGCGCAGTCGTTCTTGAGCCCGAAGGGCATCATTTTGTAACTGTAGCAGCCATCGCTGGTAATAAAGGAGATGTTGGGGCAGTTGGGGGATGCATCCGGATCTGGTGATACCCTGAAAAAGCGTCAAGAAAACTCATCATAGGAAACCCGATGGCGGAATCAAATAATGCGTCGATTTGAGGCAAGGGGTAGCAATCCTTCGGGCAAGCTTTATTCAACGTAGAAAAATCGATACATAATCTCCAGCCCCCTCCGGACTTCTTCACCATTACAATATTGGAGACACATGCTAGATACTAGATCTCCGAGACAAACCCCGCCTGCAGCAGCTTCTCCACTTCCTCTCTGATCAGCCCGGCCAGTGCAGCGTCGCTCTTCCTTTGCTTTTGCCGAACGGGAGCCACCGCGGGATCCAGGTTGAGGCGATGGCAAGCAACATCAGCGTCGATTCCTAGCATCTCGGCGGCGCTCCAAGCAAAGATACCAACATTTTTTTTGTAGGCACGCAACCATCTCGATCTTTCCCTCCAGCGGCAGGGAACCTCCAATCTTCAGCAGCTCAGGTTGTCCTATCCGGGAGATCACCTCCACCTCCTCAACAGCTTGCAGGCCCTCCTCATGCTACATGAACCTCTCCAGCCTTCCTGCATCACCCATCCAGCTGATGGTACTGACCGCATTCAGGTAACACTCCCTGGAGGCCTTCAGATCTCCCTGGATCCTTGCTTGGGTGTCATCACGACAGTACTTTAGGCATTAATGGTAAGATAATGAGACGACCTTGAAATAATTGATAAGGGGCCACCCGAAAATGGCATTGTATCTGCTCGGTGCGTCGACGATGATAGAACAACACCGGATTGAAGCATCACCGAGAATGACCAGAAGCTCCACTCCCCCTTCCATCCTTTCTTCTCTCCCGAGAAGCCAAAGAGGGGTCCATCCACAGCCTGGACCCGAGACGCTTCCACTTGAATCCCGATGAAGGTTCTCCTGAAAATGACATTCACTGAACTACTGTTATCCACGAGGATTCGGTCGACGGTAAAATCTTCAATGACAGCTTGAATCACCAGTGCGTCGTGGAAGGGGTTCTCATTCCACATCATATCTTCCTCCTAGAAGGTAATATCGTTCAGCAGTGGAGGATTCTGCAATGTTGAAGCAACACTCTTTTTGTAGATTTGATGGAGACTTCCCTTGTGGGAAGCTCCGAGCCCGACGCCTCCGTTGATCACTCCAAACTACCCACCTCCAGGGCCTGGAATCACATCCCCTTGACCTCCCAAGTCAAAATGATCCTCATTCCTCCTCCTCGGCGGAGCTTGTAATGCCACTTGCTCACCAGGGCCTCTTGCCTCGACGACTCTCTCTCCGCCACCCCTACTTTCAGCCTCCTCCTTGCTTCCCAAAACTCCGGGAAAGACAAGGTCTCATGCCCCTATACTCGATGGATGTCGCAGTAGAAGAGAATCTCCACCTCCTAACGCTTTGCATGTCGCTCCTCCCTACGACGCTTATACCCCTGACAGGCAATTGTCATCGCCTCTCTCCTTCCACCTCCCTGACCTTCCTCCCGCCGGTTGTCATTCCTCCTCTCCTGTTGAAAACATGGCCGGACCGGCGGCCTCCACTGTGGGTGATTCACGAGGTATTGGAATCGTCTCTCCTCCCCCCTCCTCGCTGGAGCCTCTGCAGGCCTTCTCTCCTCTTGCCTTCAAGACCTCTCCTGCCTCCTCTCTTCCACCCTCCTGGGCTCTTCCCTCTTCCACTTCTCCTCTCCCCTCTTTGGTTCCTCCCTCCTCCGATCTTCCTGCCTCTCTGACAGCCTTCCTCTCCCCGACTCCAAAATCCTCCCTCTGCTCTTCCCCAGCGGCTCATCCCCATCCAGTCTTGCTAGGAGCTCCTTGTTCCTCTCCTCCCCCTGGATGAAGACATTCACCCGCTCCACTATCTCCTCGAAAGACCTCGGCAGCTTGTATCCCAGATCCATGTTGAAAAGCTCCTGCTTCAGGCCAAACTTGAGGGCCACCATCAAGGTGAAGCCATCTACCTCCACCTCCAAGACCTCCTCCTGGAACCGTGTAATGACCGAGACTCTCGTGTTGCCTTTGGGTGATTTTGAAGAGGGTCGTCGCCTCCTTCCTCTTCTTGGATGTCGCGAACCTAGCCGGCCATGAGGCCCCGAAGCAGCTCAGAGAAGCAGTAGATGGAACCTGCTCGCAGCTGGTGGAACTAGTCTCTCGCATTACTCTTGAAGGTGATGGAGAATAACGGGCACTTGAAGGCATCGTACATGTTGCGGATGGATACCACGTCCTCAAACCATTGAAGATGCCTGACCGGGACATCTTTGTTAGAGTAGTAGGTGAGGACGGGCTCCCTGAAGCCTTTGGGGACTGGAGGCGTGAGGATATCATCGCAAAAGGGGCTCCTCTCTTCCTGGCTGCGGCGAGTTTCATCCTCGCTCGAGTCATCATACTCGCTCCATCAGCGATTATCACGGTACCTCGCCGAGAGTTCTGGATCTCGGAATCTGATACCCTGGTTACTCGCAGGGTGTTGTCGCGACTGCATCGGTCGCTCCTCTCTCGCCCAAGCGGGCTCCTTCCCAGCTCGCCTAATCGGGACTTCCTCGCCCGGCGTTGTCAGGCGATGGGGAGAAGTCGCAGTGACATCGGGGGGTGGGGTGGGGGTGAGAAAACCCGGCGAGTATTGCCCTCTCCATCCTCTTTGCGAACTCTTCAAACGCAGCAACCGTCATAAACTCGCCACCTCGTGCTGAGTTACTAGCTCCCGCCGAGTTACCGGCCAACTCCCCCTGATCATCATTACTGGACATCTCACTCAACTACAAAATTTTCCTCCTTAGCTGCTGTCCACGCTCACCTCACCAAGTGTTGAAGCTAGGAAAATTCTCGACCTCGGAATTCAGACAAGGCTGTCTAAGGCCACTTGTTAGGCAGTAGAGCTAGACGGTCCACAGAAGCTAGAACAGAAGAAATTAAGGGACAGGACCCCCGACTGCTATGGCAGGAAGGTCCCTCCACGTACCCGAATGCTTAGAAGAAGCAACCCCTCCACAACCAAGATGGTCGAGCTAGGTACGAGGGAGACGAGCTGGTAACTAAGTCGCAAGTCGCGACTTGGTCTCTGAGGAAAAGGAATCCAAAGGGTCAACTGGTGCCCAAGTTAAGAGGTTCGCGAGTATCTTGACGAGATTTCAAGTGCCTCAACCTCGTACCCCTGGGGTCCTATTTATAGGGAAATCCAAGGAGGGGGGGGGGGGGTCATATTTATACTCCCCACCCTGGCGACTAGGCAACTTCCTAGAGGAACTCGCACATGCTGGGTGAGTATCTCGCCTAGTCGCCTACCTGGCGAGTATGCGTGGGGAGCTCACCATACTCGCCCAGGTCTTCTGCCGACTCGCGCCTTGTCTTTGATTTCAATCTTAACTTGTTAACCTTGACCCTTGCAGATCTGGTTGTGGTAGGACTCATACTCGATGAATACGGGTTGTACACAACATTATACTAGTTATAATCTGAGCCAATAGAGAAAGTTAAGCAGTAATTACATAACATTTATATGAAACATTAGAGTACAGTGTAAGGACATATCAGTGAGCATGTAATCAGTACAGTATGTCCCATCATGAACAATAGTGTATAATAATAAAGTAAGAGATCATTTATGTTTATGAATGATTCAATAACTAGGAAATATTAAGGGCATTTGGCTGTGAAATCAGTATACTTTCTCATAATTCAATATTTGGGCCCGACCCTTCCGGCTCATCAGTATCCAAAGCCAGTACGTACAACACACGTTTATGCCCTTAGGCTGACTGGTTTGACAAATCATCTGTATCATTTCATTTATATGCATGCAATGTCAATTAGCCCTTAACATAATCTCGTGTCGACACGTTAACATTTAAATTAACAATAAGTTATTTAATTTATAATCCCCTCAAATTTTTCCTTCGCCTGTTTGCCTTTTAGCAAGATCATACATATAAGTGAGCATTATTTTTCAGTGATAAACAACGTCTTCATGATGTGACATGTCATAGCAATCTCATTTTCATATCTTAAAAACGGTGCAAATAAGTTAAAATACTTGAAATAAGCATAAATTAAAAAGATAAGTCCCATTATCACTTTTTCCTTTCCGAGTTCACGCCCCACATCATTGTCATGTCTATGTTGGGATGCCATCGTTCGTGACATCTATTTAGGAATCGTATCAATTAGAGGTCACTATTATCGGGGTTGCATCACAACATAGTCATGACATCGATCTCTGGTTTGCCCTAGACGTTTTAGAGTTTGTTCAGGGGGGAAATTGAAGTGTGGGAGTACAAGTGAAGTCCTCTTTGCAATTCTCAAAGTTTAGGAATCAAAGTATGTGTATCTGCTACTCGGCCAGCAAGGCTACCAATTTCCTCAATTAACTCTGCAGAAAACATGCACATGGAAGTCTAACGATGGGATATATGTTGATTGGTATTGCTCAACCAAGCAATATCCCCATAAGAAAAAGAGCATAATGAAATCCCAACATCACTATAAAGGAATAACAAATATGCAGACAACACAACTGTCAGATAATGAAATCCCCCAAGGAAACAAGGACTGAAACATACATAGGTAGGCCCTAACAAGCAAGCAACAACATCACTATAGAGGCCTTGCAGTTTTTGTTTTACTCAAACAAATCAGAGCACTAAATTGCAACTCCCCAAAACTAGCACGCAACCAACATCGTAATATAATAAGGTAGTTGCAGTTAATTTGTTCCTCCAAGAATAAATAGCAACCAAACAACCGCCAAAACCATCGGTGTACAATCTCATATTCGCTGAGTGGGACCAAGAAGCCCAGGTTTCAGGTTTTGGCTAGCCTTGGGCTAGCCTCAGGCAAAAGGAGGATCAGAAAAGTTCACAGGTGAGAACGAGAAGGTTCTCGCCCAGTCTGGACTGAGCTCGACGATTCGTCGTACTCAGCTCAGGTTTCGTTGAGCGGAGCTAGACGTTCGTCAAACTAGGTCTGGACAAGAAAGCTCTCGCTTAGGGAGAGGCGAGAAGCCTTACGCCTCAGGTAAGCGGTTCGTCGAGCTGAGCTCGACTTTCGTCAAGATAGGTATGGATTCGACCAAGATAAAGCTCCGCTTAGGGGCAGGCGAGAAGGCTCGCGCCTCGGGTGGGCGGGAGTGTTGCAGCCTTCAGCATTGACATTGAGCGATGTTTCCTCATCCAGCGTCGCTTTAGTCTTCTTTTTGTTCCCGCCTGGCGCAGGCGGAAAGGCTCTCGCTCAGAATAGGCGGGATGCCTGCAGTGATCAGCAGAAAGGCTTCCGCCCGGTGGGACCCAGGGAAAAATTACCTAGATGGCCTTAGGTAAAATTACCTGCGTGCCCTCGGGTCTGTATTTAGCTTCTCAGAATAGCGGAGTTAGGCTGTTGGCAGACCAGCCCGGGGTAGTTTAGTAATTTCAGATCAACCGAGTTTTACTATTGACGGTCCAGATATTGAAAAACTATAAATAGACCCGCAGGAGTTCCTCAGAAGGCAAGCGTTCATAATTTCTAAAGATCTTCTAGCGCTTTCTGATGAGCTCATAGCCCAGCATTTGGCTTTGGAGGGAAAGCGCTCAAAAGATATCTCGGGTTAGAGGAGGGACCTCCCAGCTGAGGCTTAGGGTCAGTTTCTGGTTCTTCATTGTTAGTCAGAGACCTGAGTTGTGAGAAGTAGGTGTTGGCTAAACCCCTGATTTCGAACTCTCGTTGAGGTCGGATCTTGGCTTCAACATCAGATATTTCCATTTCACACATCTTCGGCCAACAGGTTTTGCGAGAAATCGATCAACGATTCTCTAAGAAATCTTGATTTGATCCTTCCAAGCTCTCAAGCTCATTGATCAAAGTTGAATCAAGATCAAGTTTTAGATCTACCCAAAGTTGTTTCTTCTTCAAGCTTTCAAGATTCATCTAACGTGAAGAACGTCATTTGGTTGCCCAGATCTGAAGTCGTTAGCACTTGTTTAGTGCATACGGTAGATTGTATTTTCAATCTAGTTAGTTTAAAATCATTTCTATTGTAGGAGCCTTGTCTCCGAGTTGTAGGAGCCTTGTCTCCGAGTTGTGGGAGCCTTGTCTCCGAGTTGTAGGAGCATTGTCTCCGAGTTGTAGGAGCTTTGTCTCCGAGTTGTAGGAGTGTTCATCTCTGAGTTGTAGGAGTGTTGCTCTGAGGTGTAGGATTGTTTTAATTCGAGTTTTTGTGAAGTAACCGAGTCTAGCCGGAAGCGCTAGATAGGCGAGGCGGGAAAGTGGACGTACCCAATATTGAGGAACTATTATAAATTCTTGGTGTTGCTTGTGCTCGCACTAAACTTTTTATTCGGCAAAAAGACACTAATCTCACATATTCACCCCCTATCGGTGATTTAGGTAGACAACTAGATACTTTCAACACTTATCTGTTTGCACGTTCGAGCACTCGCGGGCTAATGCGGTCAAGTAGCCCGATCTGCCGAAGGCCCTGAACGAACCAGAACAGATTGGCGCCGTCTATGGGAAGGAGATCCCAAGCAATCGGCAGAGTACTCTAGAGAATGAAGGAAGGAAGTAATGGTGGGAAGAAGCACGCGAACGACCAGGGGATCGGTCTGATGGTAGCAAGAGGGAATACCACCTTCGCATTCCCTCGTCGACGTACCAGTGCAAGGGGAGGCGTCACAACCCCAAAAGCCACGTTTATGGAGGTGAACGCGCCCGCGGTGGACATCCAAGCCGAGATGCTAGCCCTCTTAAGGCGCTTGGCAGGCCCGCTAATTCGCGTAGGAGTCCCCTCACCAGAGAACACACCACCACCGCTCGCTCGTGGCCAGAGAGTCGGAGAAGAAGGCGCGGAGTCTGAATCATCTCGACATATGAGTACGGAGCACCTAACTCATCAGACTGAGATCGGTAGAGCTGTTCATCCCCCGTACAAACCACATGACCTAGGCAGGGGAATGACAAGGGAAGCGTTCAGAGAGCTATTCAAAGAAGAATACAGCCAGTTCAACCGAGGAGCTTTGGTAGTTCGCCGCCCAATCAAGGGAGCATCTCCGTTGGCAGTGGAAGTGCTGGCGCACCCCGTTCCCCCCAGGTTCAAGCTTTCGCATATCGAAACCTATGACGGGACGGAGGACCCTTGGGAGCACATTAACCCCTTCTCGACGATCCTCCACCTCTACAAAGCTCCCGACCAACTGCTCTGCCAAGTCTTCCCAACAACTCTCAAAGTATAGGCTCGGACATGGTATCACACCCTTCGTAAAGGTACCATCAAGAGCTTTGCCCAGCTCGCTCAGACATTCTTGGACCAGTTCATTGCCAACAGGCAAATCTCAAAGGATCTCTCCAACCAATCCAGAATCCGGCAAGACAAGGGGGAGACCATCAAGGAATTCTTCAGGCGCTTCACCTCGGAGGTAAGACAAATACTAGGGGTGGACCCAGAACTCCTCCGCGGAGTCTTCCTCGGCAGACTTCGACCTAGAGGATTTTACAAGGCCCTGATGAGGTAAACCGTCCACATCTACCCAGACCCAGTGCACGAGTAGAAGCCTAGATAGCAGTCGATGAGGCAATAAAATCTCACAAAAGGCAGTTTGAAGGAGGCGCAAAGAGAAAGAGAGAGGACTTGACACCGAAGCACAAGGAAGAGGGAGGAGAAGGCCACAAGAACCGTCGCGAGGAGCGACAACTCCCTCGATACCACGAGTACTCATCGCTTAACACCTCGCAGGCTAATGTACTCTACGCCATCCAGGATGATCCAGAGCTTTGAAGAACCCAGGAAATTCCAGCAGGAAGAGGGGACAAGACCAAGTAATGCGAGTTCCATGAAGGAACGACTGAAGAATGCGCAAAGCTGAAGGTGTCGATCGAACGTCTCATTCGTCGCAGAGCTCTTGGAAGGTTTATACAGGATCAGGAGAGAGACCGTCTCAACGAACGAAGAAGGAAACCAGGAGGCATTTCGTACATGTTACCTAAAACAAACCAGCTATAAGTCATGGACGCTCACAACCACTAAAGGGTTCAGCATGATGGGATGACCGAGCTATATTGGCAGGGCACTCCCTCACGATCCCCCAATCGCCACCGGACATGGACCGGCACCTCCCCTCCACGGCGGATCAACGACATCCACTGAAAAACCCAGGTCTCGCCCCAAACAATAAGCAACATCCCCCGAGCAGCACCCTACGTCTCTCCCTAGCGGGGGAAAAGATGCTTCAATCCTAGGCGATCGAGCACGAAGCTGCCCAGGTCTCGTCCTCCTCATCATCGGCATCACCCGAAAGCCTGAGTCTCATCCCAAACAATCAACGACATCTGTAACGCCCCTGATTTTCTGATATTTATGATAATCCTTTTATTGTCATGTTTGTGACGTCAGGGCGTTACCTTGACACATGTTTTGGAAAGTACCGCCGTAGAGCGTGGTCTTAGCTCTTTAGGTTTCTGTGTGGCTGTGTTGTAGCCTGTTTGCAAGATTCCCTAGCGAGTCGGGGTCTGTTTTGGTGACTCGGTGAAGGCTCTTTGGAAATGCTTGTGTTTTGGTTTCGGGTGTTGTTTGCCCGAGTTTGGTTCGTCGGATTTGGATTCCGACTTTGTCATTGGATTCGTAGCGATGATATGTAGCTACGGTACGAATTTCGTAGAATTCCAACGTCATTTGAATTTCGGATCGTTTTGATATTTATTAATTAATTTACTTATTTATTACAATTCTAATAAGAATAAATAGTCGCGTCAACCCTGAACCCGCACTATTCATCTTCTCCATTTACCCGACGGCGGACTGTGCGAGGAAAGAGGCGAGCGGCGGACGACACCGAGCTTTCGACCGGCGAGACCGGGGGATTGGGCGGTCGGTTTCGTTGTTTGGCGGTAGATTTGGAAAGCTCTCGGCGAGGGCTACTAGATCGTGGTAAGCTTTTCCCGTTTCCTTGAATTTTCCTCGTTAGGGTTAGAGGTTTTGACACCATTTCTTCCCCAAAAGTTTCAGGAATCGTTGCCAGGACTTCTCTACGGCCGATCCTTGAAGCGGTGAGAGCGAGCGACGTTTCTCTGGAGTTTAGAGGCAAGTGGAATCCTTACTCTTGTATGTCTCTTTGGGTTGTATTGTTCCCTCTTATTTTCTCCTTTCCATAGAACTTAGGAGTAGTATAGGTAGGGCTAGGGCTGGCAGTCGGTCGTGATTAGGAAGAAGGTGGATTTCGGGATTTAGGAGAATCCGACGAGTTTTGGTTAGAATTCGGCGGGTATTGCCGAAAATCCGCTAAGTCGAATTCGGTGTATATCGAGTCAAAATTCGACGTGTATCGGTTGTGGAATTCGGCGAGTATCGCCGGGTTTAGGTAGGAATTCTGCCGAGGGTTTGGGTCGTAGCCTAAGTAAATTTCGGCGGGTATCGGGTAGATATTCGGCGAGTATCGCCAGTCTTTTCGGCGAGTATCGCTGAGTTTTGGTTCAAAGTTTTATTCGGCGAGTATCGCAGCCCGATTCGGCGAGTATCGTAGATAATATCCGCCGACATAGTGAAATTCGGCGAGTATCATGGGTGATACCCGCCGACTGGAGAGAAATTCGGCGAGTATCGTTGGTGAAACTCGCCGATTTCGAGGCAATTCGCCGAGTATCATGGTCATACTCGCCGAATTTTCCTGGACTTGGCCTTTTACGCCGATTTTTGTCCAGTTCGTTAAGTTTGGTCCTTAGAGCTTATTTTAGGGTTTAAGCAGGTTCTAGGTGGTGTTTTTTGGCTAGTTTGGACGCCGAATCATGGATCATTGGCACGTGGTTGTTGGGTCTCTGAGGGGGACGGTTTTGGGTGTGTTAGAGTCGTGGACACCACCATGTTGCCTTTGGACATTTTGGGTTCCTGAAAGAGGCTGGTTTTGGGTGTGTGGACCATGTGGCAGCCACCATAGTGCCCTTGAGACACCTGGATCTGGTTGTTCGGTTGCGACTGCTTTTGTCGCCGACGCAGATCTGGGATTTTTACCAGTGCTAACGATTTACAAGTTTAGGACTGTTAGTTCCTTTCCTTCTATGGTTTGGCATATGTTGGCCTTTCTTTTGCTTCTGCAAGTTTGAGCGGAGCTTGGTATATTCTAGCACTTGGTGCACTTCTTTACTCTTTTGATAAGTATTGTGTTTACTTAAAGTTTCATTTGTTTTCCTTGGCTGAGGTTGTCAACATTCCTCTTGCTGAGTTTGGTAAACCCTTTCTGTTCTTTCATTTATGATTATCTAATCTTCCTTTGCCACTTGTATCTTTATTCTTTGTTGAGGTATTTTTTCTTTGAATGTTTTAGATTCAAGGTTGTAGCCGGTTGAGCGGCTAGGTTGGAGTTGTTTTTGGTCTGCTGTGCTGCAGAGGTTTCCCTCACCCCTGTGAGGTAGTTTTGTTGTTCTTTTGTTAGTACAGACATACTTACTCACCCGTGGGTTCGTGTTAGGTTGTTGACGTCCATCAGTGGTTTTCTTTTGAATGTTAAGTACGTTGCTGATATTGCTAGTTTACCCATTTTGGGGGTTGTTTTACTTGCTCTCTGAGACTGTTTATGCTAGGTTGCATGTTAGATATTTTAACTTATAAAAGTATATTACTAGTGTTATATACATGTTATCTTTCTAAACTAACATACTACTTTCGGGCTAATGTAAAGACTATTTCTGTACTTATGCTAAATTTACAGTC
Organism: Platanthera guangdongensis; assembly: GCA_039583875.1. Lineage (NCBI taxonomy): Eukaryota > Viridiplantae > Streptophyta > Magnoliopsida > Asparagales > Orchidaceae > Platanthera > Platanthera guangdongensis. The sequence goes on from CM077150.1 coordinate 261,297,963, forward strand.
TTGCATACCATGAGCTATCCTTCGGGGATGTTTACTCTCATGTATGATGCCAAATCACCTTAACAAAGTATTTCCGCAGCGTTTAACTATATTTTTAACTCGTGGACTAGTTGATCCACTGTGCCGAGTGATACGGCTGCCTAATTTAACTGATTTTCTTCATAATAGCATATGATCTTTGTTTAACTTGTAGAGTTTGGTGTCTTGACTGACCGTCTGCAGTTATCCCTTGCATGACGTGACATCACAACACGTGTTTTCTCTTACTCTGATATATTTTAATTGGTGAGAAAATGCGGGTCGTGACAACATCCCCCGAGCAGCACCCTACGTCTCTCCCTGGCGGCGAAAAAGACGCCTTAAGCCCAGACGATCGAGCACGGAGATGCTTGGGTCTCGTCCTCCGTATTACCGACATCCCACGAAAGCCCGTGTCTCGTCGCCGATCAGCGACATCCCCGAGCAGCACCCTACATCTCTCCCTGGCGGCGAAAAAGACACCTCAAGCCCATATGACCAAGCACGGAGCTTCCCGAGTCTCGTACTCATCGGCATCCCCCGGAAAAACCGGGTCTCACCGCCACTCAACATCATCCCCCGAGCAGCATCCTACGTCTCTCCCTAGCGGCGAAAAAGATGACTCAAGCCCAGGTGATTGAGCACGGAGCTTTCCGTGTCTCGTCCTCATCAGCATCCCCCAGAAAACCCGGGTCTTGCCGCAACTCAACGACATTCCCCACACAACACCCTATGTCTCTCCCTGACGGCGAAAAAGACGTCTCAAGCCCAGGCGATCGAGCACATAGCTGCCTGGGTCTCGTCCTCATCGACATCCCCCGAAAAACTCGGGTCTCGCCCCTCACAATCTCGAGACACAGGCCCAAAATCTGGCCACCAGCCACGACACAAATCGCAAAGTCCCAAGGGAACAACAAAATCAATAAAAAGAGAAATCAACAAAATTAAACCACACAAAGAGCGCTTAGAGGCGGGATAGCATGCTCACTGCATCCTTCATGGTCTTTGGAGATGAAGATACCTTCTCCCCCTTAGCAAAGAAATTGTGGGGGCGCACTCATCCGGAACCTAGGGGGCAAAAAAGCTGATCACATCAACATCCTGGTTCATGCAAGGGGCCCCATCAACACGAGGACCGCACGGAAGATTCCCCGAGCTTCCCTTCGGTACGTTAACTGGACGGCGCGAGGAGGGAGACCCGTCGCCCTCATCAAAGACCAGCTTCCTCTTCCGATCGTGCCTCAAAGGAACTACAACTGCACGCCCTGCGTTAGTAGAAAGCCCGCACAATGGCATGCGCTTCTCATCCACGAACACGAAAATGCTGTACAAAAGAACTTCCACATCTCGCGGGCGCACGAACTCGAGAATAGGGGAGAACTTGCACTCACGGACTATCATTCACCGACACCCCGTCCGAAAGAGGACACCAGAGCTCGGGCCACTCCCAGCAATTGCGGACGAATCCATAGACCGTGCTTCCATGCCGCTTGTCAGCACGGTTTTCGAACTACAGCCAAATCTTGTTGTTGTGCACATTGACACAGCCTCTGCCATCTGTGCAAACCTCGCACAATTCCTTGAAAAGCTCCAGATAGTGGGTCGAGCCGTGAGTACGAAAAGACACCTCAAGCCCAGACGATCGAGCACAAAGCTTCCAGTTCTCGTCCTCCTCGGCATCCCCCAAAAAATCTGGGTCTCGCCCAAACGACCAACAAAATCCCCGATAAACTCGGGTCTCGTCCGAACAAGCAACGACATCACCCGATAAAGCCGGGTCTCGTCCGAACAAGCAATGACATCCCCGATAAACCCGGGTCTTGTCCCTGCGAGCCGACACTCTCCCCGCAAAGGTCACAGCACCACTGGGGGTTGCCTCCCTCACACTCACTCCCGGTCACCAGAGCACGGCCTGCAACACCCTGCCAGGTTGCAAAAATCCACCACAACAGAAGCACGACAAAGTACACACCGCAGATTGCGCGAAGTCATCTGTCCTGCATACCCACTTCGGGAAGCGACCTAATCTTCCACAAGGGTCGATCTTGCCCTCATCAACATGCCTTGCGCATCACGTCTCGAATTCTGCAAAGATCCACGACGCAACGCCCGGTCGCACGCAGAGGCGCCACAAGCAGTCAACGCACACACTTGCGCCAGTACACTCGTTGCGCGCGCAAGGTGCTTGCATGCGTCCCAGTCTTACGCGACCGGTTTGTCCATGCGCCCGTGCTTTTCTCCCTTCCAATCCAAACCTTTTCAACCTCCAAAGTGCCACACTGGACTTCCCCAACGATGCCGACCCAAGTAACGGAGAAGAAGAAAAGTCCTCAGGATCCCCTCGCTTCGACTCTAAGCTCCAAGAACTTTGGGTGACAAATGATGGAGTTAAACCCAATTTTAGAAAAAAAAAACCAAAGAGAAAGTCATCCTCATCAAGGCAAATCTCATTCAATACAAATCCCATCAAGGAAAATCCATGCAAGGAAGGTCACCTCAAGGAAACTCTCGCATCGCACGCGCGATCGACGCGCCGGATCGCGCCCGTGCCGATCGTGGCTGCCGCCTCCTCTGCCGTGGCAGGCCGCCACCTCCTCTCCCACGGTCAATCGCCGTCTCCTCTCCCTCGGCTAGCCCCGACCGCCGCATCCTCTCCCTCAGCTGGCCCCGGCCGCCACCTCCTCTCCTACGACCGGTCGCCGCCTCCTCTCTCTCGGTCGGCCCCGACCGCCTCCTCCTCTCCCTCGGCCGGCCACCTCATCCTCTCCCACGGCTGGCCGCTGCCTCCTCTCCCACGACCGGACACTGCCTCCTCTTCCTTCTTTCTTCCGGAACCAGAGCGGCGTGAGCGAGAGAGAGGAAGTTTTCCGTGATTCACCGGTGGCCGCCGACGGTGCTCCGGTGCTTGAAATCTTCAACCGAATATAGATCCGGAAAGCTCTCAACAAGAGCTACGCCATCGTTGTAAAATCTTCCCTATTCCTTGTGTTTTTCTCGTTAGGGTTTTCGTCCCTAACTCCTATTTTGGCCATTCTTGTTAGATTTCAGTTTCCCTCGTCTAGGGGTGAGGAGTAAAAACCGAAAACCGACTAAACCGATCAAACGACCAAACCGCACCGATATTGAAACCCGATCTACGCCGAGGTGCGATTGTGAAAACCGATCAAACCGAACCGAACCGCGTTTTTTATTTAACATAATTAAAGGTGTTTAACTAATTAGTCAGCCACATTCTCATTTTGATTTTGCGTATATGTATAAACCAAGGCAAGTCACGAACAGCGGACAGCGGCATCAAAGATGATTTCTTATTTGAGATAGCTGATAGTGATTGGGTTTCCCTTCTCTTCATTTTTTTCTCCTTTTCACGGTAGCAGCTGCTCGGCCCCAGTCCTACTTTCTAGTTCCGCCTCCTCTTCACTCGGCCGGCTCCCACGCCCGCCCCCCGTCCTTTCCCTCGGCGGTGTTTGGCCGGCGGCGGGCGGCGACTCCGGCTGTTCATCTTCCTATTCCCTTCTATTGCTTCTCTCCAGGTATGAATAGTATGACACGGCCGATGCATGCCTTCCTGCCTTTAAGTTTTTTTTTTCCTCTCCTTAATGTAGATGTTGAAATCATCGGCTTTAGGTATGAATAGTATGACTCATTTAGGCTTTTCCCGCATCATGCATGAATTGCGAATTCCCAGTCGATGAGTCACTCTCCTAGACGGCATATGTCCTATGAATTGCATATTTTTGAACTAATGAATTGATGGTTATATCAATGGCTCTCCACCCATATTTTGATTACTAAGGTCGCTGGATCAGCAGGTGGTAGTCTATGGAGGAACGGAGACACTCTAGTGGAGGACTTCTTACTTTAATGAATAGCATAACCGTATCCTAATTCCTACATGGGCAAAAAAAATTATATAAAAATATGGGTTTGATATTAACTATGTTTGTTCACAAAAAACCGACACCGAACCGAAAAAAACCGATTGAAAACCGAACCGACTTTGAAAACCGACGCGGTTCGGGTCGGTTTGGACAAGCCAAAAACCGAGGCATGTTGGCTCGGTGGTTTGGGTCCAAACCGACCCAACCGAACCGCTTGCAGGCCTACCCTTCTTTCTTGGTCCCGATCTACGAGGTGCGAGGTGGTCTTCTCCGGTAAAACCAAGGCAAGTTATTTCCTCCTTCTCTTCCACGGTTGCTCGGCCCCAGTCGCCCCTCTCTCACTCGGCCGGCCCCAACGGCCGGCAGCCGCCTCCTCTCCCTCGGCCGGCCCCGTCTGCCGTCGTCGATGGTCACTCTCCGACGGCTCCTCCCGGTCTCCTTTTTTGGGCTAGGGGTAGTCTCGTCCTTCTTTTGAATTTGGTAATCTATGTGCTCTAAACGACGCGTTCCTATTGGCCGGTGCGGTATTTACCGAGTAGAATTACCGGACCCCCCTTCAAAAGTCTATAAATAGACCCCTATTCTCATTCATTTGGAGGGGTTCTGACTCCAGAATTCTTCCCTCGTTTTCCGTCTCTCTCTGCTCCCCTTCTCTCTCTGAGAGTTGGCTAATAGGAGACCCACGCCTAGAGCGTGCGAAGAGAGATCGACACTTGAAACGTGCTATCGGGAGACCACTCCCTGACTTGAAGGCCCGCAGTGGTACAGAGAAAGATGCACGTGGAACGTGCTATCTGGAGACCACTCCCTAAGTTGAAGGCCCGCAGTGGTACGGACAAAGGCGCACATGGAACGTGTTATCAAGAGACCATTACGTGCTTTGAAGGCCCGCAGTGGTACAGACGAAGACCCCAACTGGGGGGGGGGGAGGTTAGAGCACGGAGACACCTTCTCTCTCCTCCCTACAATTGTAACGAGCCGCGTCCTGTCACCCTCGCGCTTTCAAAGATAACTTTGTAACGAACTCAAAGTCATCGTGGAAGTTAGGTCGGCATCGCTCCGGCCGCATGGTTTTTCACCCCGATTGCGGATTTTCCACGTCATCAGCTCTTGGACTCCGTCTCTCCGGAGACACTTATCTGTTTGCACGTTCGGGCGCTCGCGGGGTAAGGAAGTCAAGTAGCCCGATCTGTCGAAGTCCCCGAACGGACATCCACAATCCTATTCATGCATTTCATTATAACTATTTCTTAATTTCATGCCCTTATAAGTGGGGTTTGTTTTAGGCTCTGTTTGGGACAACTCTGCCGGATGGAGAAGTTGTTGATGTAGTAGTGCTCTTATAAAGAACTCTCAGAAAAGCTCTACAGATAAAATTGCAGACTGTTTGGAAGAAAAAACTCTGAGAGCTATTAGAAAGAGCTCTCAGAAAACGTCTATAAATTTTTTTCCCACAAATGCAATTTTGTCTCATAGAAGCGATTCTTCATCCCAGACACAATATTTTTCGTCTGGACGTGATTTTTTTGTCTGGTCGCGATTTTTTCATCGGGGCGCAATTTTTTCGCCCGGGCGTGATGTTTTTGCCCGGACGTGATTTTTTCACTTCGTCGCTTTTTTCTCGCCCGAATGCGATATTTTCGGCCGAATGTGATATTTTTGCATGGGGGCAATATTTTTGCCCAGACGCGAAAAATTTATTCAGGCAAAAAAATGCACCATGGCAAAAAATGCGTCTAGGAGAGAAAATGTTATAGAGCAAAAATACCCGTGCAAAAATATCGTGTCCGTACGAAAATATCGTGCCCGGGCGAAAATATCGTGCCCGGGCGAAAATATCGCGTCCGGTCTAAAATATTGCGCCGGGCAAAAATATCGCGCCCGAGAGAAAAAATCGCGGCCAGGTGAAAATATCGCGCCCGCGCGAAAAATCGCTCCCTGGCGAAAATACCGTGCACGTCGAAAAAATCGCCTCCCGGAGAAAAATCGTGTATTGGCGAAAAAAATGCGTCTGCGCAAATAAAAAATGTGTCAGGGCGAAAAAATCGTGTCTGGGCAAAAAAATCGCGGCTGGGGCGAAAAAAATGTCTTTGGGAGAAAAAATTGCGTTCGGGTAGAAAAATCGCGCCCGGGAGAGAAAATCGAGTCCGGGCGTGCAAATCGCGTTCTTGCAAAAAAATCGTACCCGGTCGAAAAAATCGCGCCAGAGCGAAAAAATTACGCTTAGGCGAAAAAATCGCGTCCGGGTGAAAAAAATAGCAGCAGGGTAAAAAAATCACGTTCTGGCAAAAAAACCGCGCACCGGCAAAAAAAATGAGTAGGGCGAAGAAAAAAACGCGTCCGTGCGAAAAAACCGCATCTGGGCGAAAAAATCGCATCCGGGGAGGCCTAAATAATCGCGTCCGCGTCAATAAAAAATCTATTTACGAACCGCTAAAGCTGATCTCTCATAGCTGCTCAAAAACAGCTCTATCAAATTTGAATTTTGAAAACTAAGCAGACATAGTTGTCCCAAACAGTTAAAAGAACGGTTCTTGCGGTTGGAAAATAGTTTTTCCATCTACCAGAACTGCCCCAAAAAGAGTTGTTGGATCTTCCTTCATCACTTGTTCTGGGGCACTTCCTTGGGTTTTTATTTTTGCCCTTCCTAAGCTTGAAGACATGAGGTTGGAGATGTTGTTGATCACTTTCCCCATAAAATTATCCGAAAATTTTCTGTGAGTTACACTTCTTGAGAGGACCGTAGGGAAAATACAAAATCCTCATATGTTTTTTATTTTTCACGAAATATCGATCTATGTATTTTTACATTTATTTTAAGTACTCATATACCAATATTTTGGGATAAAACTACAACTGTAAAAAAGACCTTTTGAACAAAAAGTTCACTCCATTTTTTGAAAATCTAGTTGTATTTCTGAACTAAAAAAGACCCTTCATAGTTCTCTGTGTGTGTAACGCATAGAAAATTCTCCCTAAAACTATAGCGACACTTAGGCTCCGTTTGGGAGGACTTATTTTCACCGGTCAAGCGGCTACGACCGCATGAACCAGACCTTAGTGAGGAAGGATTTGGTTTCATTAATTTCCCTAAACTGTTGACAAATATTCACTTTAATTTAGCTTAACCAGTGGATAGTGTTGCTATCCTTATTCATTGGAAAGCAATGAAATAGTTTGATAGTTAATTTAGCTTAACTAGTGGATAGTGTTGCTTTTGTTCTTTAAGAATGCATCACTTCCTCCCTCAAAGGGGACCGACAGATGCGATTGTGCCGGCCAACAAAACTGGCAAAATCAATTGTACATTTACTTTAAATACACTTAAATGAATCGCATCGTAGCTAAAAACAACGTTATTTGATCAACTTTTTCAAATCACGCAAGAACAAGACGCAATTGGTGTCATGGAGTTTGTATTGATGTTAGGAGTGTTATGCCACTGGTCGAGACCAACTTCAAATTTATTTACTCAAAGTCCAAGTTATTACGTCAGTGTTCTGTTCACGTGTTTATGCTAGGTCATGAATCTATTGTGACCGTGATCAAGCTCCCTCAAGTGACTCGGCTAGGCTCATTGGGTCGAAGTTGGGATGTTATAAATCCAATAAAACAAAGAAAAAATTGTCCCTAAAAATACAAGTGGAGTATGGCGTTTCAAGATTGAGGCTTTGGCAATCATTGGTGATTCAACAAAAGTCACTTCAAACTTAAGGGATGGATGATTCATTTAATCTCGATCATAAGAGTTTTCTTGCTCTGCAACATTGCATGATAAATTTTATGGGAGCTATGTAAATAACTTCAATGGTGGCGAGAGGGGGAGGAGGTGGCGAGTGTTGAATTTTCTCAAAGTGGTCAGCAAGATAGCCTAAAACCAAATTAATATTCTCAGAACTATCCAGTTAACACCTTGATCATGCGGAAGCCCAAAGAGCAAGCTTAACACCACATGCAAATAGAAGAACAAGCAGGTCTTATATTCATTCACACTTCTTTACAAGACAAGATATAGATAGCGAGACATGATTTCACAAGTACACAAGCTAAAAACAGAAAGCACATAACAAGCCGTGCGGACAACACTGGAAACCGCCTAGACCGCCCAGTCCGCCATGGTCGCCGAAGCCGCCCGAACTGCTGCTGCTACAAGCCGAATAGCACACGGAGTCCGCCGAGACCGCGGGGTCGCGCGGACACACCGTTATTCACTGATTGCTGATGAAATGAAGAACAGACCGCCTACCCGCCTGAGACCGGCGAACAAGTTATTGGAACTTGGAAACGCTGAAGCAGAGAACCACTGACAAGCCGCAGAAGCGACCAGCTGAGACCGCAGAGACCGCAGAGACCGCACACTTCAATGTACTTGACCGAAGTCAAAGCCAAACTCCTGGCTCCTTGAAGCTAGCCGCGCGACCTGCGCACAGCAAACCGTCAGCTCTACTCAACCCGCGCGGACAGGGAAATCCAGACCGCAACAAATGACCAAGCCACCCTTACTGTTCACTCAGTTTCTGTATACGTGTCGGGGGGGGGGGGGGTTCTATTTATAGGCAAGGTGAGGAGTGTGGTCACCACCCTAGTGAATAGAATCACCACCCCAGCCTGCGCACTAGCAAAACACCCGTCCGCTGAGTCCGCAAGGACTTAGTCGGATTCCAAGAGAAACCGCCAGGAGTAAAACAAAGATGTTCACCAACAGGCGAACTCGCATCAGTCCGCCCATACTATGTGGACAAGGCACCAGTCCGCATAGCCCGCAAACACCTCACAAGGACAGCCACCACTGCGACAGTCCGCACACTATATGTGTGGACAAGGAGGCAGTCCGCACAGCTCGAAAGCCAAGCCTCCATCCGCCACAAGTCCACGACCAACAAGCAGTCCGCCCGGTCAACAACGGACTCGGCGGATACCGCGGACACACTGAACTTGTCACTGAATGTGACCAAGTCCAGAAAATCACTAAGTGCAAGCGCGAGCTCGGCGGACAAGGCCCAGTCCGCCTGCCCCAAAGCAGATCGCCAAACACACCATCAGAAGGCAGATCTCGCAAGCCCTACTCGCACTGCTGCCAAGACATCGACCACCTGCCGGACTCCAACACCAGTCCGCGCAACCCTCCACAACAGCTAACACTGCTGCACCACCATAGCTCGGTAAAGGCCACAACTGAACTCCAAGGCCAGTCCGCAACAGCGGACACCGCAGACTCGCCAGTCCGCAAAGCCTCCCGCGGATAGAACACACAATTCGCCGGTTAACACAAGCTTGCAAAACTACAAGGCCGCAGATCAACTAAGCACTGTCAATAGCCCGCAAACTGCAGTCCGCTCAGCCCGCTTCGCTAGAGCCCGACTTCTTTGGACATAGGCCAACCAGGCCGCACACCAGACCGCTCAGGCCGCACACCAGGCCGCTCAGGCCGCACATGCTGCTCTTCAACAGCCAAGCTACCAAGACAGCCAAGGTCACCAGGCCGCAACCAGCAGTCTTCTCAGACCGCGAACTCAGACCGCACAGGCCGCTCAGTTCGACCGGCCTGCCCATCACCCGCTTCCACTTCACAAATTTCAACAGCGAGTCGCCCCTGTCCGAATCCTGTCCTTCTCCTCCAGCCATGAAACTCGCTAAAGATTTTCGGTGCTGATCACTCTCCACGCTTACCACACCAAAATGTTGAAATCGAAAAATCGGTTTCTGTGGAGTTCGAACCCTTGGGGAAGGGGCGATCGCACACTTACTTCTCCCTTGCAAGCTAGATGGACGAAGACTTAGAACCAGACACGGACCCAAGGCTCCAGCACGGAGGTCGTACTATACACCCGAAAGTTCTTAGAGCGCTTCCCCTCTTAGCCAAATGCTGAGCTAAGGATACCTCAGAAAGCGCAAGAAGATCTGAACAAAAAAAGCGTCGTCTCTGAGGTACCCCCTTGAGTCTATTTATAGGTTTCTGAGTCCGACCTGCAATTAACACAGCTCTTATCCCGAGAATTTACCAAAAAAACCCCTCAAAGAGGTCTGCCAACAGACAAACTCCGCTATTTGAGATATTTTATGGACCAAAATGCCTTTCCAGGCCTAGAACAGCGGAAAATGCCTCTCACTGCCCTGAGGCGTCGAGTATACTCGACGCTCTCGACGCCTGGGCAGAAGCGTCGAGTTCACTCGGCGCTTGGCCCGAAGACTCGACGCTTGGCGAGCTGGGCTGGGGCGTCGAGTCCACTCAGCGCCTGGCAAGATGGGGTTGGGGCGTCGAGTCCACTCAGCGCTTGGCCTGAGGACTCAACGCTTGGCGAGCTGCGGGCTGAGGCGGGCTGCGGGCTGAGCAGCTAGGCGAGCTACGGGCTACGCAGCTAGGCGAGCTGCGGGCTGAGCATTTAGGCGAGCTGCAGGCTGAGCAGTTAGGCGAGCTGCGGGCTGTGGGCTGAGGCGGGATGCGGGCTAAGCAGCTAGGCGGGTTGCGGGCTGTGCAGCTAGGCAAGCTGCGTCGCGTGAGGCGAGCTGCGTGCCACTCTGTGGGTGCACTCGGCGAACACGGGGTTGTACACTTCCTTTATATGACTACAAAAATTCATTTAATGTGCATTAGGAAATTAATGTGCCTCAAATGTATGTTGAAGATATTTACATGATCGAGTAACAACTAGTATAATACTGTTGAGATTGTGCCACCTCACCGATCTGAGGGATTCCGATATTCCTAAATCCGGGCAAATCCATATTAAGGAATTTCATTTTGGGGAGGTTTTTATTTGGCCCAGCCAAATTAAATGCGGATTCCTAGTAAGGATTATCTCCAAATAAGGATAGGTTAATTTTATCCTATATATAGGCACCCGGCCTCCTCCTGTCAGATCCATCCATAGCAACCCCGATTCAGAGCAATCCGAGAGATCAAACAACACGCAGAGAGAGGGCTATCAGGCTGTCAGTGGAGCGCTCATCCCGGCGGCCTCAGGCGCGAGCGGCGGCGGGTGCTGACGTGCGAACAACGGTGGAAGCAGGTGTGCTACGGCAAGGGTGCAACGAATTCAGGCGGAGCTAGCGGAGGCGCCATCCGATCGGATCCAGTCGGATCAACATCAGGCCGACCTCCTGTAGTGGTTCCAGACGGCGGTGGTGATTCTAGGCGATGCAGCCGCATCAGGCGGTCGATTCAGGCGAATCGGCTTCAGGCGTGTAGAGCAGGCGGCGGTTCCGTGAAAGAAGAAGAACAACGTCACTATTGCCCGGCAATAGCGCTGTCGCCCTGCGACATCTCCTATTTTTCAGTTTTTAGTTTTCTCTTTATTGCTCGACCTTTACGGTCTCAGTTGTGATCTGTAACTCCTATTTTGATAGTGGATCTTTTCTGGTGTGCTCTTCACGTGGACGTAGGAGCTACTCTCTGAACCACGTAAAAAATTGTTTGTCGTCTGTGTGCTTGAAATCTCGCTCTGTTTATATTTTGCTGATTGTTTTGCTCGATTTATACTTTGTTGCGCTACCGCGGTACTCGGTCTGATTGCACAACAATTGATATCAGAGCGAGGTTCCGCGAGGGTGATCGTCTGGACGTTCCCGTTTTAGATCTGGGTCAATTGTAGGTGACGACATCGGTCCGCTCCATTGCGGATCACCTGGGGCCTTGGTAGACCGGGCAACTTGACCGTCTAATCCCGATGACGCCCAAACGAGCAAACAGATGAGGTGTATTCGAGGAGACGAGATTCAAGACTTGATGACGTGGAAAACCCGCAATCGGGGTGAAAAACCACACGGCCGGGGCTGTGCCGGCCTAAACTCCACTATGCTCGGTGTTTGATTACAGCTGGGTTTCTGAAGAATCGCGGGCGACAGGCCGCGCTTCGTTACAATAATGGGGGTGAGAGAGAGAGAGGGATCGCCACTGTGTGCGTAGCGGGGGTCTCAAAACGTCCAAGTCCCGATCTCTGAGTTGCCTCGGGGGTCTCAAAACGTCCAAGTCCCGATCTCTAGGCGGTCTCTCGATAGCCTTGATTCGTCCCGCAAAAGAAGGGAGAAAGAGCGCAGAGAGAAAGGGAGAGGAATTTGAGCCCAAGTCAAGAAGTGAGAAAATGAATATCCAAGGGGTTTATTTATAGGTTTTGAGGAGGGCGGTCAGGTAATTCCCCCGAATAATTATTGAACCGACCAATAGGAATGCTCTGTTCGAGGCACATGGATTGTGACATTTACGCGAAGGTTGAAAACGCCCCTGGGCAAAATCCGGGGCCCACGTGGAGGGGGAAGCCGCGGCGGAGTGGGGCGGCCGGCCCCCGTGAGGGTCGGCCGCGGTGACAAGCGGACCGCGGCGGCAAGGGGCGGCCGGCCCCCGCGAGCCGCGGCGGTAAGGGGCGGCCGGCTGCGGCGGCAAGGGGCGGCCGGCCCCCGCGGGCCGCGGCGGCAAGGGGCGGCCGGGCCCCGCGGGCCGCGGCGGCAAGGGGCGGCCGGGCCCCGCGGGCCGCGGCGGCAAGGGGCGGCCGGGCCCCGCGGGCCGTGGCGGCAAGGGGCGGCCGGCCCCCGCGGGCCGCGGCGGCAGTGGCCACGGTTGCGGTTGGGTGCGCTCGGGGGTCGAATCGGGGTGCAGATGGCTCGGTGCACCGGTTGGTTGTTTCTAAACGGGGTTCGATTTGAATCGGTTTCCATGCGGGGAGGATCTTCAGAATATTGTAATCTGCCTTGATGTGAGCGGCTTCCTTCTTTGGCCTAATCAAAGATCCCGCCCAATATTGCGCTTCCATGTTCTCCATGCTTCCAAGTTGGGCCCATCCTTGATTTCCTTGATTTGTGGGTTCAACCCCATCATGTGCCCCCCAAAGTTCTCTGGATCGAGAGCCGACGCTGGGGGATTCCGAGAACTTTCCTCCAGTCCTGCGCGATTGTCGGTGGCGTGGAAGGAGGTTGCAGTGGTGTTCTGGCGGATTCCAAGGTGTACTGACAAGGAGGAAGAATGGGGCGCGTAGCGGGGGCGATCGTGCAGCCTGTCTGCGGGCCGTGGGCGGTTCGTGTGACGAGCGCACGCTGCGGGTATTCGCGCCTCGCGCGTTCGTGCCGCGGGCGCGTGTGCTGCGGGCACGCGCGCACGAGCGACAATGGCCCGCACACGAGCGGCGGGCGCGCACGCACGAGCTGCGGGCGTCTGCGCGCGATCTGCGGGCGCGCGCGAGCTGCGGGCGCGCTCTTTGCGGGCGCGAGCACACAGCAAGCTCGCGCGAGCTGCGGCCGCGCGCGCGCTGCGGCGTGCGCGTTTTTCAGCGCTCGTGGCGCGACACGCGATGTGGGTCGCGCCCTGTGCGGCGTGTGGCCGTGCACGTTGTTCGGTGTGCGCGGAGTGGCTCGTGGCCTGTGGTGTGCGTGTGCCGCGCCGTGTGATGATGGGAGGCCCTACGCGTGGCGTGGGCGACCGTGCCTTCGCCCTTCTTTGGATGTTGTGCTTATCTTTGGTGGGCTTGAGGTCGAGCCTGAGTTTGCTGAGACCCGTGATGTGGCGTTCCACCTCTGAACGTCTAGGGTGCTTTGGATGTTGCTCGTGAGCGCGGATGTGATACCTCCAGCCTTGGTGTTGATGACCTTTCAGCGAACGAGCTTGCGGAGTATGAGGATGACGAGTAGTCATGTCAGCAGATGTACCTTTGCCTTTTTCTTTTTACTTTGCTAGGAACTTGTACCGTTATTGGATTGCGACAACTTTTTATTTACCGTGCTCTGAGTTTTTCTTGTGGTAGTGTGACTTAGCCCTTTGGCCTTTTGCCTTTAGGTAGTGTGATATTGTCTTGCTGGGTAGGAAGAGGTGGTCGTTGCGCTGCTTTGGAAACTGGGTGTGACCAGGGTGGCCTGGTGGTCGGTCTTTTGCCCCGGGCCCTAAGATCGTGGGGGGGAGACCTAGATAGCTTGACGCTCGTTCACCTGGGCGAGTGTTTATCTCTTCGTCGATCAGGGGGAGGCCGTGCTGCCACCTGGGGGGCATTGACTGGTAGTTGGGCGAGGCTCGGGCAAGCCGGGGGATGCCGTTGAGTGGTGGCGAGACCTGGTCAAACTGAGGGATGCCGGGGCGAGACCTAGATAGTCTGGCTATTGATCACCTGGGCGCGTGTTTATCTCTTCGCCGGATAGGGGGAGGCTGCGTTGCCACATTGGGGACGTTGCCTGGTAGCTGGGCGAGGCTCGAGCAAGCCGGGGGATGCCGTTGAGTGGCGGTGAGACCTGGTCAAACCGAGGGATGTTGGGGCGAGACCCAGATAGCTTGGCGCTCGATCACCTGGGCGAGTGTTTATCTCTTCACCGGACATGGGGAGTCCGTGTTATCACCTGGGGGACGTTGCCTGGGAGCTGGGCGAGGCCCGGGCAAGCCGGGGGATGCCGTTGAGTCGTGGCAAGACCTAGTCAAACCGAGGGATGTCGGGGCGAGACCCAGATATCCTGGCGTTCGATCACCTAGGCGAGTGTTTATCTCTTCGCCGGACAGGGGGAGGCCGTGTTTCCACCTGCGGGATTTTGTCTGGTAGCTGGCGAGGCCCGGGCAAGCCGGGGGATGTCGTTGAGTGGCGGCGAGACCTGGTCAAACCGAGGGATGTCGGGGCGAGACCCAGATAACCTGGCGCTCGATCACCTGGGCGAGTGTTTATCTCTTCGTCGGACAGGGGGAGGCCATGTTGCCACCAGGAGGACGTTGCCTGGTAGCTGGGCGAGGCCCCGGTAAGCCGGGGGATGCGGTTGAGTGGTGGAGAGACTAGGGCTGATATCGAGTCGAGTTCGAGCGATTTTGGCTCGGCTCGAAATCGAAATTTTCGACTCGAACTCGGCTCGAAATCGACTCGAAATCGAAATTGATTTCGAGTCGAGCCGGCTCGACTCGAAATGGCTCGATTCCGAGTCAGCTCGAAATCGAATCGAGTCGCCTCGGAATTGAATCGAGTCGGCTCAAAATCGAATCGAGTCGGCTCGAAATCGAATCAAGTCGGCTCGAAATTAAGCAATTTTTCGTTTTATTTCTAGTTTGCTCAAAATAAAATTGGGCAACCTATAAATTTAGTAAATGAAACACTTAAAGCATTTATTCTTTTTATTTAGCTTTAAATTTTGTTATTTTTAATCTTAAAATAAGAATATATTAATAAATACATAATTTTTTTAATTAATTCGAGTTGATTCGAATCATATTTCGAGCGATTCAGGGCTGGCTCGAAATCGAATCGAAATCAGATTCGAGTCAAATTGAATCGACTCAAATTGAGTCGAATCAATTTTAACCGATTCCGATTCGACTCAATTTTCGAACGATTTTCGAGCGATTTTCGAGTTTCGAATAATATGCTCAGCCCTAGGAGAGACCTGGTCAAACCGAGGGATGCCGGGGCGAGACCCAGATAGCCTAGCGCTCGATCACCTGGGCGAGTGTTTATCTCTTCGCCGGATAGGAGGAGGCCGTGTTGACACCTGGTGGACATTGCCTGGTAGCTGGGCGAGGCCCGGGCAAGCCGAGGGATGCCGTTGGGTGGCGGCGTGACCTGGTTAAACCAGGGGATACCGAGGAGGACGAGACCCAGATAGCTCCGTGCTCGATCGCCTGGACTTGATGTGTCTTGTCTACCACCAGGGAGAGACGTAGGGTGCTACCGGGGGATGTCACTGAATGCGGCGCGACCCGGACCTTTCGGGGGATGCCGAGGAGGACGAGACCCGGATAGCTCCATGCTCGATCGCTTTAACTTGAGGTGTCTTGTCCACCGCGAGGGAGAGACGTAGGGTGCTACCAGGGGATGTAGCTGGATGCGGCGCGACCCAGACTTTCCGGGGGATGCCGAGTAGGATGAGACCCGAATAGCTGTGTTCGATCACCTGGACTTGAGGTGTCTTGTCCACCGCTAGGGAGAGACGTAGGGTGTTATTGGGGGATGTCGCCGAATGCGGCGCGACCCTTGCCGCAGCGTGTTCGACATTTATTATTCTCCGAGGGTGGCAATCAAGGCGCAGACAGTGGCCGACTTCTTGGCTGACTTCTCGGCCGATGTTGGTTGGGACGAAGGCTCTTCCAGCCCAGTCTCTTGGAAGATGTTCGTGGATGGGGCTTCTGACAGACATTCCGTGGGAGCCGGAGTCGTGCTAGTGAGCCCCCATGGAACCAGGATCGAGGAGGCCGTCGAGATCCTCTTCCCCGTTACTAATAATCAGGCGGAGTATGAAGCCATGATGGCTGGCTTGCGTCTCGCCAAGGTGCTGGCAATCAGAGATATCAGGGCCTTCACCGACTCAATGGTGGTCGCGTCTCAGATCCGAGGAGAGTTTGAAGTTCATGATCCAATTCTGCAGCGGTGCTTGGTCAAGGTCAAAGGTCTGATCGGGGGATTTCAATCTTTCTTCGTCAAGTATGTACCCCGAAAAGATAATTCTGAAGCAGATTACCTCACCAAGTATGGTCCCCGGGCTGGGTGGATCGTGACCGAGCTGTTTCGACCGTCCATCGAGGAAGGGAAGATGATGGAGATCGAGCAGCGGGTCTCGTTGAAGGATCTGTTCGTTACGTTCTTAACGACGGGTCAGCTGCCAGCCAGTGAGAGAGATTAGAGGAAGTTTCGGTATAAGGCTGCTTATTACTTGATGCAAGGTGGTGAACTCTATCGCAAAACTATTTCAGGCCCCTTGACCGGATCCTAAAACACGAGCTCCTCTCCTGTGGGATCGGCTGATCTCCTCAAGTGAAATCAAGTTCCTCGGTGGAGCGATGTCGTAGCCTGTCAACTCTGTACGAGCTCCTCTCCTTCAGATCGACTACTTGCCTCCTCGAGTCGACTCTCCACCGTCAGTTGAGCTTGACTCCTGATGAGGTGTCGATTCTTCTTCATCCCCACTTGAGTTTGACTCGTGCGGGTGTCGACTACCAACTACAACTCAGTTAAGCTGGGCTCCTGTGAGGTATGCGACCATGCAGGTGCAAGCGGCGAGGAGTGAGCATCGTCGGCGACTATACAGGTGCGAGCAGGAGATGGCGACCTGCGAGCATACGACTAGCTTCGGCGTGCGAGATCCAGCGGCGAGCAAGCTAATGGCGGGTACTCCCTTGCCAAGATCCCAGCAAGCAATATCCATCGGGCGAGCAAGCGAGCTTGCGAGCATGATCTAGCTACTGGCGAGCACTCACTCTCCGAGCCTAAGAGCCTAACGGGCGATATCACTCAAGCGAGCATGCGATCAAGACAAGGAAAATAAAGGGAGACAGAAAATAACTTGTATTACATTTCATCGAAAAAATTACAAGTTACAAAAATATCCTATCTATGTAGGCGACTACGAGGAATATCAACGAGCAATTAGGACTCATCGTCGCCAGTATCAGTCTGATATTCATCGTCACCGACATCGCATCATCTTCAACCTTCTCGCCATCATCGACGTCTTCCCCATCATCATCTTTCTCGCTACTGCTACTGTCGCTGCTGCTACTGCTGCTGTAGCAGGAGGATGAGGACGGGGCGCGAGCGGGGGATTTACGCTCCTCGGCAAGCAACTCCGGGATGAAGTCCTCAACGGTCATCTCCAGTGCCTCGACGGCGAGGTAACCGTTGAGCTTCATCATGGGGAGCATGATATTCCCCGCCTCTCGCGCTATCCCCCGACGGATAGTCGGCATGTCGCTCGCATCCTGGCGAGATCTTCTAACCTCCGCAGGCGAGGACCCTTCCGGTAGCTCTCCATGTTGACCCGAAGCTGAGATACCCGCGCGACATTCGGCGGCGAGTGCGCGCTCCAAAGCTGCAACCACACGAGATTCATTCTCGACGGCGTTTACTTGGGCGGCTTCCAGATCGGCCTTGCTGTCCGCGAGCTCCTGCTCGAGCGCGGAGATCTTCTGCGCCGCCGCCAACTCGGCAGCCCGCGAGTATCAAAAAAGAAGCCTATCAGCAATATAAGCTAAGTCAAAATCTGCTATGTCGCGCGTAAGAGGCGAGTTACCTCATACTCTCTCCAGCGGACCGACTCCATGCCGAGGTCGATCACCTTCTTCGAGACGATCTTCAGCGACCCCTATGCCTCGATCAACTTCCTCGTGGTGAAGTGGGCGAGCTGAGCAGCTCGCAGCATTGCGCCAGAGGTCTGGTGGGCGAGCTCCTCCACCGTATAGCCGGGCAGCGCCACCGCATCAGCTCGCCCGTAGAGAGCGTGGAGCACATCGAAGGCCTCCCCCTTGTCCTCCCAGTTTTCAGACCAGTCGGGGAGGTTAGTGCTCCGCGATACCCGGTGCTCGTCCTTAGACCAAGTCACCAATGGTCACCCGAAGGCATCCTTACTTCCTCGCCCCAAGTTGTAGTTGGGGTGGAAGTACGGCGCCCCGACGTCAGCAAGGGATTCAGAACCTTTGAGGAAGTCAGGCAATGTCTTCGCCCTCTTGGCCGTAGGATCCAGCGACCTGACCTTCGCCTTCCCCTTGGCGGGCTTCTTCGACTTCTCGCCAACATCCGCAGGAGGATCAGCGGACTCCCCGCGCGACGACGCGATTTCCTTCGCCAAAGCAAGCGGCTTCCTCGGCAGCTCGCAGGCTTCTGCGAGTATCAGGATAACAGGTTAGCGCGACATACATGCGAAGATCAAAAGGCGAGTATGTGAGTATGACGGTCTCTCGTGACCTTCAGAAGGAAGAACCTCGTCAAAAACACTGACGTTGATACACCAGTGGATGACGTCGAATCGGCGACCTTGGAAGGAATCGAACAGTTGTTCGCGAGCTCTCTCCAGAATCGGTGCGATGAAGGTGACATCAGCATGTTGGTGCGGCCTCCCCTGCACACCATCAAAGTCACCCTCGATGACGACTAGGTGCTCGCCTCATTGATGGATCTTATTCGCCATTCCCACCAAGTTGAAGACGTGGCTGCTGAAGTAGACTATTTCCTCGGAGGTCACGACGAATGCGAAGATCTTCCTGAACACAAAAAGATCGAATGGGATCCTCTCTTCTCGCAGGAAGCAGAGGAACCCCATGATTATCACCACGCCGTTGGGGTTGATTTAGGCTGGCACGATGCCGAAATACTAGAGTATTTGGCGATATTCAGGCCATAGCTGAAGCCTCAGGATGACTTCGAAATGTCGAAGCGAGAAGATCATCGCGCCTTCGATATACGAGTTTAGTCGCTCGTTCCTTGCGGGAAGCCTCGCCGAGTATCCCTCGGGAACGAGTCGCCGTCTGAAAACCTCTAGGTCGCTGTCAGAGGTGATAGATTTTTTGAAGGCAGCCTCGGTAAAGTTGATGACGTGTATTTGTCGACGAACGTTCGTGTCATCCCCCACCATGATTCTAGCGAGAAAGAGCAAGCAATGAATAGAAGGTGAGTAGGATAGCAAAAAGAAGACAAGAAGATGCGAGTATGGCCAACTACTCGCGCAAGAAGGTCAGGAAATCGCAGCTGTGTACTTATGACCCACCTACCCCCTCTATTTATAGGAAAAGGCATGGGGTATATCACCTATTGACGAGTATCTACCTAAGTCGCCGCCTAGACGCCGACAGATTCTTCGCGACACTCTACCTCGCGCGAGGAACTTTTCTATCTCGGCAACACCTGCATAAAGAAAGAATCCAGATATCGCAGAAGACAAGTCAAAAACAGAAAACACAAAGACAGAACTCGACATCCAATTAAACGACGAGATACAAGCTTGCTTATCACAATAAATAATAATTGTTCATTACAGCTAGTCGCCTGAGGCGAGTTCAAATCAAAGAAGAAGAAAGAAGAAAAATCTTAAGTTTTAGGAGGCCGTTCTGAAGGAAGAGGATGTCGTCCAGCCCACCCGATCTCGCGAGCTCGCCGGTAGTGCTCCGCAGCAACCGAAGTCGCGTCGTCACCCAGGCGCAGCTGCTCCTCCATCCTTGACAGCCGCCCGACGGAGCCCATGCTCGCCCGCATACCGACCAGCTTGTCTAGAACGAGCTGGAGGCGATGGTTGTTTAGCGCCAGTTGGCGATCATTTTCCTTGACCATGTGGAAGCGGGCCTCATAGCTCTCCAGGTTTGTCTGCAGCTCTTCTATTCTCGCTACTCACACCTACAGAGCCGAGATCCGCCGATGTGGCTCGCAGATCGCGAGTTGATTGAACTTGCTCTCCAGCTCCATGTAGGCACGAGCAGTAGCATGCTGATACTTGCTCCCACTCAGCCCGATGGCGACAATAAAGGCGGCCCCTGGAGTCGTTGGGCGATCTGTCAAGAGAAGAAACAAAGTCTCTAGATCAGCAATCAACAAACATACATATCCGAACAAGGCGACAGTTATGCGACTTACCCTGGCGAGGAGACCGAGATCGCCGGGGGGAGTGTCTGCGACCTGTGGATTCTTGCAGGCCGGATAAAAGGACGCCCCGTCGATCAACAGTTGTCCCTCGGCCGCAATTCTCGATGTCATGGTCTCCAAGTCTCGGCGAGAAGTAGCTCGGACGCGACTTGTCTGGCTTCCGGGCAATGGATTTCTGTGGAGGTGGCGACAGAGGCTGCAACGAACTCGCCGGTAGCAGCACAGTCTTCGGCAGAGATGGCGGTGGATTCTTCGGCAAAGTCGCTGGATGGTCGGTGGGCTTTAGAGGCGGTGACGACGCCAACGGGTCGCTCGCCGTCGGGGCAGTCTTCAGAGGCGGCGACAGCGACAAGGTCTTACTCACCGCTGGCCGCGATGTTCCAGCGAGTAGGGGGAGTGTGCTCGCCCCTTGTTGGGGGGTCTTGCTCAGGTGGGGTCTTGCTCGCGGGCGGATCCTTCCTCGCGGGAAGATCCTTACTCGCAGGAGGATCCTTGCTCGCCGGAGGATCCTCCTTTGTCACAACCCGCATTTTCTCCGTATTCAAAAATAAGTCAGAGTAGAGAAAATACGCGTCGTGATGCCATGCCGTGCAGGGGACAACTGCATGCGCTCAGGCTACTCGTCCTCACATTTACTTCATGTAAAAGATTTATAAAATTAAGTTAAAAACAATGCATATAAGTTATTAGAGTTACTGACCGTGTCCCTCGGTCGGGTGGATCACTAGTCCATAGGTGAGAAAATATATAAGTTTTACGCGGCGAAAAATACTGAGTTGATTCATTTGTTAACATATATGAGACTGAAGGTCTAGTATCTTAAAATGATTATGTGACTTCTACATTTAATATATAAAGAACTTTTATAGCGCTTAAAAGTAGTAGATTTTGCAGTTAAAAGTCATGT
The DNA here is from genome assembly GCA_039583875.1 of Platanthera guangdongensis. NCBI lineage: Eukaryota > Viridiplantae > Streptophyta > Magnoliopsida > Asparagales > Orchidaceae > Platanthera > Platanthera guangdongensis. The sequence goes on from CM077150.1 coordinate 261,319,064, forward strand.
TATACCGATACTCCAGAATGCAGTTTTGTATACTTTAAAATAACTAATTGCATCCTAACATAAAACTTTTCCAGAGAGCAAGTATAAACAGGTGAAAAAGTAACAACAGTAAAAACAACAAGTAGTCTATCACAAAAAAAGTCAAAGACTATGAGCGTCAACAACTGACACAAACCTATAGTAAAATCTGACAAGTCTAAACAATTCAACTACCTCAAAGCTCCGAGGTGGAAGCAAACAGCCGCAACAACCCGCAGCACCAGAAGCACAACACGGTCAGCTAAACCTGCTACTACTCTGATCCTGAGGCATTCAAAAAAAAAACACCTCAGAAGCAAGTCACAAATGGTGCAAAGAGTAAAGACAGACCAAACAAACCTCAAATTGAAGGAAATTTGTAAAACGACTGGAACAAAAGGGTCAGCAATAGAGTAAAAGTAAGAAAACAGTAAATCTAGCCGAGCAAGAATGACTAATCACATCATCAGGACAGAATAAAGTACCAACATCAGAAGTTTAAACTTTCATCTTTCATTAATATTCATGTTATTCATCAATAAGAATGAGACTGATCATCTCAACAATAAAGAGTACATTGTCGGGGAAAAAAGTCCACAACGCGCACAAACCCAGCCAACAGACACCATACCTAGGGAGAAACCCCAACGCGCACGGACCAAGCTAAGGTAATATGCCGGGGATGAAAGTCCACAACACGCACAGACTCAACCATAAGGCACTATGCCGAGGGAGAAACCCCAATGCGCACAGTCCATCTGTGTTTCTTTAGTTACATAATTATACAAGCAGAGTTCATTTTTATTCATCACAGACTCACGGTCAACAAACAATGTGGACTGCATAAGGACATTTCAAGGTCAAGCAAAGTGAAGTTTTATCAAAAACAACAGAACGCACAAGGTGTTACAGCGATCAAGATGACTCGATAGTTAAAACGACACGATAATCAATTTGTTTACCAATTCTACGGAATAAAAATTGGGGGTATGGTTCTAGGGGAAACAAGTTGCAATTTACGGAAAAGAGAAAAAAATTAGAATTTAAGGACAAGTTTATATGTAATTGAAACATGACAAACTCAACCAAATATGACAAAAATTTAGAATAAAGGAGCAAGAAGGAGAACAAGAACACCACTTGCCTCGGTTTTACAGGAAAATTCCTCCGAATCACCCCACGTCGCAGATCGGGGCAAAAGAAGACGGGAGGAGTCAAAATCTGAACAAAAATGAGCGAAATAGATGTTAGAGCCGAAAAATCCTCACGAAAAAACTCAAGAAATGGGGAAAAATTTACCACGATGGCGTAGCTCTCGACGAGCACCGGAGCTCCGCCGGCGGCCACCGGAGGATTCACGAACTTAGAACTCTGCTGTCACTTTCGTTCTCTGGTTTGGCCAAGAGAAAAAGTTCTTTTCTATATATAACCTTAAGTATATGAATATATATATATTCCTTTGTCTAAACAGGAAGGAGACGGATTTTATAAGAGCGAACGAAAGAAAAACGAAAATAGAGATTTAAGATGGCTTCAACTTGAAAAGTGCCCAACATGAAAGTTGTAGATCTCGTCGAGACGAACAAAATTCATGTTAACCATTTTTTTATACGACACCGTTTTGACCCTAAAAATGACGCCCGAATGCAGACAAGAACAGACCACTCTAGAAGGACTGCAGACTACTCGAGAACAAGATTACAAGTACTAGAGAGGTAGCAAACAGGCTACTCGAGTACTAAAATTTACTACTCGAGAACAAAATAATTCACTCGAGTGAAATTTGCAGGAACGGGATGACTTACTCGAGAGCAGGAAATTCACTCGAGTGAAATTTGCAGGAACAAGACGATTTACTCGAAAGCAGGAAATTCACTCGAAGTGAAATTTGCATAAATTTTTTTTTTTTTTGCAAATTTACCCTTTCGATCAAATTTTATGAATGAATAGTACTTTTCATTTTTGAATAGTACTTTAATATTAAAATAATCATATTTTATATTTTTGAACAAGAAAATACGAGATCAAAATGAAGGCGCAAACGCTTGCCGAATTAAATGAAATTCGCATCGTAGGCGAACACTGACGCTACGAACACAACGGCAAAGACTGAACCAAAATCCGATGAGCCGTTCTTGAGATATAAATTTTCAAAGTTTACGACAAACATAAATTTTATAAAATTTCGGAAATTCGCCGAGGCTCGAATATCGCTCGTATCGCGACGAAACTTGACGAGCATGTCAAAAATTAATTAATTTAATTTCCTAACGTGAAATTTTCCATTTTCGGGAAGGATTCACGAATTTGACCGACTCGATCGAATAGACGCGAAAACGCACTAACAACGACTCGCCGTCAACTCCACGTTAACGTAACGCCCCTTACGTCATTATGACGTCAACAAGAGGATTAAATAATTGCCGGAAAATCAAGGGCGTTACATCCTTCACCGAGGAGGCAGGTATCTCAGTGGCTTTCTTGGTGGCGATGTTAATTCGGACCGTATGAACGGTGTGGGTCCGTTTGTCAGCCGGGAGGGCGAGCAGTGGTGCCGATTGCAGTGGGGCGACGTCCAGAACCGTCTCCGTGGCAGCTAGCGGAGAATCTGCGAGCAGAAAAGACATGTCAGCAAGGAAGAAGTAGCGAACATCTTCATCATAGTCCGGCGAGATGGCGACCTGGCAGGGAGGTGACGTCAACCCGCGGCGGTATCGGCAGGTCGGCGACTTCAGTGGAAGTCTTCAGCGGGCTGAGGCGAGTAGGTTCGGGAACGACGACATCGGGGTGGTCGGCCATGCCGAGATCAGATAGCAGCTGCTGGTGGCCGGCAGAGCGAAGGAATTGGCTGGTTGAAGCCGAGGTATTTTCAGCTGGAGGCAGGTTGTTCGCCTTGGAGGCGAGGGTTTTCTTCGGCTTCTTCGTCTTCTTCTTCTTAGGAGGGGGCAGCTCGTCAGCGACATCCTCTTCTCGCGGCCTTTTTAGTGTAGGAGGGACGAGATAGCCGGACAGCGCGGCGATGCTATCGTGAAGGAGTTTCTCGACAGCTCCCGTCATATCGTGCGAGATCAGCAAAAGTGCACCAAAGAACCAGGCCCCTTATTTATAGAGTTCGGCAGGCAGCCACCAGCCAGCGAGCAGCTCAGATACTCGGCAAAGCAGCTCGTCGAATAAGTGCTTGATGATTCTTTCCGAGTTCCTACGTCGCTCGCAAAGAACAGGGATTGTGTATAGCCCGTATTCAACGAGGATGGGTCCTACCACAGCCAACACAGCAAGGGTCAAGGTCAACAAGTCAAGATTGGAGTCAAAGACAAGACGCAAGTCGACAGAGGGCCTGAGCGAGTATGACGAGCTCCCCACGCATACTCGTTAGGTTGGTGACTAGGCGAGATACTCGCCCAGCCCGTGCGAGTTCATCCAGGAAGTCGCCTAGTCGCCAGGGTGGGGGTATAAATATGACCCCCCCTCCCCTTGGATTTCCCTATAAATAGGACCCTAGAGGTACGAGGTTGAGGCACTTGAAATCTCGACAAGATACACACGAGCCTCTTAACTTGGACACTAGATGACCCTTTGGATTCCTTTTCCTCAGAGACCAAGTCGCGACCTGTGACTTAGTTGTCAGCTCGTCTCCCTCGTACCTAGCTCGACCATCTTGGTTGTGGAGGGGTAGCTTCTTCTAAGCATCCAGGTACGTGGTGGGACCTTCCTGCCGTAGCAGCCTGGGGTCATGTCCCTTAACTTTCTTCTGTTCTAGCTTCTGTGGGCCGTTTAGCTCTACTACTTAACCAGTAGCCTTAGGCAGCCTAGTCTGAATCCTGAGGTTGAGAATTTTCCTGGCTTCAACATTGTCTTTGCTGGGAAAGAAGATCAATGATGTTTACCAAGCTGACAAGCCTCACAATTCAAAGGTACATCCTCAGAAGGCAGGTCAGGAAATAGTTGATGAATAAGGCGAGAGGAAGGATGACCAAGACGACGATGCCATAGTTAAACAGAGGAGGAAGTACAAAGAGCCATGTCTTGGTCAAGGAAAAAGAGGCCACCACTTCCAGTCTCAGTAGCAATCGTTGCTTTGGAGATAGAATCAGTGAAGGAACAAGTGGTGCGAGTAAAAGTAAGTGTGCAATTCAGCTGAGTACAGAGAGCGGGTACTGAGAGTAAATTGCACGTGAAAGTTGGGATATAAAGTGTCCTTGAGCAGCAAAGTCGCGGAGAGACGCACAGTCCCATTGCCATGAACAGAAGCAGAAGTTCCATCAGCAATAGTAACACGAGGTAGCCGGTCATGGGCAGTCAAAGAGGAGAAGAAGTGAGAGTTGTCGGTCATGTGAAAGTGGCACCAGAATAATTAAGCCACTTGTCAGATGAGGCCACGAGAGCTGAGCTGTAGAGGTTAAAAAAGAAGCCATTCTTCAAGGTAGGAGAAAGACGACAAGAAAATTCTAACCGCACGGTTAGAAAGAAGCCGGAGAAGAACAAGAAATCACGCGATAAGACCAAACAGTCAGTGTTAACACACCAGCGGTAAGAAAAGGAAACCACGACCAAGAGAAAGAGCCCGCGCCGATTAAGAGGTTGAAGCGACAAAAAAGAAGAAGAGAAACCGCACGAACAAGAAACAAGCCGTGACCTCAAGGCAGTTTGAAAAAGTTGCAACAGCAGACAACCCATGCGAATACACGAATTCACAAGAAAGAACTAGCAACGGCGACAAGAGTAGAAGAAGCGCCCCACAAAGAAGAAAGAAAAGAGGAAGAGTCCTCCCGGTCAAGGTGACAACACACCAGTGGTAAGGAAGAAGCCGCGACCTCAAGGCGGAATCCGCAATAAAGAGAAGCCGCAAGGAACAACAAAGAAGCTGCACGACTAAGTAAAGAAAGAATCTCGGCAAAGAACCTGCACGACAAGAAAGAAGCCGCGGGAAGAGAACCCTGCGAGAAAAGAGAGGGAGTGCAAGCAGGTAAGAGGCCGCGCGAACAGAACAAGGCGGAGAACCTTGCGACCAGGAAAGAAGCCACAAAGGAGAAAGAGTCCGCACAGTCAATGTGTCAACACCAGTGGCAAGATGTCGCGACCAAAATGCGGAACTCGCCACCGAGAAGAGAGAGTGAGGAGAAAAGAGCGACAAGGAAATGAAACTGCGCGAACAGGTAAGAGGGCAAAGAGGAAATCTCAGAGGGCGTCGAGGGAGGAAAGGACGAGAAGGAAGTCGGAAGAGACCGCCCGGTATGATCAAAAAGCCGCGCGGTAACAATCTGATTGGAGCAAAGGATCGAAGTTTCCCTCTGATACCATGTGAGAAATGAGCGAGAAGACGCCAACAAAGTAAATAAACCGCAAATTTTATTGCTCCAAAAAGTTAATCAATACTTAGTTATGCCCCCATATTTATAGGAAGTGGGGGAGATGAGAGAATACAATAATATATGTGAGACTAAATAATTAACCGCCAAAGTTAGCCGTCAGACCGCTGCCTAGCCGCCAGTCCGCCAATGCTAACCGCCAGACCGCCTGTCATCAGCCAGACCTCTTGCTAGCTGCCAGACCGTCAGTTAGCCACCAGACCACCACTGTTAGCCGTCACACCTCCTTCTGTCTGCTAGACCGCCTGGACTAATCGCCAGACCGCCTGTCATCTGCCAGACCGCCTGCTAGCTGCCAGACCGTCAGCTAGCTACCAAACCACCACTGCTAGCCGTAACACCTCCTTCTGTCTGCCAGTCCGCCTGGACTAACAGCCAGACCACCCAAATAGCTAGCCTCCCGGCTAGACTGTCAAACTGTCAATCTCTAACGTGGAGTATATACACTCGGATGTGTGGGGGAAGGCCCCAGAGCCCTCACTTGGAGGCGTTAAGTACTTTGTGACTTTCATCAATGACTTCTCGAATAAAGTCTGGATCTACGTCCTGAAAAACAAATCTGAAGTTTTCGAAAAGTTCAAAATCTGGAAGGCTAAGGTGGAGAAGCAGATCGGGAAGAAGGTAAAGTACCTTGGATCCGATAATGGCGGTGAGCACACCTCAGCGGAGTTTCAGGCTTACTGCGATCAGGAGGGCATCACTCACCTCCTTACCATTCCTAGTACGTCGCAGCAGAACGACGTCACAGAAAGGATGAATAAACGCTGTTAGAGAAAGCTCGGTGCATGCGTTTGTTTGTCGGCCTACCAAAATCCTTCTGTGTCGAAGCTATTAATACGGTGTGTTATCTAGTGAATCGATCTTCATCGATGCTACTAAATCTGAAATTGCCACAGGAGGTTTGGTTAGGCAAGCTGGTTGACTATTCCGATATCCACATCTTTGGTTGTCCTGTGTACACTCTTGTACAGGACTCTAAGAGGACGAAGTTGGATGCTAAGTCCAGACGGTGCATCTATCTAGGCCGAAAGGCTGGCACGAAGGGATTCAAGCTGTGGAACCCTAACACTAAAAGGTGGAGGTCAGGCGCGACGTGATCTTCGATGAGGCTTCTATGCTGAAGAAGTCTCAGCCTCAGTCTAAAGAGGTGGAGAAGACTCCAGTCATACCCCTGTAGGTGGAGCTGGAAGGAAGTGACCAGACTGACGACTATGGTGATTCCTCCGACCCGGAGGATGCTGATGCTGTGCAACCTACTGAAGTGGAGTCGTACTCTATTGCTAGAGAAAGAGCGAGTAGAGAGGTCAAACTGCCACTCAGGCTACAGGATACTGTAACACATGCCTTTCAGGTGATCTCCTCAGACCTCGGGTCTTATCAAGAAGATATGAAGAGCAGTGTCAGCTCTCAATGAAAAGTTGCGATGAAGGAAGAGATGAACTCACTTCAAAATAACCAAACTTGGGATTTTGTTAGCCTACCGAAATGAGCTAAGGCAATCAGCTCCAAGTGGATGTTCAGGAAGGAGTCCACATCCGGGAAGGACCAGTAGAGGTACAAGGCGAGATTCGTTGTTAAGGGGTTTGCATAGAAGAAAGGAGTTGATTTCGACGAAATCTTCTCACCCGTGGTGAAGCACTGCTCCACACGGATGCTACTTGCTATAGTAGCATTGTGGGACTTAGAGCTGGAGCAAATGGACATGAAGACGACGTTCCTTCACGACAACTTAGAAGAGGAAATCTACATTCTGCAGTCTGATGGGTTCATTGAACCAAGTAATGAGAAAAAGTTGTGCAAGTTAAGAAGATCTCTCTACGGGCTAAAGCAGGCCCCGAGAATGTGGAACAGGAGGTTCGGAGCGTTCATGTCTTCACAGGGTTTCAGCAGTAGCCAGTACGACAACTGTGTCTACTACAAGCTCCTAGCTAATGGGGACATACTGATTCTGATGTTATATGTCGACATGTTGATTGCCTGCAAGTCAGCTTAGGAGATCAAATCACTGAAACAGAAGTTACATGATGAGTTTGAAATGAAGGATCTGAGTCATGTGCAAAAAATCCTTGGGATGGAGATCAAGCGAGACAAAAGCGCGACATGCTTTGACTTTCTCAGACAAGATACATCAAGAAAGTTCTGGAGAAATTCAGTATGATGGAGTCCAAGGCGTGGGTGGAGGAGGAAAGGCTTGCGGCTGGAGGTGGGGCGGGACTTGTAGCTTTGGTGGAGGGACAACGTGCAGCTGGAAGTGGAGGTGTATGAAGGGCTTGCAGTTGTAGATGGGGATGCAACTTGTTGTGGAGGAAGGGCGTGAAGCTACAGGCGGAGGTTTAGGCAGACGTTTGCGACGATAATGGGAGTAGCTAGGAAGGTTGCGGATGTGCCATCTTCAACAAAAAAGATGTGAAATTTTCGGATCTTGGAAGAATCAGGGGTTACTCAATCAAAGCACAAGCCACAGAACAAGAAAGCAAAAGAAGATGCAAGAATCTTTATTGAATTTCCAAATATCTCTTTACAAGGTAAGACATACATTGTAAGACATGATTTCGCAATGCACCCGATGAAGAACAATAAAAACAATAACATGAAAAAAGTCAGGTCGCGCGGACAGAAAGCTGTAACAGCCCAGGCCGCCACACTATTGTTGAACTGCCTGTCCGCAAACTCTACTCGCCAGACCACAAAGGTTGACTAGCCGCAGAAGCAGCCCGAACACAACAAGCTGAGATGAACTGAACAGAAACTAGAGTCCGCGCGATCTTCCAGAACCAAACCACAATAGAGGACTTCAGACCGCCGAGACCGCGATCTGCTGCAAACCACAAGTTGAAGCCACGAATTGAACCAAAGCTTTCCAGTTAGAACTCTAACCGCTTGGTGCTAGCCGCATAACCTGCACAGATGTCATTTCACACTTAGTCGCCCGGTTAACAAAAAAATAACCGCAAGTTCTTATCGTGAGTAAAGGTCTCATTGTTCTCGTTTAAGAATGACTAAGCAGGCACCCATATTTGTAGGCGAGTGAAGGGAATGTGGTCACCGTGCACAGTGATAGGATAACCGCCCGTTAAGACCGAAGCTAGCACCCCAGACCGCAAGCCGCGCAGTCTGTCGCAACACTTGGACTTGTCTCAAAATGACCAAGTCCACACCAACAATCTCTAACAGAAGTCACGCTGACAAAACATCAACCATTGCGAACTCTGCAACTGGACTGTGCGAACAGAAAAAGAAAGTCCGAAAATTGGACAAACAAAATTTTTTGTATTCCAAAAAAGGTATCAATTACATGGTATAGCCTCCTTTTTATAGAATAGAGGAGATGAGAGAGATTACAAATAAACAATGTGGGACTAAAAAAATATCATGTACAAGCGGTTTAACATAAATACAAGTCGAACAAGCCGCGCTGTTTGATGAATGGGCAAACCGCTCGGCAACCACAAAAGGAAGACGCCAAGCCGCCACAATAGACCGCCAGGTCGCCCGGTCTCCAAGTCGCCAGGGACTGATTGACAAATCGCCAGAGCACCAACAACAACATGCCAGCAACCAAACCGTAGGAGAGAAACCGACAGACCGCCCGGACTGCAACCCGCCAGAGTCAGACCGCCAGACCGCCCGGTATCTAATCTGCAACACTCCCCCTCAAGCTGGAGCATATATATCGACCATGCCCAGCTTGTCGCAAATGTGATGAAAAGAGGCGGATACTGACTTGGTGAAAATATCAGCCAACTCTTTATCAGAGGTGACGAATGAAGTACAAATTTGTTCCTTCAGAATCTCCTCACGAATGAAATGACAGTAAACTTCAATGTGCTTGGTTCTCTCATGGAAGACCGGATTTTTAGAGATGTATATGTCGGCTTTGTTGTCACAAAACATACGTAGAGGATGGTTGTAGAGCTCTCCTAAGTCAAGCATGAGAGCCCATAATCACTTCAACTCACACGTGGTCGATGCCATACTTCGATATTTTGTTTCTGCAGTGGACCTGGAGACGACCGACTGTTTCTTGCTTTTCCAGCTCACAAGGTTCCCCCCATAAATGTGCAAAAACCTGAAATTGACTTGCGGTCTTCTTTGTCATCGGCATAGCTTGAATCAGAGTACGCTTCAACCCTTAAATGACCATTCTTCTGAAAGAGAAGTCTTTTCCCAGGAGCTGATTTAATGTACTCCAATATCTTCAGGGCCGACTGTAGATGACACTCCCTATGAGCTTGCATGAATTAGCTAACCTTGCCAACAACATAGGCAATGTAGGGTCTGGTCACTGTGAGATATATGAATTTACCAATCAGACGTCTGTACCTCGTAACATCAAAAAGAAGAGGAGAGTCATTCGTCCGTATTTTATCTTCTCCAGTCGCCATGGGACATCGGGCAGGTTTAGCCCCAGTCAACCCTGCCTCTTTTAACAAATCAAGAGCATACTTCCGTTAAGAGAGGACAAGAGAAGCGAGCTTCCGAGAAATTTCTATCCCCCAAAAGTATTTTGGAGAGCCCATATCCTTTGTAACCAAGTGTTGTCGAAGATGCTTCTTTGTCAAGATTATCCCAGCTTGGTCATTTCCAGTGAGAAGAATATCATCCACATATACTACAAGCACCACTAGACCCAGAGAAGTTTTACGAGTAAATAGGAAGTGATCAGCAGAACTTCTCGTAAAACCTACAGCCGCCACAATCCCGCCAAACTTGTCAAACCAAGCGCGATGACTTTGTTTTAAGCCATAAATAGCGTTCTTGAGCCGACAAACCTGTTTCTCCCCCTGAGCAACATACCCTGGAGGTTGCTCCATGTAGACATCTTCCTGAAGATCCCATAGAGAAAGGCATTCTTAACATCCAGCTGTGAAATAGACCAATCTCTGTTGACAGCCACAGAGAGGACCCGAATAGTGCTGAGACGGACAATTGGAGAGAAAGTGTCAAGGTAATCAACGACATAAGTCTGAGTAAATCCCGTGGCAACAAGCCGAGCCTTTTAACGATCCACACTGCCATCGGGGAGAAACTTCACCACAAAGACCCAGCGACAGCCAACAACATCTGTGTCGAAAGGAGGAGGAATCAGGGTCCAGGTACCCCGTTCAGTGAGAGTATCAATCTCTTCATCCATGACAGCCTTCCAATGTGGAATGGTAAGAGCCTCATGATAGGAACGAGGGGTGGAAGTGACAGAGATAGCCAGCGCAAAGTTCCTGCGAGCAGGTGTCAGACGATCATAGAAAACAACGACAACAAGCGTATGCTTGGTACACGCCCGAACCCCTTTGCGAAGGGTAATGGGTAGGTCCAGGTCAGCAGGTTCCTCAATATCCGGAGCATCCGTGGTGGAGAGAGCTGGCCCGAGAGGAGAGGGCGACGACGGCGAAGAGGACAAAGATTGCGGAGGTGGAGAGGGAGGAGAAGAGGATGGAGACGCTGGAGGAGGAAAGACCTCGGTAGGAGGGGATAGGCTGGAGGGAAGAGGAAGAGGAAGACTGGGTGCCACAGGGAGATGAGAGGAGTCCAGAGAGAAATATGGAGCATTCTCGAAGAAGGTAACGTCTGCGGAGACGAACTGCTTGCGAAGAATGGGGTCAAAACAACAGTAGCCTTTCTGAGTGATAGAGTAGCCCAGAAAGACACATTTGGTGGAGCGAGGGGAGAGTTTGTCGCGAGTGACAGAGGGAGCATGCACAAAGGCTGTGCACCCAAAGATACGTAGAGGGAGAGGAAAGAGATTCTTTCCTGGATAGAGAATGAAGAAAGGAGTTTGACCGCGCAGAACAGTGAAGCGAATGCGATTGATGAGATAGCAAGAAATGAGAACAACATAGTCCCAGTAGGAGCGAGAGACATGCATTTGCGTAAGTAAGGTGTGAGCAACATCAAGGAGGTGACGGTTTTTGCGTTCCGCCACCCCATTTTATTGGGAGGTGAAAACACAACTTGTTTGATGAATAATCTCATATTGCATACAAAATGAGAAAAAAGCTTGACTAACATACTCTTTGGCGTTATCAGAACGTAATACTTTAATATAAACATCAAACTGATTTTTAATCAAATGATAAAAAGATTGTCATTCATCAAAAAGTTCAGTGCGTTCTCGTAAGAGATACACCCAAGTACATCGTGAGAAATCATCAATGAAAGTAACAAAATAAGAGCTACCCCGACCAACGGTGAGGGTAGGAGCAGGACCCCAGATGTCAGAGTGAACAAGATCAAATGGACGGGTAGAACCACGAACTTGCTTCGGCCGGAAGGAAGAACGGTGATGCTTGCCAAACTGACATGCATCGCAGTTGAGAGGAGAATTGGGCGGAGGGAGGTGAGGCAGAAGTTGATGAAGAATTCTTGGAGGAGGATGCCCAAGGCGAAGATGCCATTGTAGGAGATCTGTAGAAGAGGAGGAGAAGGCTGACAGAGCAGAAACGTTGTCGAGGAAGTAGAGGCCGCCGCTCTCAGTCCCAGTAGCAATCGTCTGTTGGGAGCTCGGATCTTGAAAAGAGCAAGAAGTGGGAGTAAATGTGATGAAGCATTGAAGTTGCTTGCACAAAGATGTAACTGACAACAAATTGCAGGGAAACTTGGGCACATAGAGAATGTCAGCCAAGCGAAGAGACGGAGTGACATGAACCACTCCCGTCCCATAAACCGGGGAGGGAGAGCCGTCTGCAACAAGGACCTGGGGCAACCGATCATGTGTTTCAAGGAGAGAAAAGCATTGCGGATTGACCATCATGTGATTAGTTGCACCAGAGTCAATGAGCCATTTACCTTGAGTAACCACGTGAGCACTACTTGAGGAAGTGACCACCGAAGCGGACGGCTTGGAAGAGGAGGTGTAAGAGTCACCAGAAGGGCGCAGATGTGGATGTTTCAGCCAGCATCGATCCACAAGATGCTCGGTGCGGCCACAGTGAGAGCAGAGGAAGTCGGAAGAACTTCGACCATCGGAATGGTGGTTGCGACTACCAGAGCCGCTCCGTTGAGTCTGGTGAGCATATTATTCTGGAGGAGGAGAAGACAGAAGCGGATGCTGAAGAAGTGAAGTAACTGCGGCAATGCGTGCAGCAGTTGCATCCAAGTTGGGAGAGTCCGCTTCACCCAAGATTTGTTGGCGGATCATGTCGTAGGAATCAAGAAGTCGGAGGAGGTAGCACACAACAAGCAGTTCTTGAAAGTGCTTGTGCTGTTCGGCAAGATCCGCAGAGAAGGGGCGATGTTGAAGAATCTCAGCCCCAAGAGCTTGAACTTGTTGATAAGCAGCAACATGAGACATAGAAGGACATGCAAAGAGGTCCGCATACAAAGTATAAATGCGGGACGTCTGAGCCCCCTTTGAGTACAGAGCAGCAAGATGAAGTCATGCCTTCTTGACCGTCTCATCATGACGGATGATAGGAAGACACTCACCGAAAAGACTGTTAGCGAGCCAAGTGCGGACAAGCGCTTCGCTAGCATCCCAGTCGTCAAACTCAGCGGAAGTGGTAGGAGGAGGGTCATCGGTAAGGTGGTGGCGTTTGCGTTGGGAGCAAAGGAGGAAGGTGAAGGAGACGCTCCAATCCGGGTAGTTGGAGCCAACAAGCTTGGAGACGGTGCCAAGATTCCCGGAAGGAATAGGAGGAGGAGGCGGAGTTGCCACAGGAGTAGCGGTGGTCGTAGAAGAACCAGACAGGGCCATAGAAGAAGCCGCGAGGGTAGAGAGAAGACTGTAGCAGACACAAGGAAAGGGACGGCAACGGATAGAAGAAGAATCTGCAACAGAGCAAAGGAAAGAAGTCGCGCGGGAAGAGAGCAGGCCGCGCGAACAGAAGACCGAGAAGCCACAAAAGCAGTCCGCGGAGAAAGAGCGAGAAGAAGAAGGACGCGCAAACAAAGAGCAGCGACAATGGAGGAGAGGCCGCGCGAATAAGAGGCAAGAAAGAGATCAAGTCGCGCGGACAGAGGAAGGCACTGAATCAGGCGGACAAGATCGCGGGCTCTGATACCATGTGCGAACAGAAAAAGAGAGTCCGGAAATTGGAGAAACAGAAATTTTTGTATTCCAAAAAAGGTATCAATTACATGGTATAGCCTCCCTTTTATAGAATGAAGGAGATGTGAGAGATTACAAATAAATAATGTGAGACTAAAAAATATCATGTACAAGCAGTTTAACATAAATACAAGCTGACCAAGCCGCGCGGTTTGATGAATGGGCAAACCGCCCGACAACCACAAGAGGAAGACGCCAAGCCACCGCAATAGACCGCCAGGTCGCCCGGTCTCCAAGTCGTCAGGAACTGATTAACAAATCGCCAGAGCACCAACAACAACAGGTCAGCAACCAAACCGCAGGAGAGAAACCGACAGACCGCCCGGACTGCAACCCGCCATAGTCAGACCGCCAGACCGCCCGGTCTCTAATCTGCAACATGGACTATCCGTGCGAGCCAGAGAATTCGCCACAAGACTGCAATCCGCGCGGTCTCCAACCAGTACGCACAAAGCAAACACCCGCGGTCTCCACCAGACCGCACTAGTGCGCACCCACTGAGCACCAGGGTACTCGCACGACTCCAACCAGACCGCATAAGCGATCTCCGCAGTCTCCAATCCAGACTGTGCCAACCATCAACTGCGGTTGATCAAACACAACCGCCGGTCTACTTTCCAAGAGAGCAACTAGACCGGACCACCATGCCTAACCGCCTAACCGCGTGGTTACACCTGGTCGTGCGGTCTCTTAGGGCAGACCGCCCACTCCACTTCTACTTCAACATTTTCAACAAAAGAGAGATTGAGTTTTGGTTGTGCTATTTTTTGTTAGAAAGGGCGATCAGTGGGAGCGATTTTCGGGTTGTGCGACAATGAGGAGAGAGGAACTAGTGGATAGCGGTTGTCGTGAGGGGGGGGGGGGTGGATCGTGTGGGAATATGATTATGGGAGGGGGAAACTGGACCGTATAAACTCTTATGCATTAACCCCGGCAACACTCCTCCAAAACACTCCTCATGCATCTTCACAGCGCCACCTCCTTCCTCTACATTCTCCTAAAGCGGAAATGTGGTAGGTCAAGTTCGTTACAAGGCAAGCGTCCTCCCTTGGAAAGGGCTTCTTCCACGTACCGCCTGTCAAAGATAGAACTCATCTTCCCATTTTACTATTTTCAATCTCTCTAGGTATCCCTCAAGCTCATTCCGCCCAAACGGGCTTCCAAGGAAATGCCTTCTTGCATCTGCCACCTACCAAAGTTAGAACTCATCTTACCATTTACTGTTTCCAACTTCTGTAGGTATCTGTCATTGATTCCCCGAAAAATGGTTAGCCACCAAGATTTACTCACCTCATCCGACTTCTGAACGAATGGTGGATCTGTCCATCCGCAACTCCCCAGAGAGGCCAGAGAACTCTGGACAGCAGAATTGTCCAATTCTTGATTTGAATTCCAAGCTGCCTCTCAAAATGTCTCATTCCAATGTTTGATGCCCAATTCTGCACAACAGCAGAACAATATAATTGGAATCCAGTCAATTCCAATTCCTGCTGGTTTTGGAATTGGCTAAATTCCAATTCCTTAGTTCCAATTCCGAGGGGCCGAACGCGTAAGCATATTTTGTAGGACAGTAAAACAAAAGAATTTAACTACAAAACTGGGATGAAGGAAGAGATTTAATGAATTTTTGTAGACATCAGCAGTAATTCCGCAGTGAAGAAGCAGGGAGAGAAATCTGCACCGAGTAATTGCTAAAGTTGCGGTTTTTTCTGCAAAACATGGGAACTGACAACAAGAGGAGAAAGCTGCTCTGAAGCAGGCAAATATTTTATCAACGGGTCCCTAAGTTGAATTGCTTCCAATCTGTTTGCAACATCACTTACCATCTGTTGGGATTGCATTTCTCTCACCAGATTCAAATTTAAAACTTTCATTCAATTTTCAACTTCTACATAGTACTATAAATTTGATTATGTTTCCTTCCATTGATAGATTAAGACACCGTTTGGCATGACAACGTTGTTTGGCATGACAACGGTTATGGCCGTCACCAAAAAAAGAAAACTAATTTTGAACGTAAAGTTAATGAAATCCCATAGGTGAGGTCGTATTTTCACGAACGATAGTTCATAATCACCATGTTCATTACCGTCGCCGTCATACCAAACGAAGCACAAGAGATGTCAAAGAAATGTCTCAAGCTCTTTTCCACAGTTAGAAAAGCCATAACAATAATGTGATCCTTTTTATAAAGTAATGACAAAATTTACAAGATGAAAAATGTCACACGAATAGAATCATCAAATTTTATCATTATGATTTAGTTTCGATTCCAACTTTTTTTTTATGATTTAGTTTCTATTCCAATTCTCAGGCCGCATGAGGTCTCCCTCACGAGAGCTCGTGGCCTGCCTTCTCAGGCCGTGCGAGGTCTCCCTCAGGAGAGCTCGTGGACTGCCTTCTCAGGCCGCGCAAGGTCTCCCTCGGGAGAGCTCTTGGACTGCCTTCTCAGGCCGCGCGAGGTCTCCCTTTGGAGAGCTCGCGACCTGCTTTCTCATGCCGCGCGAGGTCTTCCTCGGGAGAGCTCGCGGCCTGCATTCTCATGCCGCGCGAGGTCTCCCTCGGGAGAGCTCGCGGCCTGCCTTCTCAGGCCGCGCGAGGTCTCCCTCGGGAGAGCTCGCGGCCTGCCTTCTCAGGCCGCGCGAGGTCTCCCTCGGGAGAGCTCCCGGCCTGCCTTCTCAGGCCGCGTGATGTCTCCCTCAAGAGAGCTCGCGACTGCAAGTGTTTCCTGAGCCTGCCCGTCCTAGCAGCCCGTGATTCTTATAAATAGGGGTCCGATCCTTCTCATCGGGGAGGGCATCCGAGGGACAAGTCGCAAGGCCATCCTGCGGATAGGTTTTTCCAGGCCGTGCGACCTCGTTACGGCGGCCTGGGCGAACTCCATTTTCTATCCGCGCGAGCTCTTCCAAGCATTTTGCGCGACCTTCCTCCACCTAGCCGCGTGCTTGGGCGGTTAGGCCGGTCAAAGCGACCTAGCGGCCTCATTTTGCTAACCGTAACCTTCATTCAGGACTCGAAGTAATCGGCTATTCAGCAGTCATCCCCTCCCGTAGTTCGAACGTTGTGTCCTGATTGCAATTTTGGCATCAACAATACATAAATTAATATTATTCATGAATCAAAAATTCAAATTAAATCAAAATAATTCAGTAAGGATTTGACGAGATTCTTTCTTCGCGGGCCCAGTTCAATTGTGTCCGAATTTGGTACGTATTCACACCTATTAATAGGTGGGATACGACCGCCGCCGTTGGATCTTGATTTCAACTGCTGAGACGTGGTCGTATCTAATGGTAATACAATCAGATGTACAACGAACAAGATACAATCATATCTCAACCGTTGAAATCAAGATCCAACGGCTAGATACGATCGTATCCCACCTATTTTTAGGTGCGAATACGTATCAAAAAATTTTCGAATTCAATTTATTAAGTGAAAAGCTCTAAATGGCAAATGCATACAATTAATTAATTATTATTTCCAATTTAAGAAATTTAAATTAAAAAAACGGAAGCGCATAAAAAAAGGATGGTGGTTGCCTATCGGTGCCCTAGCTGTTCGAAAAAGGGCGAAGCATTTGAATTCTGCGGTGGGGAAGGCTCGGAACTGGCTTTTCTATCCATTTAGAGCATCTCCAATGGGTCTTTATTTTTTTCATTTCTCTATTTTTAGAGAAAATTTATGCTCCAATGGCTCTCTATATGAGGTTCCAAATATAGAAATGGTCTCTCTCCTCCTCTAAATTTTGAGGAGGGAGAGAGAAAATAGAGGCTTCCATTTCTTTTTTTAATATTTTAATGTTTTTTTTAAAACTTCTCTATTAATTTATAACTTAAGTAATTGTTAATATATTTTTCAAAATATAGCATGTAATATATCAATAAAATCGTCTTTTTGAAACCTACAAAATGAGACTAATATTGAATATCTTTTAATTATTATTTATCATATCATTAAAATATTATTTTATTTGTATAATTATTAAATATATATTTATATATACATATGCATATACAAATATAAATATACATATGACATATACATACATATGCATATACAAATATAGGTATACATATAACATATAAATACATATGTATATACATTAAAAAATATCATGTTCTTCAAATATGGAGAACATGGTTGGAGTTGAACAGCCAAGTTCTCCATATTTGAACAACCTAGCTAGTACAATGGGAATCTCTAAATATAGAGATCCCCATTGGAGATGCTCTAATGGGGATCTCTAAATATAGAGATCCCAATTGTATTATGTTCTCCAAATATGGAGAACATGATCGGAGCAACTCCAACCATGTTCTTCATATTCGGAGAACATGATACTTATATATATATGTATATATATTTATAATGTACATAATATTTGTATATTTATATGTATACATAAATATATAAAATAATTATAATGATAAATTTTAGCTTCACTGAAATCTTCTCTTTTTTTTTATGATAAATAATAATTATAAGATATTCAATATTAGTCTTGTTTTGTAGGTCTCGAAAAAACGATTTTTTTGATATATTATATGTCAAATTTGAAGAAGTATATTAGCAGTTACGAAGATTATAGCTTAATATTTAAGTTTTTTAAATAAACAAAATAAATAATAAATAAAATAAAATAATAATATAAAATGCAGGATCCAGCTGCATTTCCTCTCTCCCTCCTCTAAATTTAGAGGAGGAGAGAGAGGATCTCCATTTTTAGAGCTCAATATACCGATCGGTAGGAGCAAAAAAATTGGAGTTTCTGCATTTATACAGTCTGATTGGAGATGCGCTAATAAAAAAAAAGTTCCGCCTCTCCTCCATTTCCTTATTCGTTCTTCTCACCGTCTCTGTGGCCCTCCTTTGCCTTGCTCTCACATTGGGAGAAGATCTGCTCTCCTCGCCGCAGTTCATTCGAACAGGTCTTCTTCTCTCCCATTTTTTTGAGTTCATTTTGTTTTTGAAGGTATATGTTTCGATCGACATCTTTCTGTTTTGAAGGTATATTTAACTTCGTTTTGTTTTTTTGTCCATTTACATTTGGGGTTTCAGAACACGTCGCTTATTTTTCATGCTTTGAATTTGGCGATCTGGGGCTGATTTTCTTTTATATAGAGATTTTAGGTCAAAGATGTATAACCCTTGTGATCGTTGAATTAATGGTTTTGTAAGGGGCACAACACTAGTCTATACATTTTTAACACCCTGTTTATACGATTCATCATATAAAGATGCGATCTTGGTCTACAACCTTCTAGTATACAGTACAATATTCCTCTTGGGCCTTACGTACTTGTTTGAAAATTGGAAATTATATTTTGAAAACTGATAGTTATATTGAATTTCATAAGTTAGTTGGAAATCGTTAAGGATTTTGAACTCTACAAACATGTATAAATTCCTAAAAAGTAATGATTTCATTTTTTACTCATTCAGATGTGTGCAAATTTATCCATTACTCTCCACATCATATCTTTTGCATATAACAGCCCTTGTATTTTGCATATCGGAGACACTTAGGTGTTGAATATTTGTAGCTAGACTTTGTGGGTCCTTAGAGCTTTGATAATTTTAATATATGAGTGGTAGGCACGGGGCTCCGCCCCTACGGTCAACCGCGACAGTACCTCAACTATGATCGTGCACGGGGGCCCCGTTCCCCGCGCAACATTATCCCGGCCACAACATTGTCCCGGCGCGACGACGCTCTCACCGCTCGCAAACCCCTGCGTGTTATACTCCGCTCGTTGCTCGTTTTTGCGGTGTGCATGAAGGTTTACGAGCGGCTGAGAGAACATATTTTTTATTGTAGGTAGAGAATTTTGTCTATATGAAAGCACATTTTTTTTAAAATAAAAGAAAAACACATTAATTTTAAAAATTGAATTTTTTTTAATAAAGAGTGATAAAATCGGAAAGCGAATGTTTAACCCAATAATGTTTTTCCCTAATAGAGTATGGAAAAGATGGGTAAAATCGGAAAGTGAATGTTTAACCAAAAATGTTTTTCCTTTTTAATATAGTATAGATGAAGACAAATTACTTCCAAAAACTAGTGTTGTGTCATAATTGTCGCATTCAACTTATCCTCGTTGTTATGTTTCACCCATTGCTCTTCTCATTTAATATGCATATGCTCATTTCAGACACTTAAGCAGCTAGTTATTATAGGATGAAATTGTAAATTATGTAGATATTTTCCTAGAGGATGTTTATTTCATACTTGTTGCGGACTAACTCGTCGTTCCGGTCGGACCGGAATAAATTGGACCGCATTAGCACTCGGAACGGTCGAACTCTCACACAGTCAATGAGATGAGTCGATTGTACAAACAAAGTTTTAACGTGAAATAACCCCTCAACCGGGTAAAAAATCACGTGACTGGATCTGTGCCGGTCAAAGTTCACTTTCTGCCCGCGGTTACAGTTGGATCGATGAATCAAGGGCGACAAGTCACTTCTCGTTACAACTTTGAGGTGAGAAAGAGATCTTCGAATCGCGACAAGCAACAAACTGCTCCGAAGGAGTATTTGACGTTGGACGATGCCCACATTCAAATGCTTGCGGTGGCTGTCTTCTTCTTTTTGATGCGCACTTAGGGACTTAGGCGTTTCAACGGCTCGCAAGTGGCTTGATGATGACTCGAAGGTGGCTTGAAGACGGCTTGAAGGTGGAATCCGGCAGAGCTCCGACCTGAGGAAGAAGAAAGCTGAGAAGAGAAAATGTGAGAAATGACGAGGCCTAAGTCTTCTTTCACTACAAGAAAAAGTTTAAATGACAAGATGCTAAATCCCTTGCTAATTTGTTTAAATCCAAAAGATACGAAAAATTAGGAGAAAATATTGTACGACTAGCCAAAACTATAATACTAATAACAATCACCTATTTTTATCTTTATATATATCTTTATTATATCTTTCTTTATAAAGATATATCTTTATTATATCTTTCTTTATAAAGATATATCTTTCATTCTTTCTTTACAAAGATATAGTTTCAAAAAAAAAGAATGGAATCCACTCTTCATGACAACATATATTCCGAAATACAGATCTGTGTCATCCATCCCACTTTATTTTGCCCACAGTACTGCAGCCCCCCGTCTACTTTATTCCGCTGGGTCGACTTGCCCCCATCAACATCCCGGCCGGCAACTTTCCCCTTCCATGGCAACCTTCCAGTTCGCTCTTCCACTCTGTGTCAATCCCGCGCCTCTCACCCTCACGCCGCTAGGTCATCCCGCCGCTGTGTCGACTTGCCCCCATCAACATCCCGATCGACGCCGCTCGCCCTCACGTCGCTCTTCCATCCTAATCTCGCGGGTTTAGGGCATCATCCGACGGCGACTTTCCCCTTCCACGACAACCTTCCACTTCTCCCTTCCACTTCAATCTTCCAACGGGCCAACATCTTCTACAGGTAACCCTTCTTCTTCTACAGGTAATTAGTGATTTCCTTTTTGATTGTGCTGTGTGCATAGTTGGAGTAGGTTGCAAGTTGTATGGCATTTTCCGTCCTAGACTTAGATGAGGGTTGTTTTAGTGATTCAACAGAGATGCAGTTCTATCAAGATAGAATTCATAGTTCATTGATGCAAACCTCAATTTGTAAGATAATATTTTTGTTGTGATTTTTGTTGCCAAAATTTGCAATATCTAGATTCAGGGATCTAAAAAAGTAAATAATTTTCAAGATAGTCATTGTTCACTTTCAATATCACTGAGTTGTTTGAGATGACAAAGAATCAAGCACATTGATTTTGTTTGAAAACACAGTTATCCAAGTAGCATACTTTTCTGTTATTTAAGCTTCTTTTGTGCTGTGTGCATAGAAATAATTTTGGCGTGAAATTTCTTCAAGCTGAGAATTTTGCGCTGAGAAATTCTTCAAACTGAAATTTTGGTACACTTTAGAATTTGTCGAATTTCTAATCCCTATAAGTTCCATCAACGAGGTTATGTTTGTTTGTACGCCTTTCATTGATTGCCTCATTAGAATTTCCAATTTCTTCATTTAGTTCTACTTTAAGTCTGACGTTATGTTTGTCTAACTCAATATTACAAACTTAAAAATATTAAGGAGTTGGTATTTGTCTAATTAATTGTCTAATTAATACCATCAACGAGGTTATGTTTGTCTAACTCAACTATTAATGTTGCAAAACACTTAAGGAGTTGATTTTTGTTAATGTTGCAATTAAACTTCTTTTGTGCTGTGTGCATAGAAATTTCTCTGAGGTGGAGGCGCGGGCGGCGCCCGATTGCACGACGACGGTGGTGGAGGCCGACGGAGGCGAAGACCGGCGGCCGGCGTTGAGCGGCGATTTCCCCTTTAGGGGGGATGGTGTTGGTGGAGAGAGAGGGAGAAGTGGGCCCCCATGTTCCTTTTATTATGGGGAGATCATGGGTTTTTTGGTTGACCGGTCAACCCCATGATCTCCCATAATGGGCGGAGATCATGGGGGAATGGTTTCATGCAAAATCCTTTAAATGGTGGTTCACCCCCAACAGTTTCCCCCCAAATCCTTGTTGCTAGAGAGCGGAACGAACGAGAGAATAAGGATTTCTTCTTTCTCCCTTGCGTCCATGACGACCACCGGTGAGATGGCAGAGACATCGAATGGCGGCGCTTCGAAGGCTCGTGTATTTTTATAGTGAATCCTATAGAGGAAAAAGATGGCGGGCGGGGGCGCCGAAATGGGCCAAGGAAGGCGTTCGGCGAACCCGGGGCCAAGGGGCATGGTGGCGGCGACCACTCGCGCGGGCCTGCGTGCTGTGCCGCGCTGGTGCGCGGTTCGGACCGCGGGTGCCCGCTCAGCCCCTCGCGTGCGGATGTGAGCGCGTGTGCGCGCGCACTAGGTGGCGCGCGCGGGGGTGCGTGTGTAACAGGTCGCGCGCGGGTGCGGGCGCTGGCGCGCGCGGACGCCCCTGGTCGCGCACCCGCACCAAGTCACGCGCGCGCGGGCGTGAACGCACCAGGTCGCGCGCGCGTGAGCGCGCCCACACCTGGTTGCGCGCGCGCGGCCGCGGGCGCCCACACGTCGGATTGCCCGCGTTCCTGGTTGCGTGCGCGCGGCTGCTCGTGCCTAGGTGCGCGTGTTAGGTCGCGCGCGTGCGGTTCCAGGCTATGAACGTGCCTTACCGTGCAAATCTGACTTTCTTGATTTGTTGTGCAGGCTTCGAAGCGCAATGCAGGGTCGATGCGTCTGCACTCTTCTCTGACTAACGACCAGGTTGCTACTTGGAGGAAAAAATACGGGCTACCTGCTAATTTGGAGGTTAGGATACTGCATGCCGAGGAACGTGTCCAGAATCGCCCTCGCGTCTGGCTGACGATCTGCGAGATTTCTCTGAGGTATGGCTTCCGCTTCCCACCGTGTGAGAAGGTGATCGAAATTTTGAAGTTCTGTAGGGTGCTGATTTCTCAGTTTACTCCGGCTCGAGCTGCGCGGATCGTGGGCTTGGTTGTCTTTTTTCGAGTGCATGGAGCCCGAGTTTCCTTGAACCATTTTCGAGATTGGTGCGACATCCGTTCTGACGGTGGAGAGCGTGTGGAGGTTCGCAGCAACAAAAGCGGGCAAGAGTTTGAGGCTCGTACGGATCGTCGACACGGGACACCTTGTTTGGATACATCAGGAACTAGTGGGGCCTTCCAGAGGTGTGGAACACGCTGCCCGACTGCTGCCGCCGCCTGAGAGGGAAGGAGCGGGAGTTCTCCCTGATGCTTGGGTTTTTAGAACCTCGCGAGCTGGCAAACCGCTTGTTCAATGTTTTCGCCTTCGTAGAGGAGAAGCGTCTGTTGCGATGTGGTATCTCCTCAGATATGGTGCAGATTACTGAGGCTTCTCCAGGTGGGGATTGGAAGAGGAAGGCTGTGGCGGCCCCTTTTAGAAACGTTGACATGGTGGTGACGGTGGCTTCTTTTGATGCTCGCCCTGAGTCTACTCCTGAGGTGCAGGTACTTGAGTCCCCAGTTCTTCAAATTCCTTTGGCGGAGATGGCGGCTCCGCGCATGTCCTCTTCCTTGAGGGCGATGAGTGACGTGGTAAGTATTCTGATCTGCGTGAAAAATTTCTTCTTCTATTTTTCGTTGTCTGGTGCTAATTTTCCCCCTTTCTCTTGTGCAGATAGAGACTTAGGCTCAGATTGCGGCTACCTTGAATGATCACTATGTGAGTTTGAAAGACGGGTACCTAGCTCTCCAGGAAAGGCTCCGATCGACGTCGAGCTCGCTCGCCTCCTTGAAGGAGGAGCATGACCGGGATATTGCACGGTTTCGCCGGATTGGGTCGGGGCTGAAATCTGAGCTGGAGCCTGGAGGATGCACGTGCTGCCTTGGAGGTGGAGAAGACCCTGGTGGAGAGGAGCACTCAGATGTTGAAGCACTCAAAGGAGGAGACTTCGGGCTTAGAGACCCAGTTACAGGCGGCGCGGGAGGAGACCTCTGTCTTAGAGACTCTGCTCCTGGCGGCGAGAGTCCAAGTGGTGATGCTGTCTGCTGATAGCCGTGTGTCGTAGTTGGAGAATGGTAGGTGCTTGTCTCCGGTCCGTGCCAAGAACCGTGAGAGCATCGTGATCATCCCATTCAGCCGTTGCACTTCTTTTGAGAGATCGAGGTGGGGACATGTCTTTAAGAGCCTTGATCTTTTCCGGGTTAGCTTCTATTCCCTGTCGCGTTACCATGAATCCTAGGAACTTGCCTGACATGACCTCGAATGCACATTTACTGGGATTAAGCCTCATACCATACTGACGAAGGATCTTGAAACATTTCTCGAGGTCCTCCAAGTGATCTTCTCGACGAATGCTTTTAACTAGCATGTCGTCAACGTGCACCTCCATATTTTTGCCAATAAGATCCTTGAAAACCTTGTGCATGAGCCGTTGATAGGTTGCTCCCGCATTCTTGAGCCCAAAGGACATCACCTTATAACAGTAGATCCCTTTGTTGGTTCGGAATGCTGTATGTTCTTTGTCTGCAGGATTCATTCGGATCTGCTTTACCCAGAGTAAGCGTCCATGAAGCTGAGGAGTCGGTGCCCGGCGGTCGAATCGACTAATTGATGAATTCTTGGAAGAGGGAAGCTATCCTTGGGGCAAGCCTGATTGAGGTTGGTGTAGTCCACACACATCCTCCGCTTTCCTGAAGATTTCTTTACCATGACGACATTGACTAACCAGGTAGGGTATTCCACCTCTCGGATGAACTGGGCGCTGAGGAGTTTCTCTACCTCTTCTTCAATTGCCTGGAGCCGCTCTGGAGCAAAGTTTTTCTTTTTTTGAATGACGGGTTTGTAGGCTGGATTGATGTTGAGGGAGTGTTGAATGACGTGGGGATCTATGCCAGACATATCCTTAGGGGCCCAGGCGAAGATATCCTCGTTCTTTTGGAGATAAGCTGTCAACTCTTCTTTCTCTTGCTGCAGCAGGAGTGATCCGAGCTGGACAGTGCAAGCCGGGCCTGTTGGTGATAGGGGGACTTCGACCAGACCTTCAATAGGCATCCCCCACTGTAAGATCGCCTCGTCGCGTAAATCGAAATCGTCAATGTTTAGCGTGGTGGCCTTGACCGGCTGTGCCTGCTTGGAATAACAATTCTTGGCGGCCTCCTGAAAGCCGCGCACGACTCTGATTCCCATCGGAGTTGGGAACTTTATTGCTAGGTGGGGGATCGAAGGGATGACCTTGAAGACAGACTGGACTACCAAAAATTACATTGTAGGCTGAACTTGAATCCACCACAACAAATTGGATGTCATGCGTTGCCTGCCTCGGGAACTCTCTCATGGTGACTGGTAGGGTAATCATTCCCAGCACCTGGACGGGATGGTTATCGAAACCATAAACTGCCGCAGGGCGTCAGTTGTTGTTCGGAAAGCTTCATGTTCTGGAGGGTGGAGGAGAACAGGACGTCGACTGAGCTCTCATTGTCGACGAGTATTCTCTTGACATTATAACAGGGATCACCTATCCCGGCGCTGATTACAAGAGGGTCTTGGCGAGGTGTCCGGAGCCCCTCAACGTCTTCATCTCCGAAAGTTATAGCGGTATCTTGCCTGCGCTTCTTATCTTCGTGGATGCCCCCCTGTGTACATACTGAGAGTATGTGAGCGGAGAGAACGGGCGATCCGACAATGGTCTCGATGTTCCCGACCATCTGCCTACCACCGGCGCCTCCTTGCAGAGCGTTCGGCTGATCCCTGGGCGGTCTAGGAGGGTCCTGCTGGTCTTCGAGGCGTTCCTGTAAAAACCTCCCGAGTAGCCCCAGGCGAACAAGGCGCTCGATTTCTTCCTTTAACCGGGCACAATCCTCCGTGGTATGCCAGATGCTTCGATGAAATTCGCAGTACTTGGACTGGTCATTCTTGGGATTAGGGGTCGGCTGCCGAGGTCGATGCAGGGCCGGCTAATTCTGGATGGCATAAAGTATATTTGTGCCCGTGGTATTGAGGGGGCTGTAATACCGAGGCGACTGATCTCTCTGGTTGTCGCGGCGGCGCTGCCCGTTCCGGCGTTCTTCTCGAAATCTCCCTTCCTGGTGCTGAGGGGTTGGCTCCTTTTCTCTCTTACGTTTCTGAGCTCCATCAAACTGCTGGCGATGTGCCTCGATATCCTCGTCGACTGCGATCTGTGCCTCCACGCGATGTGCAAGATCTGGATAGTTAGGCACAATTTCCCTCATTAAGGTTGAGTAGAAGCCGCTAGGCCAGAGGCCTCCGAGAAACACTCCCCGTAGCAGCTCGAGGTCGACCCCTGGAATCTGGCGGGCTTCTGCAGTAAACCGGCATAAGAAGTCTTTCAGTGTTTCCCCTTCGTTCTGACGAATCCCTGACAAATGGGTAGGGTCGCGGACGATCCTGCGATTGGCGATAAACTGGTCGGCAAACTGCCTGGTCAGCTCTGCGAAGTTGGTAATGGTTAGGGGTGAGGAGTAAAAACCGAAAACCGACTAAACCGATCAAACCGACCAAACCGCACCGATATTGAAACCGAACCGCCCGGTCCGGTGTCGGTTCGGTCTGGAGCTTTTGAAAACCGAAGGACTATCGGTTCGGGTCGGTTTTAAGGTTGTGAAAACCGATCAAACCGAACCGAACCGCGTTTTTTATTTAACATAATTAAAGTTTAAGTGTTTAACTAATTAGTTTTTTAATTTTAAAGTCAGCCACATTCTGTCATTTTGATTTTGCATATAAGTATATGACTGTATAAGTAGTATAACTTACACTGTTACACTGTATAAGCATATTATTATTTTTATGCTTGCAGGCCTAGTCACGAACAGCGGACAGCGGCATCAAAGAGTCAAAGTTAATATATTATATTCTTATTTGAGATAGCTGATAGTGATTGGGTTTCGGCCTTCGGATTTCAAGTTTTATAAAGTTCATTTTTTTCTCCTTTTCATTTTGTCGAGATAGCAGCTGATAGCGATAGAGTTTCGTCGGGTCTCCACTCTCCAGTTTCCTACTTTCTAGTTTCCTGATTTCCTCCCAATTTCCGGCGGTTCGCATATCGCAAATCGCAAAACGCAATCGGAGACTCGCGGTGGCGACGAAGACGAGTCCGTCGAGGGCAACGACGAGACCGTCGAGGGAAATGACTGCGGCGATGGAAGACGACTGAATGCTTCAGATTTCTCATTTTGGCGGTGTTTGGCCGTGCGGCGGGCGGCGACTCCGGCTGTTCATCTTCCTATTCCCTTCTATTGCTTCGTTCTGTCGTTCAGGTATGAATAGTATGACTGAATGCTTTTATTTTTTTGGTTTTTTTCCCTATAGATGAGTCATGAGTTCATCTTCCTGTTCCCGCTTTAAGTTTTTTTTTTCCTGCATATGAGAGCATCTTAATGTAGATGTTGAAATCATTCACATTTGTTCCCGCTTTAGGTATGAATAGTATGACTCATTTAGGTTTTCTTTTCCTGCATATGCATATGAGAACATCTTTTTCTAATACTGTTCATGAATTGCTAGAATTCCCAGTTTAGGTATGAATTGCTAGATTGAGTGTAAATCAGGAATTGATGTGAATGATGGTTACTAAGCCATTTAAAACTAATGAATTGCTAGAATTCCCAGTTTATGCATATGTCGGTTCGGTATGAATTGCATATTTTTGAACTAATGAATTGATGGTTATATCAATGATACTTTTGCTGTCACAATAAATTGGGTGTAAAAAAACAGACACCCATATCAATTAGGTGATTACTAAGCCATTTAAATTCATTAAATCAATCTATCATTGTCTTATACTTTATCTCAATGCTGGATCAGCAGAAAGTGGTCTGACATTTGTCGCGCCAAGATATGGAGGAACCCAAGGAGACACTATATCTAGTGGAGGACTGCTATGATATAAAACACTTACTTTAATGAGTTGATAGCATAACCGTATCCTAATTCCTACATGGGCAAAAAAAATTATAACAAATAAAAAATATGGGTTTGATATTAACTATTATATGTTTGTTCACAAAAAACCGACACCGAACCGAAAAAAACCGATTGAAAACCGAACCGACTTTGAACCGAACCGACCGGATTCGGTTCGGGTCGGTTTGGACAAGCCAAAAACCGAGGCATGTTGGCTCGGTTTCGGTTTGGGTCCAAACCGACCCAAACCGAACCGCTTGCAGGCCTAGTAATGGTGCTGATTCTCAGGGAATGAAACCATGTACGGGCATGCCCTTTGAGTGTAGCTTGAAACACCTGACAGAGTAACTGATCTGGGGCATTGTAGAGCCTCGTTTTGGTGGTGAAGTGGTTGACGTGTTCTAATGGGTCATCAGTCCCATCAAACGTCTCGATGCTCGGAAGCTTGAACCCATGTGTAATTGGATGGTCGAGAATTTGTGGTGCCAAAGGGGAGCCTTGGCAGAGTGGTCGGCGAGCATGGATATCTCTTCTGCTTGCATAATGGTACTCTTCCGCAATAACCTCCCAGATTTCCTCTCGATTAAATCTCGCGAGCGGGGGGGGGGGGGGGGGGGGGGCTTCACCTGCAGAGTTGTGGCAGTGACGATCTGCTCTTACCCCTCTGTGGGCCAGGGGGGTGGTGCTGGCGGCGTCGGAGTATTCCTCGGGCTCCTCATGTCTTGAAGGAGCTTCTGGTATCCTGCCCTCTCTGGACGCGGCAGGGGGTTGGCTGGTGCTGGTGGCAAAGGAAGAGCGGGAGGTGCTCCCAGGTTCCGGAGCAATGTGAGCATTTCAGTCTGTTGTTCCTCCATCTGGCGAACAAGCCCCTCAAGGGCGGTAACGGGTGCTGCGAAAGTAGCTTTTGCTGTTAACGACACGTTTACCAGTGAATCGGAGCGTGCCGGCTCGGTGCGTCCACTGAGGACGAGATCTTTAGCGGTGCGGGCGCTTCTTTTCACCATTGAATCGGAGTTTGAGAGTTTCAAGGATGGAGATCTTGGTTTTTGAAAGATGTTGGGAATCGTGGTTCCCACAGACGGCGCCAAACTGTTGCGGACTAACTCGGCATCCTGGTCGGACCAGAATAAATCAGACCGCCTTGACTCTCGAAACGTTCGAGCGCGCACACAGTCAATGAAATGAGGAGGTTGACACAAGAGATTTTAACGTGGAAAAACCCCTCAACCGGGTAAAAACCACATGACCGGATCTGTGTCGGTCAAAATCCACTATCAGCTTGCGGTTACAAGGCGTTTGGGGAATCGAGGGCAATATGCCGCTCCTTGTTACAACTTGGAGGTGAGAGAGAGATTTTGACTCGCAACGGGCAACAAACTGCGCCGAGGGAGCAACTTGAATGCTAGAAGTTGGAAAGTGGCTCCAGTGTTTGGCTGGAAAGTTGAATGCTGGAAGCTGGAAAGTGTCTCCAGTGTTTGGCTGGGAAGTTGAATGCTGGAAGCTGGAAAGTGGCTCCGGAGCTTGGCTGGGAAGCTGAATGCTGGAAGCTGGAAAGCGGCTCCGGTGCCTAGTCACTTGTGATGGTCGTCTTCTTCCTTCTTCTTCTACCCGCTCAGGGACTTAGGTGTTTCCTTGTCTTGCTGGTGGCCCGATGGTGGTTCGAGGTGGCTGGAGGATGACCCGAGGGAAGAGTCCGATAGAGCTCTGGCCTGAGGAAGAAGATGACTGGGGGAGCAAAATGTGAGAAATAAGGAGGCCTGAAGCTCCTTTTATACCCTGCAGGAGGGAGTTAAGGTGGGCCCCCCACTAACTTGGTGGTTAGTGGGTGGTTACCTGTAGATCGAACGACGATGAAGGCTCCACCATGATCGGACGGTGGAGGCGCGGGCGGCGCCCGATTGGACGACGGCGGGCGGCGGTTTCCCCTTTAGGGGGGTGGTTTGCTGGAGAGAGAGAGGGAGAACCCCCCCCCCCCCCCCCCCCCCCCCATGATCTCCCATAATGGGAGGAGATCATGGGGGAATGGTTTGATGCAAAATCCTTTAAATGATGGTTCAACCCCAACAGAGTTCGAAGACATTTATTATATATATAACATATTGTACTATAATTATTTATTATAAAATATATAATTCATTATTGCGAGTACATATATATTATATATATTATAATAACTTTCTATATTATTCATTATGTATATTTAATGATTTTTTAAAGTAAGTGATTAATTCATCCGTCGGGGGGCGCCAAATTCCGCCGTCCCGAACTGTGTACTGTCGCGCGTGGCACGGGGGGCCCCCGTGCACTCTCACTCATATATATATATATATATATATATATATATATATATATATATATATATATATATATATATATATATCTTTATTATATAATACAATAGTCATATTTGGATCACACCATGAAAAGCATCTGGACCGTCCGATCTCGAGGAAATGGATTCTGGCCGTTGGATCAAAAGAAGATGGCCTGCAATTAAAAAAACTCCTCCCGATTTACTGTTCATCCAGGAAATCCGCCCGATGCCCCTCCCGTTCCGCATACCGTCCAGCCCAACTCCTCTGTCGCCGGCGGCGGAGCCGCCGGCGGCCTGCCCGGCACCCACCGGCGGGTTCGCCGGCCTCCGGCGAACCTGCCGGGGGTTGTCCGGCGGCGAGCGGGCAGGGCCACCGCCGGCGGTGGCCCTGCCCGCTCGCCGCCGGACAACCCCCGGCGGGTTCGCCGGAGGCCGGCGAACCCGCCGGTGGGCGCCGGGCAGCACGCCGGCGGCTCCGCCGCCGGCGACAGAGGAGGCGGAGGCTGCCCGCGCGTTTTTTTTTTCTTCTTTTTTTTTTTATATTTATATTATTAATAAATAATTAAATAATTATTTAAAAAATCAGAAAATTTAAATTTTTTTTTTATATTTAAATAATTTATATTATTAATAAATAATTAAATAATTTTTAAAAAAATCAGAAAATTAAAATTTTTAACTTATAAATTTTAAAAATTTTATGCCGGGCTAGCGGGCGAAGCCCGCCGGGGGGGGCGGGCGAAGCCCGCCGGAATGCCAAGCGGGCGAAGCCCGCTTGGTTGCGGGCGAAGCCCGCAGCGACGCATCGAGAACGGGCGAAGCCCGTTCGAAGATGCTAGTATATATATATATATATATATATATATATATCTTTATACTATAAGCAAAGAGCTAAACACACCATGGTGTAACATTTTAATTTGAAAATGCCCTCATAAAAACTTTTTGGTGAGTTAATTTGGGGGTATTTGAGTCATTTGGCCGGATTAGGGCCTAGTTAATACAGATTTAATCTCTCAGTTCACTATCCATCTCCTCAAAATCCCGATACCTCCGTCATTCGCAACATCTTCTCTTTCTGCAAGCCCTACGCCGTCCCTCACAAGCCCGTAAGTCCAGCGCCGTCGCAAGCATCATACTCCTCGCGCGTGCTTCTTCTCCTCTCTCAACCCCGATTCACGGCGCTAGGTTCGTCACGGCTGAATCCTCCCCTCCCGGCGCTCTCTTGCCAAACCAATTTCTCCCTATCGACGGAGCACTCGCCTTCTTCCTCCTGACGAAACAGCGGTCCTGCCAGCGACAACGATCCCCCAACGAAGGTGTTCTTGATTGGCCTTTGTATGGATCTCCCCCTCCCGCGATCTCCCTCCCGCAGCGACAGCTCTTTCCCTCCCGACGACGCTTTCTCCCGCACAGGTGGACTCTCTCCCTCCCGTGAATCAGTCGGGTATTTCTCTCCCGATGGATCTTTCCCTCATGATAGATCTGTTGCTGATGAGGTAATTTCCCTAATTTCTCTCATGGTGGATCTGTTGCTACAATCTCTTAGATAGTAGTTTTAATTCATTATGAAACTCTCTCCCTCCCGTGGATCTGTTGCCAGTCGGGTATTTATCTCCCGATAAAACTAAACTCATTATGAATTTGGGAATGAGCCTAAAGTAATACAAAATAGCAAATCATTAGTCTTGATTTCTTGGAATAGTTTTAATTTCAATGAATACATAAACATTGATGATTCAAATTGTACAGCTACCGGTTGTGAATTCTGTATGCAGGTAGCAAATCTCATTGAATTCCCATCTATTTACATTCAACTCCAATTTGCAAAGCTGAAATCGTTCCAATGTGGCAGGAAGAGGTTCCAATGTTGCTCATTTTCATTAACATTCAACTCCAATTTTCTTGAATTAGTTTTGTTTTTTTGTTGTACTCTTACATTGTCTACACTCTTATTCACATCCTTGCCCTTCAAAAATCCAATGCCTTTCTCTTGCCTTTCACAGCATCCATCCTGCAAATAAATTAGCCACTGAGAAAATTATTTGCGTGTTATTTATGTAGAAATAGTTGAATCCAAAATTACTTGATTGTAAGTGTAGGGGCCAGCGAATTATGCTAAGGTCATAAAATTGTACGGATTTCTGCTGTGCAACTATATTTTCAAGTTGACGCTTCATGTTCATTGAACATAAAAGTGGATGAAGTTTCTTCATGTTCACTACAAATTCAAACGATAAGGCTCCGCTTGGCATGATGGTGGCGGTTATGAGCACGGGGTTAAACCGTCATTCATTAACGACTGCCTAACAAAGATCATTTGTTTGAACATAAAAGTGGATGACATTTGTTAGGTGTGCGTTAACGCATGTTAATTTAACGTTCATGTTCATGACTGCCACCACCGTGCAAAACGGAAATTTTATGTGGTTTTTATTAGGGTTTATGAACACAATATTGATGTTACAAAATAGAGTTGAAATCCTCTTAATTCATTGAAGTCAAACGAATATTATCCATCAGACAGTTCAGTAATGATGTATTTTTTATTCATATAGGTTGAATAAATGACGATCAATCTCGACCAATAAATGAATTAATGTCTTAGTTTGGTCCCAAATGAAGATTATCAAAATTTGAAATCATTTTTGATGCTCTTCGCATCGATATTTCATAACTGCATTTCCCCATTTTTATATATCAAAATTTGTCATCAGTTTTGATTTTTAATCTAGTTTAGAGTTCTGATTTTGGAATAATTTTCCGTTTTGATTTTCAATCCAAACTTCAGCTTCTCATTTCAGTTAAGATTTCTTATTCAGCTCATCGTATCTTTGATCGCCGGCCTCATCTCCCTCTCTCACTCCAAGAACTCAGGTGCCAGTCGTGCACATCGCGCGAGGCTTCAATTTTTGATTTTGGTTGCCTGCACCGCCTATGATTGCTCTCGCAAGATTACTGTCTCTAATTTCTAACCTCATCTCATGTTACAGCTACGAAACAACTTAGACACCTCCACATTTGGTAGTGCAAGCTGGGCTACTCTATTTACAAAACCTCTTCCTGCCACATTGGAACGATTTCAGCTTGCACTACTTACAACATTTACCCGCTCCTCAAATTGGCACTATCGCCTCACATTGTTCAGTTTTGTTTGTAATTGGGGATATAGTTGATATTTTGATTATTTGCAGTTATCATTTGATTTTTAATTTTTAATTTGTTTAATTTATTTCAGTTTAGATTCCATTTGGATTTTTTCGTTTACAGAATTAATTTTGATTTGTAATTTCTTTTTTGATTTCTTAATACAGTTTTTAAATTTCAGAATTTTCAATTGTGATTTCAATTTTGAACTTTGATTAGATTTTTGGATTTCAATTTAAATTTCAGATTTCAGTTAGATTTATTAAGTTTAGTTTGAGTTTTTGTTTTCAGTTTGAGGATTTCAGTTATGATTCAAATCAAATTTGAGTTTAGGATTTAAACTT
Organism: Platanthera guangdongensis; assembly: GCA_039583875.1. NCBI lineage: Eukaryota > Viridiplantae > Streptophyta > Magnoliopsida > Asparagales > Orchidaceae > Platanthera > Platanthera guangdongensis. The sequence continues at coordinate 261,352,687 of CM077150.1, forward strand.
TCAAGTTGATTTCAGTTGGTTTAGGATTTCATTTTCTAAACATAACTTAATTAACCATTGCCTCTACAACGCTCGAAGAAAACATATCATCGAGCACGACTCATTCACCTTCTGACACTATAATTCACTTCTGACACTATAATTCTCTTCTGACACTATAATTCACTTCTTTGTGGGGGAGAGTTAAGCTCCCTTACATTGTTTTCATTTCTAAATGTGCTTTAAAGTTGATTGCTTCGGTTGATTGTTCAAATTTTGGGGTTTATTTGGTCTAAAACCAGCATTTGTCGCCCCCACGGCGAATGTATCCGCCTCAGCCAAATGTAGCCCCCTCGACAATTGTCGCTCCCACAACAAATGTCGCCCCCGCGACGAAATGTCTCCCCCCTCGACAAATGCCGCACCCCACGATGAATGTTTGCCTCACAAAGTACTTTTGGTTGAGATTTAGTTTTTCAGACGAATGTCGCCCCCGCTGAATGTCCCCCCGACGCCGAATGTCGCTCCAACGCCGAATGTCGCCCCTACGATGAATGTCACCCCCCCCCACAACTAATGACGCCGCCACGACTAGTGACGCCGCCACGACTAGTGACGCCGCCAACGACTAAGTGACGCCGCCACGACAAGTGACCCCGCCACGACAAGTGACGCCGCCACGACAAGTGACGCCCCCCACGACAAGTGACGCCCCCCTCGACAAATGTCGCCCCCCCCCACTCCCCCCACGAAATGTTGTCGCCTCAGACAAATGTCGCACACCTCGACAAATGTCGCACCCTCGACAAAATGCTCGATGCTCGTATTATTATACAATTATCATCCATTCATTTTTATCATTAAACAAAGAAAATAAATAGGTCTCCTAAACCTCTTTTCCGGTGGAGGACCAAAGAGAGGGGGGGGGGGCTGAGTTAGGCGTGGATATTAAAGAGTATATAATGTATAAATATTAAATAGTATGAGAAAAATATAAGTATAATATTATCATATATAATATAATAATTATTAGACATAGCTAATTCTAATCTCAGGAAAAAACAACTATAATAATATACGAGCATCGAGCTTGGGCAAAGCATCTCATAACACCGCAACCGACTATAATAATATACGAGCATCTTCGCACTGGATACGCCCGTGCTCGATGCACTCGATGGCGGGGCCTTTGGCCGCATCAAGCGGCTTCACCCGCCTGCGCACGGGCTTGCCCGTGCTTGATGCTCCTGGCGGCCTTCGGCCGCATAGAAGCGGATCCCGCTTCCTCCACGCAATTCACCGCTCGGCGCCGCAAACGACACTCGCGTCCCCGCATTTCACCGGCTCGACGCCGCAACCTCTCACTCGCCGTCCCGCTGCGCGTACGCAAAACACGGGCCATATGTATTAATCGATGACAATGTTTGTATCTTAAACACATAGAAAACCCCCCGCCTCTTTGCACGGCTATGCCCGTGTTTGCGTACGCGCCGCGGGCGGCGAGTGGAGGTTGAGTGTCGAGCCGGTGAAATGCGGGGACAGCGAGAGTCCGTTTGCGGCGCCGAGCCGGTGAATTGCGTGGAAGCGGGATCCGCTTCTATGCGGCTGAAGGCCGCCAGGAGCATCAAGCACGGGCGAAGCCCGTGCGCAGGCGGGCAAAGCCGGTGAAATGCGGGGACATGCACTGTAACCACCCACATAAATATTATTACCGTAGTTTAGGGGTGTATATTTGGACCATTAATTTTGCTATATGTACACCAATTAATTAATAATAAAATTACCTCACTAACTTGACGGTTAGGGGGTGGCTACCCGCGAATCGGACGACGGAGATCGACTTAAAACAATCAGACAGCAAGGGGGCGTTCCCTTGAACGGACGACTACCATGCCGGCGAACATGCGGGTCGTTCGAGGAAGCGTATACATTCTGAGACAATTTCAATATGTTGCATGCTAGTTAGCTTCTTGTAAGATAATTGTTTTGGAAGAGAAAGTAATGAAATGCTAAAATAAAAAAAAGTAAATGTTAGGCTGCTTGGCGTTACTCGTTGCTCCTGATGAATTTTTTTCCGTAATCATCTTCGTAGGCTCGTTAGTTTATGATTTCTAAAATTTTTATAAAAATTGTCAGTGCCTTTTAATCACCCGCGAATCGGATGGGACACAAAGATGCAAAGGCGTGCGAGGAGGCCCAGTCCAAAAGAAGTATCCTTACCCGTAAGTTTCCACCAATTGTCAGGAACTGGGATGACATGGAGAAGGTCTGGCGTCACGCATTATGCGACTTGTTCCGAGGTGTGGCCCCCGAGGAACACACGGTACTTCTCAACGATCCGAGCATAAACGTTGCAATGCAGACCCTCATCTCCCTTCAAGCCAGCGCTCGCACTACCGGTTTGTCTCTCCATAACATTATTCTCATCGAGTTCATTCAAACTTGTTGCACTAAGCCTTGCATTGTTTTATCGACAGGTATTGGTGGGAGACCATCCCAGATCAGTCGACGCAAAGTGTCTTACGTCGCACCCGAACAGATCGCTAACCGGCCCTGAATCATTTACCTATTTTATTGCATTTTATTTTATTTGCAGTTTTATGTTTGAACCATTTAAATTTTGTTGCACGCCTGCGTGCGTAGCCATATTTTAGAGCTTTTAATTTCCCCAAAGGACTTCATCGCTGCACCCTCCCGACTTCATCGCTGCACGCCACCGAGCTCCCTGCACGTCACACCTCTTCCTTCCACGTTCACCGACCCTCCGGAGCTTCCAACCGCCTGCCACGTCCACGTCCTGGCTTCCCCCAAAGTCTCTCTCTCCATCACGTATCCGACAGTACTGGACTGCTTTCGGGAGGTTATGCTATTTTTTCTCTTTGGAAGACCAAAGTTGTTAATGCTTGATTGAAAAATCGCTATTGTTTTTTTTTTATCCGTTTGAGAGTTTGAAGGTGATTGAGATTTAAACCCTCCCAATCGTATCTATTTTCTCTTAGGTCCCCTTTGGAGAGTTTTTTTTTTCTCTTTTTATTTTCTGGAAAATGTTTGCCAATAATATTGTGTTTGTTTTCTCTATTAGTGGAAAGCGTTGCTCATCCAAAAGGAGTTGTTTTATCTTTTTAGAATGTCACTCGTCCCTAAAACAAACACAATGTTATGGAAGGTGGTGTTTTTCAGAAACCTGAAATGAGGAAAAAACCCTCATAAATGGGGCAAGTTTGCTTCATGTAGGTTATCCGACGGTATTTTATGTTCTTATCTATGATTATTATTGTGAGTTTCATTTGATTGAAGGTTGGGATTGTTGATGGTTATTATTATTATATATATATTTAAAAGAAATATAGTGAAAAATTTGTTCAAAATTAGATATTCAAATATTGTTTTGCATGCAAGATGACGGAACAGGCCACTTGATATCTGCCATTAAACGGCATAACTGTAGCGTGATGTAAGGGCCACGTGGCCTTCTCTCATTTGTTGCATTCACTTTTATGTAAAAGTAACTTTTTTGGTGGTGTTACAACCATTGACACGTCAAACATACATTCTATAATGATTTCGTTTTGCCCAAATTTATCGGAGCAAAAAAGCAGCATCAAACTCAACGGTCTATTTGATATGAGATTTATGGGACCAAGCTCTGTTCCAAAATCTAAGATTAGGGCACAACGGTGGCGGTAATGAACTGCCGTTAGTGAACGTTAGACCTCATTTAAGGGCCTCATCCGGGACTGGGGGAGGTAAAGTGCAAAAGTGCACTTTACGGTGAAGTGCGGGCATCCAACGGCTCACGTTGGAAGCTCACGCACATCTCAAAGCAAGTTGAGATGCACTCGTTTTGAGATGTGTGCGGGCATCCACGCGAGCCGTGGATGCCCGCACTTTACCGTAAAGTGCATCCCTGCACTTTACTCCCCCGGACCCGCCTTCATCCTGGACACCCCCCCCCCCCCCCTTCGGATGGATAAAAGTAAATTTTGATGGTTCCGTGTTGGAAATAATGTGGCCGGCCTTGGATGCGCCTTCCGCGACCATTGGGGACCTTGTTGCTGCGTGGATTATCTTAGAGGGGACGCAGCGTGTTGCTGCGTTTGGGAATTATTTTCAGAGCGGTGGACCGCATGCCTTATGGGTGCGGTCTCAGCTGACCGTATGTCTCAAGATTAGTCAAATTCTTGCTGGATGCTGCATTGGAGAAACCGAGATTGAATTGGCCCGCTTGCTACCAGCTTTCAAAAGAGTAGAAATATCTCTTGTCAACCGGATAGCTAACTCAGTCGCCGATCATATGGCAAAGATGGCTTGTAGTAATGAGTTTACGTGGAATAGGGGAATGCCTCTACCCACACCTATTGCTCTTCTTTTGTCGCATGACGCCAACTATGTGTAATTTTATTTTGCGGTTTATATATATATTAGGCTAATGCCACCTTCAAGGACCCGACTTCATCCACTTTTATGTTCAAAACTAATTATTTTTTTGGTGGTATTAATATATAACCATTGTCATACCAACATATGTTCTATAAAGATGATGTTTTGTCTAAACTCACATGAACAAAAATATCGTGTCAAACAAAGCCTAAGGGTTTGTTTAACACGAGAAATTATGGGGATGCCGCTTTTCTACCATGCGGGCGGAGAAAGTCTGCTGAGATCAAAACTAAAAATCAGGGTCACTCATTGACTTGGAACGTGGAAGATATATATAAAAAAAATTTCAAGTATTTTCAAGTATTGTTATGCATTGACTTGGAAGATATATGTTATATTAATTAATATATGTTATATTAATAATGCAAGATGGCGGAACAGGCCACGTGATATCTGCCATTGAACGGCACAACTGCAGCGTGATGTAATGGCCACGTGGCCTTCTCTCATTTGTTGCATTTATCTATATAAAGGCTTAAGCTTGGCAAGGTTGCGTCAGATCAGAGAAAATACTGTTTTGTTGCGTGAGCTTAGGGTATGTTTGGGACAGCTCTGGCGGATTGAAAATCTGCTGTCCGGATAGAATTGTTTTAAATAGATCTCTGTGGAGCAGTTTTGAAAAGCTGTAGAGTGTTTGAGTGTTATGTGCAGAAGTGCGCTTTGAAGAAATAGAGCGAGAGCGGGAGAAGGAGGGAGCGTCGGCTCCGGCGAGATGTGTCAGCTCCGGCGAGATCCGTCGGCTCCCGCGAGTTGCAGGAAGAATTGGAAAAGTCGGGGCCGGTAGTTTCCAAAACCTGTGAGAGAGAAAGCTATTTTGCGGGAGCAGAAGCTGGGGGGCGGAGGGATTTCCGAAAAGCTGCAAAACAGCTCCAGATTTACGAAAAGCTCTTCTTAAGGAGCTGTCCCAAACACAGAAAAAAGCTCTGGCGGCTGGAAAAGAGATTTTCCAGCCGCCAGAGCTGCGCCAAACAGATCCTTAGAAAAGCAGCTTGTTTCTCATTTCTGGGACAGAAGTTTGCATGTGAACATTATCAGGAAGAAGTGTTCCGGTTTGTTGTTGGCGAACTGTAAAACTCCATAAGCTGTGAACAACTTGCGGAGTGAAGCTTGTGAACTTCATATACTTGAAAATTACTCATTGGCGATCTCTAGCTGGACATTTCATCTCTTATTAAAATTTAATAACACCTTTGACCCCTTCAAATTTTTTTTTGTTCCATTTCTATTAATTACTCTAGGAGAAAGCAGATTCTCAACTAGGAGGAAGGATTGGTCGTTTTCTGGTTTAATGCAAGTTTAATTTCTTTTCTTTATCAAATTTTGATGAGCATCCTAATTTTAGTTTTCTTGAAGATAAGTAGAGATAATGATTGCATGTGATTCTTCTCCAATGTTGCGGATCGCTCGGGACCTTTGGTAGATCGGGCTATCTGACTGCCTTAGCCTCTCAACAACCCGAACGTGCAAACAGATAAAGGGTCTCTGGAGAGACTGAATCCAAGAACTGATGACGTAAAAAACCCGTAATCGGGGTAAAAAATCACGCGCCAGAGCGGTGCCGGCCTAACCTTCACTATGCTTTGAGTTCCTTTACAGATTTCCTTTGAGAGAGAGAGAGAGAGAGAGAGAGTGAGGGCGACAGGCCGCGTCTCGTTACAATAATGGGGGGGAGAGAGAGAGGTTGCTTCCTTGCTCCAATGCTATCCTGCCCCCTGGGTCCTGGCTTCGTTCGTACCACTGCGGACCTTCAAATACATGATTGGTCTTCCGATAGCGAACTCCTCCATGCTCCAGGTATCGGTCTCCGTGCTCCGAGCGTTGGTCTCCTGATAGCAAACTCCAAGTGTCCGAGTGGTCTCCTCATAGCAAACTCCAAGTGTCAGAGTGGTCTCCCGATAGCAAGTTCCTTTGTGCTTCGATGGTCTTACGATAGCAAGTTCCTTTGCACTATGCTCCAGTGGTCTTCCGTTAGCCGATTCCACCGTGTCCCAGTGGTCTTCCGTTAGCCGCTTCCTGTAGAGAGAGAGTGGAGGAAGAGAGAGAGAGACATGAAATGGTGGAAGCTTTAGGGAGAATAGAATGATCCAACGAATGAGAATAGGGGCATATTTATAGGTTCCGAGGGGGCGGTCCGGTAATTTTCCCTAGTAATTACCGGACGGACGAATAGGAACGCTCCGTTTAGAGCACACAAATCGCCAATAATACGTGAATGATGAGACCGCCCCAGGCAATTTTAGGGTTTACCGAAAAACTAGTCGCTCCTCTCACAAGGGGAGGAGCGGTTGGCGGCCAGAGAAAGGCTCAGCATTGGGTAAGAAGGCCTCCAGCGAGAGGGCGGGCGGCCATAGGTTTGCCCGGCCCTTGCAGCAGGATGGCTACCTAGGTTGGGCACCCAGAGGGCTGCCTGACCTAGGCGGTCATGCCCCCAGGCGAGCCAACCGGGGGGGGGGGGGGGGGGGGGGGGAGGCAGGCTAAGGAGTCGCCTGCCCCATTTTGCGACAGGGTTGCCGCCCAAATCGGGCGGCCAGGAGGCCGCCCGACCTGGGCGACATCCCCCCTGGGTGAGGCAGCCAAAGGGGCGGGAGGCCAGGGGGTCGTCCACCTCACGCAATATGGGGGCCGCCTAGATCGGGAGGCCAGAAGGTCGCCCGATCGGGCCGATCCCGCCCCCTGGCGGGGAAACTAGGGGGCGGACGGCCAGGGGGCCACCGCCCCTTGCGACGGGGACGCCGCCCATATTGGGAGGCCAGCGGGTCACCCAATCTGGCCGGCCTTGCTCCTAAGCGGAGCAGCAACGACGGTTCGAGGCGATTGGGTGCACCGCTGGCCTCCCAATATATACTCTCTCCGTCGCAATTTTGGGTTTTTTTTTGGCCGTCCGTTAATAGTTTTTGTTACATGGGGCGGATTTTTTTTCGGTTTACCTTCTTGCCTCCCGATCTA